>JAPZDY010000024.1:13859142-13871166 GCA_029783645.1 Ctenochaetus hawaiiensis
CAAACAAGTCCAACTGATTGCTCACGGAGCTATCAGGCAACTGAAAGTTAATGAACTGTTTGTTTTTCAAAAGCAAATGGTACTTTGATAAAGAAGCTAATAAAAATCTTCAATATCCTGTTTTAAAACAAAAGGGTGGGCAGACAGTTCACCAAATTATACTGTTTGACATGTGCAAGAAGTATTGTATCAATAACATGGGTACCTAATGACACCACAGCTAACACGTGCATTTAAAAGTCTTTAAATAGATGCACATTTTTATTTTATTTTTTGGACGACACTCAAACACATTCTTGTTAGATGAAGGAATAAGCTCCATTGTTTTATTTCAGGGGTGTTGTGGTTTTGTAAATAGCCATAATCATTACATTTCTTTCTACTTTTGCATTATTTACTCAAGTGTTATCTAAGGATGCATTGTTTAACAGCAGTTCCTATGATTAATGTTGTATTTTTGCAATGAATCAGTTGTTGATAAACAGACATTGGAACGATCATATGAATATGTCTAATGTGTTTGCCTCAGTCTCACACATTTGAAACTGAAAACAGTTGTTGTGAACAATACACAGTGTTTCAGGCAACAGATTAAATAGTTTTGTACTTAAAATCTATTTGCTAGGTAGCTAAAAAAGAATATGAAAGCTACACAATAAAGTAACTTTTTTCAGTTTCATTGCAGCTATACGATTAAGTGATATTTCAATCCAAATTTTCTACATTACATCCATCACTATCATAGATCCCTATTAGTCTCTCTGAAGTAGGAGTATAATATGAAACAGCAAGTTTCTATCTAGGATTACAGGACTGCAGGGCAGGTGGGGCCTGCTATGTATTCAGTCAGCCAAGGATTTCATCATCCATCACTTTTTCAGTCTCAAAAACACAAAGTCCCACCAAGAAACTGGTATATCAACCTCACGGTTATATGAGTAATCCTTGGTGAAGTAACAACTTCATAACCTGTGTAGAAACTGCAAAGAAATGTGTTTTTCTGCCTGTTAAATACTTTGTAATGATGCTTTTAGTGTGCTGCTCATTGAAATGTCATTCTAGTCACAAACAAAAAAATTAGTCATTACAATCAGTTCAGTATATAAAACAGTTCAAGTTAAACTTCACTTATATACCAGCTTCACAGCTAAGAAAACATTTCTGATTTGTTTTCTTACAATAACTCTGTTACAAGACTCACACCTATACTGCACTTTCCTGATAATGTCTGTTTAATGGAGCAAACTTAAACTAATATAAAGTGATGGTTCTGAACTCGAATGTAGCATTTTGAAAACAGCATGAACACAATCACTCCTGAAATGCTGTAAAAAGCCACATGCGAGCAATGCTGAATACACCACTGTCCTCTCTTCCAGTGCTGACTCAGATCACCAGTTTGGACAAGCTGCTGTGTTTTTATACTTTCCCCCTCGACTCACTAATCCCAGGTCACGTACATTCGATTTCTTCTCTTGTCAAGAGACAGTAAGACTTGGTGTGTGGTCTTGTAGCTGTTAAAATGGAACAGAAGAAACCTTTTTTTTTGAGGAGTAAAAGTATTACGGTCTCTGTGACCCGCAGTCCTGGTACTCTAAAGATTATATTTCAAAAAGGACATTTCATGGGGAACAGTAGCTGTAAAGATTGTCTCCTCTGGTAAGAAATCACATGAAAATGGCGCACAAACAGCTCCTGTATCCAGGGAAGTGCTCTAAATTTACCTAATATGCTAAATATATTGCTTTACATCCCAAGCGGTCTTGCTTCAATGTGCTCTGGGGACATCAAATAATGTAAGCTGTGCTGCAGTGTTTGGTAATGTGTTCTGGACTTAAGACTGCAGATTTGACTGTTTGGCTCAACAATTCAAACAGGCAACAATCAGGACAGAAAGGCTTTTTTTTTTATTTTTATCAAGTGGGAAATTGGGAGCACTTCCGTCCACAGGTGCTACATTGTTGTTGGTGACCGCAAGGTTATGCTGACCTATTCATCCAGTACGTCGTGCTATCTGACTAGAACTCTCAGACTCGAGCCAGTGAAATACAAGACCTTAATTAAATCCCACCTGGAGTCAAAGTAAGGTAAGTCTTGTATCCTTCCTTCTCTTTGCAATCTCTACAGAATATAGACTTCAGTTATAATTGAGATGTGTTCCCAGCAATTGAAGGACGGCCCAAATTCAATGAACTAGCCTGTCTATGGTATAGAGCCAGCCAGGGAGACAGACACATAAAACAAATGCAGTCTGACAGTTCCTGGCCAGCACACATCCAAGCAGAAATACATGACTGACAGGTAGGAGAGTGAATCCCTTCAGAGGCATCAACAAAGCATCAATTTCATAAAATACAGACTCCTTTTTAACAGGGCACAGACTCTATTCACAGTGAACTTCACCTTCCAGTTGTCTATTAATAAAGGAAAAACAAAGTTTCAGAGCCCAGATTTTGACAGCAGTAGTTTTAGGCACAAATGCACAGCACATAGAAGCACCATCATCTTGAAAGTCAAAGATGGGAAAAAAATGAAATTTGATGATAATTAATGCCAATGAGTACCTTTTCTTCTATTCTCTTGCTTCAGGGTTTACATTAGTGCTGAATGTTAACCAAAAAAGGAGCTGATTAAAAAATCTGACACACTTCAGGGACATAGTGCTGCTGAAAAATGCTGCATGAAAAATAGATTTTTTTAATGCTAAAGTGTTGTAAATGCAAACTCAAGACTTCCTGTTGCTGTTTCAATATTAAAGCTCCACAGGAAAGACAATTAACTGCAGCTGGTTGATACATCGCTCACTGCTCCTAGGGTTACATTTTGTCATTGTTCATTCATCATTTCCAGTTATAATTTGATATAATATACTTTTGTTTATACACCTCACTTTACATACAGTAAGATGGGCCTCACTGTGAATTAAATGCTTTGATAGCTGGGGGGAAAAAGTGTTATTGGCACTTTTTTCTTATTTGTCTCTCTAAACTAGTCGTTCACACAATACAGTCCAACTCATATCTGTGGAAATGTTCTTACAGTGCCCATAAGCACAAATGCAGCACAATGTCTCATTCAACCAGTATTGCTAACAGCAGCTAACCTAGCCAACCCAACTTTCCTCACCCTCTGATATCTTGCTTTTCCTGACCCATTCCATTTGACCTCCAGGATCAATAAAAAAAAGCATTTGTCTGTTTGTTCCCCTTTCTCACTGTCAGACCATCTGCGTACCTTTACTCAAGCAGTATTTTTTTCCAGTATTTAGTGTTTGTGGTATTTTTAATCTCTGCTAGTTTTTCTGATCACGTCCTTTTCTTCTCTGTACCAGATCTGTCTGCATTTGTTCGTCTAAATGACTAACTGAACCTAACCTTACTTGACAAGTAAAACTGTGTTTTTTTTAATCACACCCCTGACTCTTCTATCTTTCAATGAGTCCTCCTGCCTTTTGTTTATCTGTGGTTATACTCTTGTTATTTTGTTACAGAAATGCTAAGTGAAAGTCACGAGCTGCAGCTAAATTTAGACATTCTTATGTATCTTGGTTGAGAATTTTGCTTTGAAATGGACTTAAAGGTAACTGTTCTAAAAATACAGCTCTACACGGTGATCATTATCTTTTTCTGTGCAGTGGTAAAGATAAAAAAGCATAATTTTTAGTATTTACCTTTAACTTTTGATTACCTCCAAATTCATAATTCTTGCTGCAGTATAAACATTCCATTTCCATCACTAATGTTTGCTTAGTTAAATGCAGTTGTTCTATCAAGGCTTAAATTATCAAAGCTGAAAAAGGCAGACAGATTTCAAATTTACTCTGAGCCCCTTGAGCTATAAGCTGTGCTTTGGTTGTCTGTTTGCTAAACGTGATCCAGCAACACTTAAGGATTAGAATTCCTCTTGTGTGGAAGAGCTTGAAGTCGGCATAAAGTCTTGTTGATGAGAAAAGACACTGACAAGGACATGACACACACATCAGACTATATTTGATCGTTGAATAAAGGATTTGTCGTATTTGTATGAACATGCATATGTATGTACTCTATGAGAAAGGTTCAGATATTGGTTGCAAAGAGGGGCAGCCACTTTACATGTGCACATTGTCATTCATATATACAATTCTGACACATTCTGTTCCTTCATACTGCATCTTTTTCCAAGGCTATTCTTGTATACACCAGTGGGTCACTTTAATATCTATCATAAGTCTTAAAAAAAATGTATGTTGACTACACATCAAAGCTATCAGGTTTCTTTTCTTCAAGCCAAAATCTATGATTTGCTCCTTTAGAGGTCTCTTCCTTTGCCCTCTCTCTGTGTTTCTCCCTTTTCTGTAATCCTCTCTTTCTCTCTGCTTCTCTCTCCTTTTGTTTCTCCCAGGCCGACGTCAGAATGTCAAATGATAGGGGAGGAGAAGAAAGAGAGAAAAAAAACGATAGCCACCATTTTAAGGGAAGAACAACAGTGAGAGAACATCTAATTACTCTTATGAGCTTACGCCAGACACACTGTGTGAATCCTAAACACAGTTCTCCAAACACCATTGACATTCTGCTCTGAGACAGGAGCCAAAAACCGGAAAACGATAGGGGAGAAGAAGTGGTGAATGAAGAGCAACTCATTCGGGGAGAAAGGGCAGGGGGGGGCAAGGAGAAGGGCGGGGAGAGGGAGGAGGTTGCGGTGGAGGGAGTGACGGAGGGAGGGGAATAGCTGCAGGGAGCACAGAGGGGGTAATATAGATGGGAAAAAAAACAGAGAACGGGCTCTAGCTTGAAGTGAAGAGAGGAGCCATTTCAATTATCATCAGCCAACACATCAGGACAAGTATGTACCAAAGTCAATCTGTTTGACTTGAATGGCAAAGCAACTCCAACTCCCTTTGATCCTTTTGATGGAGCACGGATCGCAATCACTTAGAGACGTCACTCAAGTGGAGGACAGTGGCGATGTGGTATTTTTCTCTGCACTTATGCTGTCTCTGTTTTCATCTTTGTCCTCTTGAGTAGCAGACGGCGTACAAATGAGACTGTACACAGACCTGTTACCTCCCCCACTTCACCTCCACCTCCATCCCCCGACATGCAGACGCTGCAAAACAGAGGCCATTTTTCTATAATTTTTCCAGGAGAGCATGCACAACGTGTTTCAGTGGAGCACATTGCCAATTGGATCAATACTCCCCCATGGCCAGGCACATGCCTCGGTCTCCCCTAGCATCAAGACCTAATGACAAGGCTCTTTGTGTCTGATACACACACACACACACACACACACACCCACACACACACACACACCCACCCACACACACACACACACACACCTACACACACACCTACACACACACACACACACACACACACACACACATATACACACACACAGACGTGCTAGTCTAAGTTTTGCTTGTATTGTTGTATGGAAATAAAGGAAAATGTTATGGTTTTCACATCAGGGTCAGAAGAGCCAAGCAAAACCCTTCAGTCAGGTAAAGTGTCCTTAGAGTATTTTTTTTTTTTGAGGATTACAGGTTAGCAAAATATTCACCTAATTTTATACTTTAAAAAAAAAAAAGATTATCACCCTTCAGACAAAGAAAACTGTATCATCTACTGTTAATCTCACAAGGTTCACAAAAGTCTCTGACCTTCAGTCAAATGTTTTATTAAAGGAGCTCTCTCAACAAGGACATCCTCTGTGACCCGTCATTAAGGGAGCAACTGAGGTTATTCACACTCATTCTCTGAACAGCCATTTACCACTCCTGGTAGGAAACTTAACATGTTATTTTAGAAAAAAGCGAAAACCATTCACATAATTACTTTCACACACACTTGAGTGCTTATATTGGACCAATAAACTGGTAAGCAAGTTCTGGATTAACAGGCTATCTCGCTAGCGATAGACACTGCCAAGTAGTTATATTAATTCAGGCATAAAAAACCTTTAACACTGATGTTATCCTGTTTCTACGATATATATTTTTATTTGTAAACTGTAAAATGATAAATGAATGTTAAAGGTTCAGTGCAATGAGTTCTGTATGCTATTCAGGTGTGAGTAAATGAGAGTGCAGCAGGGTAATTTTTCTCAGTTACTTAAAGAATTAATGACACAAGATGTAATCAATGAGACTATTGGACAAAAATGTAGTTGGACTGTTTTTCCTTAACAACAGATTTCACCCTCTGGTGGAGGAAAACGCCTTAAAATAAAGGAAAATTTTCATAATCTTGCCAGCTGTTGTCAGCTCATTTTCCTCTAATTTGGAGTCTAGTTGATTAAATCAAAAATGCTTTCATGACTTAATGATGCTGATCACACTCAAAATTAGCCGGCAAAAATAAAAAATACAATTTGGTTGTGAGTCCACGCAGGTCACATGGTCCATAATGACTTTTCATTAACGCGTCCATGGTCAGAACCCCACATTTATCCTTTTAATTAGTGGTTGCAAACACAATTGCAAAAATGGTCTTCAGTGGCATGTTAAAGAGCCCTGCTGCTCTTGAACTTGGACCACCTAATGTTGCTCACCCACACATTAACTGGTATGATTCACTTCTCATAGTAGTCATTAACTCTGTGTGTGTGTGTGTGCGAGCATGAGTGTGTGTGAAGTGAATTTTGGGTGGCAGAACACATTATCGTGGGCTGCTGCAAAATAAGATCCTGTCATGCTCAGATAATTTATTAAACTCAAACCTTTAATATTTCTCCAAAAAAGGATTTCAAAAAATTTAACTTTTTAATAAAGTTTAAACATTTCTTGTTAAATTACTTAAACAGCCTGTATCACATCACATCTACTGGATCATGTGATGTGGATAAAACTATTAACTAAGCACAAATTATTAAGATTTAAGTGTTTAAATTTTTGCCTTTTTTCTTGGACATGCTTGACTTTTTTCAATTTGTTTGATTATCCGCTAATGAATTAACTAATGCATATGTCTTTTTGGCCAAATAGCTTCCCATTAAAAGTTTATCCATATAGCAAATTCCAATGGGCCCAAAAAGGTAGATGTTGAAGAGTTGATAAGTGAAACAATTGGCAGAACACATTGGTAGATTAATGAAATAACTGATAGCTGCAGCCCTAACGGTGGCCACTTTTTATAAAAACATTGGAACTGTACGCACTTGGAAAGCTTCCGTTGGAAGTGTAAGTTTTCTTTGTAGAACAAAAACAAATAAAGGAAGACATGAGGCCTGAAACATTACACTTAATTACACTGGCAGGTAAACATTTTTATGCACATTTATGTTGAAAGGTTTCCCTTCACTTGCTGATCCTGCTTACTGACATAAAAATAAATGGAATAAGAAAGGCATGATTGAAAAGTTCATGGCCTGCAGTAGGAGTGAACTTTAGAAAAAATAGCACATTTTTCAGTAAAACACTGTCTTGTTTGTTTATCTACTACTTATAATTACACATCTATAGTTATCATAAATGATGACATTTATAGTTTCACATTTAAGTTTATTGTCAGTTGCGTTGCTTTGTTGGTGTGGGTTCTGGTTCTTGGACAAAGAGCTTAAGGAGGGACACAGCAAAGGAAATATCAATGTAATCGAGAAACACAAATATCTCAGGACGATCTCTCTAAAATGCCAGCTTAAGCTATGCAACAGTTCACCAGTTCAGTTGTTCGAGTAATGTATTCAAAACCTGATAAACAGTAACAGCAGTGATCTTCTGAAGCATTTAAATATCAAACTAAATTGCTCAGCTCTACCCTCGATGCCCCCAAAACAAGCAATTCCCTCTGTAAAATCTAAGTGACAGCCGATGTCCTCTCAGGCCAGCAGAGAAGGAGTGTAAATCTGTTGACTCCTGTTGTTAATGACAGAGCAATGTGAGCGAAAACATGGCTCTATCCCAGCGGAGCTGTGAGCATTCATGTGGACGACCACCCTATTACAGGTGTGAGATGGGGCTAAATGGAGAAAAATGATGTCCAGTCAGGCGGGCAGGACCTTGTCCCCAAGCAGTTGTTCAGCAGTTTGATCTACAGCACAGGTCACCTTGTCCACCCATTTTCAACAAAGCTACAGCGCACCCAAACCCAATTCACAAAACATCAGGGCAAGAGAAGATGAATCATTGGGTCAATATGATCAGGCAGCCTTCTCTCACCTCTGTGCAGCATCCTTATAACACTTAACCTTCACTTCAGAAAAAAAAGCGGTCTTAAACACCCCATGTGGAAGCCAGGGCATGAGCCAAACGCTGTGTTCATTCACCCTTGGGTACAGCAACTGCATTATTCACAATTATCTTTGTATGCAGAGACTCTAGCTAATTAAAGTTATTCTGTTGTGTTTGGCTGGGAGCCTCCAGAAGAGTAAAAGAGCAACGAGCAGCTTTAAGAAACACCAGTGGGAAGAAAGCTATAAAAACATAAACACTAAGACTTAAAGCCTGAGCTCTTAGAAGCGGCACATTCATCAGCAGATAAATGTAGCTAAGCCAGCTACATCCGAAGTACCGTCTGGGGTTTTACAGTACAGCAGCAAGAGAGAAGTAACATCATAACACCCCTGTCAAAATTTTACCATATACAGTATAAATATACAGTGTAGAATGGCTGATAAATCAGCTGGCCCAGATGATATTGGCCATTATTAGCTTATTGCAGCGTACTACCTACACTGTCCTGGTGTATATTGTATATGTGTACATGATTTGTCCTTTGAAAGCACTAACAAGTTTATTAAACTATAAAATTTCATTATAAAAAATGCATGCAAAAACATTAATACAAGCAGATATTTCACATTAAATTCTCAAAAGTCAGCATCATATCACAGGCCTTAAAAATCCAGCTTCAGTTAGGCTACAGAATAAAAAAAAATTATAAAGTTAGATGATAGAATGGACTGAAAAAATAAATTCTGGTGTGCTGGATCTTTGGAAGATATAACAGCTGATTTAAAGTGATAGGAATTACGGGTCTAACAAGTTTATCTCTGTTAGTGTTAACATTGCTAACATTGTTCTATTTTTTAAAACACTTTATTAGTGAATGAAGGACATCTTGGCTGTAACAACTTCTCTGCAATACCATTTTAAATCAGTTAGAGAGTAATAGAGAGCAAGAGGAGTTGCAGCTTTTCTTATGACTGATCATGATATATGACTTTACACAGACATCGTTAGAGATCTGAGGGGTTGGGATTTAATCATGATCACATTTTAAGTAGAGGCTGTTTATCAAATCAGCTGCCAGGCACTCAAATCAGTCTCTGTCAGAACATAAGTCAAACGAGCACTTTGACAGTTTTGAAGTTTGACCATATTTTGCACTTAGAGACATGAAGTACATCTTAAGTTGGACATTACAATGAAAAAAAGGTCTTGCATGGGAGGCTGGAGAGCAACAACATGTTGCAATGCTGCCGCCCAGGTCACTAATCATTAGAGTGGCCGCTGCACCAAATAGCAAACAGATGCTTCTTAAGTAATGGTCAGTGAACAGCTCACAATGAAAAAGGGTGAGCTGGATTGTTTGAGGTGCTGGCAGGTTCAATGCAGGGGCTTGGTAGATCAAAGTTGGCTCTCAACTGATCAATGTCGTCCACTGGCCAAGAGAATCAAAGGAATTTTTATCTCGCTGCTGGGTATTTTCAGGATATCTGGAGTAGAAGGTCTGGCTGTGCTTTCACCGGTATGTTAAAGGCCAGAACCACCGGAGGCCTTTGAAAGAAGCAATGATCCCTCTGAGGTGTGTCAGTATTCAGCTATTGTACCATAAAGGGGGCATACTTCAACAAGGTGACAAAAGAAGAATAATATGGCACATAGAACTCGATTGTAAAGGACCGAATATTGATTTTACACATGCACTAGATGTTTAATTTGGCATGTGTTTCATTGTGTTATCTGATCTTGCAGGTGCTCATGTCTAACTACAAAAACTGGGTCCTTAGTTCTGGCTGATAAGGTTTTACTGATACAAAACTACATTTTACAACTGCTACTTTCAGAGCTTTACAAACCTTGTGATTCTTCTTGCACTGTCACCACAATTAACCCCATAGTCGTATCACTGCTCACCACGAGAGCAGAAGTCAGCGAGAAGCTTCTCTCTCTTTTTCTCCAATCATGGTAAACCATAGCATCCCTGCAGTGTAATCATCTCCACATTGTGCGGACTTGACATGCTTATTATGAGATGTCAGCGAAAAGAAGCGGAGAAAAGATGCTGAATGTACACTCTCCTCAATACCTGTGCAAGATAAAGTAGTGATTTGATAAAGAGCCATAGTTCATAAAGACAACTTCATCATTACCTCTTTTATTATATCAATATGTGTGATGTATTCATCATATATACCGAACACTGAATCTATAATGCTGTAATGTGGGCGGAAAAGGTCTAACTGCAAAAAAAATGCCACTTAAACAGTAATTAATAAATGTACAAGGTCTTTTTTTGCTTGTAATAAGCAATAAACCTGCAAATGAAATAAGACCGTACTAACAAAAAGTGCTATCTAAACACAAATCTCTAAATACTTGTGAAAATGGTAAGTGTTTATTTGGTGGGTGTTGGGCTTTATATTCAGTGTAATAAGATATTTTGACTAAAAAAACAGACAAAACCTTATTAAGATTTATATTTGCAGTGTTTGTGGTAATGCAAGTATGTGAACATGTGCAAGTTTGTGTGAATTTCTATATTTTTGTGCATGCAACCATAGACTCAATCCTAAATGTCTATGGGTGAAGGGTCTGTGTCTCTGGAGAGCAATTGTTCAGTTCACCTGACCCATAATACACCCTGGCTTCATTAAGTGTGCTTTCTGTTTCATCACAATTGGCCAGATGCCCTCTTAACAACACACTACCTTTCCCAGAAGGCCCACAGGCAATCACACTCAAAAGTGATTCATTATGGCATTACTAATAAACCCCCGTACTGTGATGAAAAGCCAGCAATGAAAAATAGAGGCCTCACCCCTTCACAAGCATTCGAGGCAGAGTGTTAAAAGTCTTCAGACAACAGATGACAGTATGAATCTTATATCACAGTTGATAGATTCTACTTAAATGCAAATTTTATTGCATTACAAGAAAACATCAATCTTAGAATTAAAAGAGAAAACTCTGAATGTTTTAAATCTAAAAAGGGGTCATCTTTCCGGGACAAAGAGAGAGTCAGACAAGAATTTGCACAAATAATCTAAAGCCCCAGATCAATTATACTGCTAAGGAAAGCAATTACATCTGTTGCCATGGATACTCTTTAACACTAAACATTAGTGTAACTGTTTAATTTTGCTAGAAAGCTGAAAACCAAGTTATAAACTTATTCAAGCTGTCAATAAAAGTACCACCGATTAAAAACACAACAAAATTCATTGCACTGCCATACATATTCTGTGATGTTGTCAAGGAATGTTCTGTACTGTGTTTTCCACGTTTAATAAAAATACAGTTCAAAAAAAAAAAAAAAACACAACAAAAATCTTCACATGTATGTAGCCAGGCTTTGTAGCGACAACCACTGTTTAATTTTTAATGTAGGTCAAGAGCAACAGACTAACTGCTGACAAGTGTTCGAACATTCAGAACAGTGTATTTGTATTTATTTTACAAGTGTGTGTTTTAATTAGTTTACACATTCAAATTCTGTTTTGATCGTGTTGTTTTTTGTGTTCATTAAACTAGACAATTGTTTTGTCCACTTGTTATTTTTTTTCTTCTCCAGCCTGCATGGATCACAAGTGCTTTGAAGTGTTTGTGTATAGAAGCTTTACAAAGCCTCATATGGTGCCTGGATATTTGCTAATGTGTAATTCTATTAACTGTAGACTGAGAAAACTGACCCAATAACCAATCTGCTTAATAAGGTATGGGCAAGGACATCAACTGAGGTATTGAATTAATGCATCCCTCATATGATTAACTAAGTAACGCAATGCAGTCGAGCTCTTGCAATGGAACATAGAGCTGGGGATCTCTAGGAAACTATAGGACCATAATGAGATAGCAAAAGCAATTATAGATGCATC
>JAPZDY010000024.1:13871266-13905843 GCA_029783645.1 Ctenochaetus hawaiiensis
TCAATCAAAACATGCTTGCAGCTGCCGTCTGTGGTCATGATAAAATGGCAAGCTACCATGTGTGTGCCGCTGCCTTACCTTTGAGTTCATTCTTTTTTGTTCATGTTGTTAACGAACATTTAGAAAATCAAGGAATGCCATTTGTGCTGAATATTTCTTATCCACATCACAATATACCTAAGAATTTATACAGGAAAAAAGTTATTATAAACAAAGTGCAGCAAAAGTGAAAAAAACTATGTTACTAGAATTCACCATTTACAACATCCATATTACTTTTCCTTTGTTGTCCACATTTGTTTCTCTAAGTGCAACCTCTACTTGAGAGATTCAGATATATGTGGCTGCAGCACACATGCTACCACAAGACTAAAAGTAATCTGGATAATGGACCACTGTGCAAGTTTGTGTTCTTAGCTTATAAACTTTGGGGAGATTAGGAAGAGCAAATTAATTTTATAGGCAAACAAGTGACAGAACTTAAGTTTTCTTTGATTTTTATCCTCCAGCATCGGGGAAGTGGGATACAAAGTTCGATCGTTTAATGGTATGATTTACTTGCCATTGGCATGTGTGAACGTGTTGGCACTGGTTATCTGTCTAATTAGCTGAACTGTGGAAAATATACAGTATGCAAATAGCTGCAGTGGAATAACATTTCATGCTAGTCAGTATCTAATGAATATCTGCTGTGTATATTCAGTGCCTCTCTTAAGGCACAAAAAACTTTGGGCTACAAACTTATATTAAACAAAACTATCGTGACAACCAATTATTTAGTTTATTTTTTGTTATTTTTCTGACATGAGGTGGAGCTAATTCTTTGAATGGAATTGTCGATTTAAATTGTATTAAATAACACAATAAAAAAATCATGTGGAGTTTGGTTGAAGCCTTAGGGGCAGGCAGTGGGTGTAAAAAAGAAACTGAGTAAATGTAAGTGCAATGCATGTGCCAACACTGGCATTAAATCAACAGCCAAGCATCAATTAAAATTGAAAAATACTAACAAGAACAACAAGCTGAAGCTTTGGTGGTGTGCAGCAGTATAGTTTTTGCCTTTGATGTAACCATGGTATTTTGAAGAAAAAAAAAAAGAACAGCATGACTGCTAACACAGGCCACATAATGGAGGCATTTAAAAAGGAAAAATACATGAATTCAAAGTCTGCCAAGCACAACATGGGCAAGGAGGATGAATGAGTTGTTATGCTGTCAGACAGGCTAACAGTGATGTGGCCTTTAATATGTCCAGTTGACTGCTTGCATATAAGAAATTGGCATGTTCAGTAAACAACAACAACAACAACAACAACAACAACAGTGGCTGCAAGCATCCCACAAGGAAAAAAAACCCCCAAAACATCAGGGTTCACTAATCTCTGTCTGCAGCCTCCTCCTCCTCCTCCTCTTCTTCATCTGCTTCTCTAATCGATAGCAGAGTCCACAGCACACACCAGGTTTCCAAGAGGCTGCCAATCCACAGATCGCAATCTCCGCCCTTCAGCAGATAAGGCCGGTACAGGAAGGACAGTACAATAATTGCCTGCAACAAACTTGTCAGCTTTCAACACTTTTTTTTCCCTCCCAGCTCAACTCATTAGGCTAATTAAGATGGTAATAGGGAAACGAGAAGATCTGAGGAAACCTGCGAAGTCTAATGAAACTACACCTAGCAGCTACTCTGAGTCCACTGTAGACCATTTCTTTACATGCTTCTTTGTCTGTCACACATGCACACGCACACGCGCACGCGCACACACACACACCTACACACACACCTACACACACACACACACACACACACACACACACACACACACACACACACACACACACACACACACACACACACACACACCTTTCAGCCTCCAATCTGCCACTCTCTTCTGTGTGTCTATTTCCCCTTTCAGCTACCTGGGTTTCTCCTCTGTTACCCAGGCTTCCTTGAGGCAGTGTCTATTTACCACAGGTGTTTCAGATGGTGAAACTTAATGCTGGTGTATCAATGGAGGAGCTAAGCTGCACTAGTGGGGGGCTGAAATTAAAAAAAATGTAGCAGCGACTGCATTTCTGGAAGGGAGAAGCAGGTGTTGTGTGTGGGTGATAAAGATACCATAGTAATAGACACAGCCTGGTAGCTTGTACGCAAGGCAGGTATCAAACGTGATTATTGCTAAAAGCAGATGTGAATGTAGCATGGCCAAGCTGTGAAATAAAGGGACTGATATAACTTGTTCATTAGCAAGAGCAAGGAGCCACATCTCTTTAACACTAATATAATCAAGCAAAAACAAAATGTAATTCTACTCTCGCCGCCCTGCATCTGCCCACTTTTAACAAATGACTCATTGAGGAGGCAAAATGGAGAGAGAGTGGGAAGGAAGTTAGGGTGGAGAAGAGATTATGTTGGTCTAATTTTATAGGGAAACAAAATAGAAAACTGAAAGTGAAGGTGCTTTCAGGATGGCACTTTATAACAGATTTGGAGGGGATTTACTGAAAAATAGTGAGATTTTCAGCTGTTTTATGTCGGTAAACATCAGGACTGGCAGATTGGTGTGAAAAGAAATTACATTTTTGCATTTTTTGCAAGACAAACTAAATAGATAAAATGTCTCAGTGCTGTATAGCGCAGTGTAATTTAGTTTGTGAGAAGTTGTGCTCCCTTTAGTCACTTTCATAACTTCCAGCTGCGTATTTCTTTCAGTTTTCCCACCTCAGCATAGGTGCAACATTGTTTCCAGGCACAAGTGGTGAAGAACTTCGCTCTGATGGTGAAAGCTGTATATAAACACATCACAAAGCAGAGCAGAGACAGTCAAACGTAGGACAGGACTCAAACAAACTGATAGTGTGAAAATTGTGTAACATTCTGCATCCCTGTGCAGTGTCTATGTATGTCTGCTACGCTAATATTAAACTGGAAAGCGAAAAATGTCTAAAGTATAAAATCTGCAGTGACAACTTAACAATTCTTTCACTCCTCATAAAGGGCCTCCTACTGAAATTTGTTCAGTACTTCAAGCAGTGTACATATGATAAGGCTTGAAGTCCTGTTTCTGGGTCTTAGGACAGCTATGTGTTGACAATAGAAATTAGGTACTGTGGGGTCAATAAGATGTGAAGTGCATTGAACATTAAGTAGATTTGTGAAAGTTCTTTAGCGAAATTAGGTGTTTGGGAGAAGATTCGGCCTGAAACTGTATCTGTCAACTCTTCACAACCACCTATCTTCAACTTAGGAATTTAAATAAAAAACTTTTAGTACAACTGCTGCCAACTGTGTACTCAGATAAGGATGTTATGTCTTCGTCTAATAATTTGCCTGAATTTTTCTAAGACTTTCTTTCTCTCCTCCACACTCTCTTTCAAGTTCTGCGTTTGGCTTCGACTAACCTAGAAATCAGTCATCAGTCTGCAGCTTTGAAATTTCCAGCGGCATTTGGCACAGGAAAATATGTGAAGCTTTTGTCAAACTGTTGATGTTCTTTTACTAATTTGTCACAGTGTTAACTCCTAATGAGGCAGCGTGATTAGGTGATATATAGCAAGTAATTTGCCACTTATACATTACAAACTGTTCTCTTAATATTAATGAGTTTAATTTAAATATTATTTGTCTGTGCTGAGATTTTATGGACCAGCTGAGCCCTTATATTTTTAATTAATGTGGTTTCGATTATTACAACAGCCCAAAGTGTGTTTACACCTCAGTTTTAAGTGTTGTTTTCATTAAAATTTATCAGTGCCATAAAGCAGACATTATTAATGTAAAGCACATCATGATTACAGGATGTCTTTTTTCTTTGCAATGTCACAATTGATTTCTGCAATAGACTCCCACCAACAAGTGAAAGCCTAATATTACTGAGTACTTATCCTGTATACAAGGTAATATAATTATCGAGAAAAGGGAAATGGTCCTCTGGGTTTCCAAAGAGATATGAGATTTACTATGTTGCATCATCAGGATTTGCACAAGACAAGAAAACAAATCCACAGGAGTGAACATGAGATGAAAAGAATAACCTGGTATACAAAACAAGACTTCATACAGATGTTGTAAAGCAAAAAACTACCAGCAAAGACATGTAATTACACCTCTGACAGTGAAGCACACAGTTATTGTCATGGATGATACCTTTGCTCAGTTGTTGGCAGGCTCTAACTGGGGTTAGATTTTTGTCTAAGCCGTCACAACAACTAGGCATCAGTGCAAGAACATAAGCTACTGAGGCTTTCGTGTTGGTGAAGGGAACAGGCTTTCCTCAGCAGTGCAGCTCAGCACCAACATGTCTCCGTGTTTCTTCTCCTCTTTGTTGCAGTCCAGCGGCCTGACTGCTGTCCAAGCCTGGCATTTCACGCTGGCCAGTACTGTCTGTCCTTTGTTAGCAGTTCATTTTTTGACATGTGAGATGACTGGGCTGCTCAGTTTTCAAAAACCAAAATCACGGTTTTTCTCCCCTCAGAATGGAGGTTGTGATTATGCCCCATGACTCATCAGAAGACTGTGTTCAGAGGAAAATGTCCACACTTTCTATTAGCAGATGGCACATGTAATATTTTTCAGACATATAGCACAAACACAACTGCATGAAAAGCTTTTTTTTAAAAAAAAAAAGAACAACAGGCAACACCATAAAAAGCTTAATCTGTATTTAAAAAGTTATAAAATATAAAGCTCATCAAGGAAGCCTAATGTACCTTGAGACACTGAGACCAAATCCAGTTATGAAGAGATTCTGCTTTTTATAATGTTTGATCCATTAGCAAACTATGCTTTCCACCTCCAAACTCCATCCATTATTTAAAAGCTGCCTCAGTCCTGTGTGATCCTCAAGGATCCTCCGTCTGTAGACTCAGACTGTTGATAAAGTCATTACTGATAAAAACAAGCTGCAAGGCAGATATGATTTAATAGTTCAAGCTTCAAATCATGCACTTTTTGTATTTCTGACTCAGTCCTTTTCAGTACTTGTTGTTCTTAACATTTCTGTTAAAAAATGACACATTTGTTTTTTTTCTTTCACCACTGAAATTTGATGCATTTGTTTTCTCCGAGTTTTTCCTATCGCAGAGAAGTTGCTGTCACTTAAAATGTGATTGAGGCCAGAATTAAGATTGTGGCATAAACAACTTAATTGTTCAGCTTTAACAAACAGCTCACAACAACATCTGTAAGAGAATTATAACTTGAGATGTCTGTATCTGCTTCCTTTATGCTGGAAGTCATCTCAACCTGTTTACTCTTTCCTTTCTGTGTCTTTCTTTCCTGGCTCTCGGTCACCCACAGCTGAGTCAGCCCATTAAAAAAATCCAAGCGCCAATAGCTGGAGCCCTAAAATAAAAGGGGTGTCACCACAAATCGACATCTGTACAACATTTTGAATCAGTTGGACTTAATTAAAGTGCTTTAACAAAGCATTGAAGCTACTAGTTCATTCATTCCTCAAACATCCAACACACATTATGCATATTAACTCCAGCACAAGTTCCCAGAATATCTTATTAATACTGTGCATGCATATACAACACAAAGTCAACAGTTTGTGTTGGCCATGAGTGAGTCTACTGACATAAAGCACAAAAAGAACTTAGTTTAATCATCTAAATTTGAGCCTACATTAAAATCGTTATCAACTTAAGATGTCACTGTAAAGCTTAATAAATATAAGATATAAGGCATTGACTGTATAAATAGTGCAACATACGTCAAGTGAGATACATTTTTTACTGCAAGGTTGTCCTTAAGAAATTCTGAAAATTACTTTGAAATTAATTAGAGCCCAAATAGCTATTAAACTAGAGTATGCAGCGTAAAATCCCTATTTTGTGATGCTATAATATTCTTAATGTAACAGTGATGACTGAGTGTAGGTGAGATAGAAAAAAACATCAATGCATTCATGAACATCATGACTGAAAAGGTCAGAAAAGATTCTTAATTAGTTCTTTTATAATGATGGCTCTTGTGCAGTGAATATGCACGTGTGTGAGCGTAGGTGTGTGGGCTGAAGGTGTGGACCAGGCATGCATACTGGGAGATAAAATGAGAAGCATCAGGCAGCAAGACTCCTATTTTCAAGTCTCCTCCCCTTGCAGGTCACATGCTGTGATCAGCACGAGCATACAGGTAATTATAAGCAATCTGTTCTGCACCTTTTCATCTCACACTGCATCTTTACTTATTAGAGACATGCATGAAATACAGTGCTGTGCCGATCCTGACAGGTAGCACAGAAAGGGCGAATTAAAAATACAAAGAAAAATCATTCGACTGGATGTGCATTCATGGACGTGTGTGGTTCTTTCAGTTGTACGGCTGTGAAGTACTTTCAAGTGTCTCTCTGAATGTATTCATGCACCTACACATAGATTTGTATCTTAATTTAGGAGTCAGAAGTAATCAGAGGCCAAGGGCAAAAATCGAAATCGTCCACATTTGATAGGTTGTGGGTGCTGAATTCCAGCCTCGACTCCAATTCTCTTTGCCTTGTTATGAACTGACTGACCACAGAGGATAGATGGCCATTACAGCAGCTGGAAGAAACTGCCTCTTCCTGTTATTAACTTAGAAAACACAAGCAATTTCAGCAGCATCCAATTTTGAAGCACATACATCAGTCAGACACACAACTGCTGACTTGGCTGCTACTAAATTAAACATAGATACATTTACACTTTAGACTCAGTTTAACGTCACTACACACTACATGAAATGCACATCAAATAGGAAATGTATGCAAAGTAATTAAATCTAGTGCAATCTACAACGGCAATATAACTTCCATGGAGGCATATTTATAGAAACACAGACGGAGAGAACCTTACACTCATAAATAAATGGGTCTGTCAGCCATTAGGCACCATTAAGCTAAGTGTGGCTGGCTGCTCCTTATTTACTAGCCCTTTAGCCAAGTGAATCAGTAATTTCAACCATTAAGTGCTCTTTCTCTTAAATTTTCACCCCTGCCTCTTTGCCTCCTCCTCCACAAACAGAGGCTAAAAAAAACGCCTTGCAAGACATAGCAAAGCGAAAGTTTGCACTGCCAGTGTCAGTGCCAGCTTTCTGTCAGACACACGTAGCTTATTTTCATTTGTATTCCAAGCATATGATCAGACTGTTTAATCAGATTCACAGTGGCAGGAGAACGGTTTGTTTTGTTCATCTCTCAACGTTGAGCACAAATACAGACCGCTATCTCTTTCTTTGCCGTCACGAGCTTCGCAGAACACTTGTGCAAGTCTGTGATTAGCTGACTGTCAACTGTAGCGTTTGCAGTGTGTTCATGCGCAACTGCAAACAAAAGACATGAGGAGATCTCGGCCGATGTATCACTACAGCGCGGTGTGTCAGAGCATGAAAAAAATTAACACTTTAATGCCAAGGATTTTTACTGTAACATCCCTTGTCTCTCTACAAATGACCAATGAAGTTCTCTACTTGAGTTAAATTTTCTTAAGTTGTTGCATGACCAGTGCAAGATGTATTATTTTCAAAACATTAGTTTGTGGATATTCTATGAGTGTAAGGTCATTTTCAAAGTAGTCTAGCTCTCTCCAGTTCTGCCTCTAAATGTGTGCATGGCCTGACATGCAAAAATGGCTGTGCTATTTTTGGGCCTTTTTGATCTCACTCTACTAAATAGTATATTTTCTAGAAATCTGATAGTCTGGCAACTATCACAGAAAGGCATATAGTACAGTGACTTCTCTTCACACCTTTTACACTGGAGCATCGCCGCGGATCATATCTGCGCCATTCACATATTGAAAATGAAGTGAGACCAGAGTTTGGAGGCCATCCGAGCTCATCATATCTAAAATGCCATTAACACCCATACTGTCAGCTGCTGTGCTCATCAGAATGGAATGAGTTCACAGATTACACACAATCCTAGGGCGTTCGATTCGAGTTTCGAGTCTCTCTTCTACATTCCAAATCTCTCCAGTAACTCTGTAACCCCTGAGGAGGCGACCATCTGAATACTGATGTACTCATTCTCCTAGTCAGAACACAGGGAAGAGCCATAATCCCAAGGCTGCTGCGCAAGGACATCCTCCTTGAACCATAATCACCCTTACATCTCTTATCAGTCCCAGCCTGCAGAACATGATTAAAAAGTGGCCAGGACACACTGCCTCTGCACCCTGGATATGACTAGTCCCCTCTGCCGCATGTCAATCAAGCTGAGAGGTGCAGGTGTGCGACCCCCACTACCCAATTAAAATGACTGGGAAGCGCACATAGCATACAGCATAAATAGTGGGGTCTCATAGAGCTACAAGTGTATGTTGATGAGGACTGTGGGGAGAGACAGAGAGAGCTCTGTAACTCTGCCATACTGAGTGATGATAAGGAGGAAGGAAAAGTCAACTGATCTCTATGGTAAACTAATGAAACTTAAATCTCCCATAAAGAGAGGAAGAGGAGAGTGAATATGAAGCAGAATGAAGAAAATAAGTGAGTGGAAGAAACAGGATGGAAGGACCTGGAAGCAGGACACAGAAGGAACAAGCTAGGGGCAGTGGACTCCACTATACAAGCAATCTAGGCCCAGGGACCTGGAGAGCGTAGTAACTGAGTGTTTCTCCTCAGAGACAAGTTGGACTACAGACAGTGAAACTACCCCAGAGCGATAATGGATGGATACTGATTGGTTCCAAAGGCTAATCAGACGGAGGAAGAGAAATAAGACAGAAAAGGGAGCATGCAAAGGAATGGCTATGAAGAAGAACAGCCAGGAAAATAGAAACAAGGAATGTGAGCGTAAGGAGAAAAACTAAAATGGAAAGAGCAAGACTGGCTGGAGAAAGGGATAATTCAAAGAAAGTGGAAGTAAAAAAAGATGGCGCACTGACGACCACTTAGCTAAAGCACCCTAGAACCTGATAAACTGGTATCTTTTGTCACCATACGACAAATCACAGCAGTTGTTTAAACCTACATGAAAAATGGGTGCAATTTTTCTGCCATGGATTAGGCTGACGAAATTATTGTGCAACACAAGTCTCCCTCAGTCAGCATGGAGCACCTTACCCTATTGTGATCTGCTCTCAAGACACAAATAAAAGGCACTTAGCCACCAAAATCTATATAAATGTACAGTAAAGTCAACTAGTCACACATTGTCTTGTCATGGACAAAAGAAGACAAGCACAGGTCTAATTTTCATCTTAAAGAATTAGAGGAGAAATAGGAGGTGGTCTGGCAACACTCAGAAAGACACAATATTGAGCAGAGAGCTTGTTTCTTGCCTGCAGCACTATAAAATGCCCATTTGGATATGATTCAAAAGAGAATATTGATGTTTGATAAAATTCACATTCACAAATCAAAGTGAACTGCAAGGCTGCCAGCCACGCTGGCTGGCAAACAGGCTTGGAGGGGGAGTTGGGAAGGCACGGAGGGCTAGTTCACAAGATGGGGTGCTTCGGGAGTGATGTAGCAATATCAATTCTAACAATGTTAATTTTTTTATCACGCACCAATGGGATAAGTAGCCAAACAGAGATAGATTAATATGATAATCTTTAGGGTTGATACCATCCAGCATCAAGCAAGATGTCTGACTTTAACTTAATAAATATTCATGTTATAAGGAATTTGACAGTTTCCCCCACGGATCTAAAATCATATCTATATAGTGCATCCATGAAAGTTATCACAGAGAGGAAATACACTGTTTTAACTAGATGTGGATACACGCATGCCAGCAAAAGAGCGTGTCGTAAATTAAAGGAAAAGCCCGTCTACATCTTGGACCCACCATCAAACTGCTCGGCTCACAGGCTGGCAATTCCCAGGAGCTTACAGCAGTAAAGTGGCTGGATTACATGAGGAAACTTGGAAGTTGTTGGAGAATAACAAAGAATATGTTCAGAGTGCAAAAACAACAGACAAAACCCAGTTCAGACTAAGAATGAACAGAACAAATCATGTGGATTCATTCAGTGCATGTTACAAACGGGCTCAGATTAATGCTAACATGCTAACATGTGGATAGATGCTCTGTGTTTGATGTTTAAACAACAATGTTAGAGACCAATTAGAAACAGGTTTGGAAGTTAAGAACATGCTAATGCGTTTTAGCTTAAATAGACAAAAGAACATTAGGTTAACACAGATCAGTGACGCCGTTTTGCCCTCACCGTTCTCTCAGAAGTTTGCTAGGAATTTGTATAGTTGGTCCTGGTGGGTTTTACGTGGCGAAGACTTCATTTAAAAAATAGCCTTTAAATGCTAAAATAATTGACAGCAACTTGTCATATGGTAATTAAGGGGGATTTAGTCTTGTGCTCTGATTAATTTGGCATGCACTTTACACCCCAGTCATAAACTTGTTTTGATGTAAACTCAACTCCTGGTGTTTTCCTCTACTGTGAGAGAAATAATTCGTGGCTTTATATGTTAAAGAGAATGAAAAAATACGGCTGAAAGGAAGACAATGAGCTTATTTAGATAACTAACTCTTGCAGGTGGAGGGGGAAAAAAATAGTTTTCTGGACAATGTGTCAGTATATTTTACCATTTGTGCTGTTTCCTGATCCAATTGAACAACACCTATAGTTTGACGAACAAGAGGGCCAAACCAAGCTATATTCTTTAACTGATGGACTTGTACTTAAGCTTGCATTTTAAGGGTTCATCTCTAGATTGACAAAAAAAATGGTAGGTGAGAACTGGCTGCTATGGAAACAAGTATTGTGCAGCCAGTTCTGATAGATAAAAACTATGGACGCTTCTTCCCTGTGCACTCTTAATTACACTCCCTTTAGACATTACCAAGTATGGTTTGAACACAGGTTTTTGGTAGACTGAATAACAAAAAGCAGTGCTCCATCATGCAAATAATACCACACTGTACTGATCTCAAAGAGGAGTCCTTGGCAGTTTAAGCCATCTGTGAAATTAGAGGTTAATCATGGATGATTACCTTGAAAAAAGTAGGCAAAGTCTGTGCAGTCCACTTGCGTTTCCTTTATTAGTTAACAACTTTAATGTGTTATTGGTGCACAGAGACGGAATTGTAACCTCTCTTGTAGCATAATAATGATGTTGAGGCGATGCAAGGAGACCATTTATCTTTCTCAACATAACGCAAAGGGAAATTAGATTTCTTTTTCTTCCTTAGTCTGAGACTCAGGCCACTGCAGTCCATTTTAAAGGCCATATTTGAAATTCACTCTGATATATACTGACCTAACGGGCTTTGCAAGTCCATGTGAATGAACGGCTGCCAACTTCCTGACTCCGAAAAAATAGCTTTAGTTTACCTTCAAGAAAACAATCAATAGGCCCCCTCATTTGTACAACACATGCACATGAGGAGGAAACTAAGAAGAAACTTACTTTTCTTTGAAACTAAAGTTCATGTCCATTATACATTCGAAATTATCTGCTGTTTCTGTATCATCCTTACTAATGACCTGCTTAATAGGGCACCTTATTCACTCCCTAACAGCATAGTTGTAAATTAAAGGTAATCATTCAAACCCTTGGGTAAGTCATGTGTTACAATGAAAAAAATGATTGTTTTCCAAACTAACGGCTTAAAAAAAAAATCAAAAGGCCAAGAGAAGATCTTGTTATGAAACGAGCCTAAAACAATATGATTTGCTTTAAAAGTCGAAGATTTCAAATGTTTAATCGGTCAGCACCTGATATCTACAGTTAGCAACTACCAAGTTAGCTGCCAACTTATCTTTTGAAAATAACATCATGGAAACAACTGGATTGTTTATGTAGACAGAGGTCTAATTTTTAACCCATCAAAATGATACATTGATGATTCTCTCTCTGGAAAAAAATAACCTTTGGCCGAGTTTGAAAAAACTGACAGAGACATGTTTGCCCACATTAACTGGATAGCATTTTTTCGATTTGTAGTTTAGCAAAATTCATGGGCACCTTTGGACAGCAACAACTGACTGAGTTTGGTAAAACAGATGGATTCCTACTAAACAAAAGGTATAATGCAAATGGACTGCACTTACATGGCACTTGTCTAGTGTTGTGACTACTCAAAGCACTTGGCAGCACAAGTCAGCAAACACATTAACACATACATTTACACACCACTTTCAGATGGCCTCTCCCAACCTGCTTATCAGGAACTCATACACACACATTCACACTCCAATGGAACAGCCACTGGGAGCAATTTGGGTTCAATATCTTGCCCAGGGACACTTGAACATGAAGACGAGATGAGTCTGGGGTCAAACCACTGGCCCTCTGATAAGCAGACGACCTCTACATACTGAGCTATAGCCGCCTCCATGATGTAAATACAACAGTTTCCAAAAATTAATTTACCTCAGCAAAGTTGTTGAAACATTTAGTTTAGCCTCATTAAAATCCTGGCATTTTAAATCTAAATTTAAATTAAAAATGATTAAATTCATCTCTTTAATTAACTGAAATTAGGCTGTTTTGTGCACAAGTATCTTTATACAGAAAGAGTCAGTCTGCAACACCACTTCTCTATCTGTGGTGTGTCCATCTCGGTCCTTTCCTTCCTCTTGACCACAGGCAGGTCAGAATCCCAGTATGTGCTTTAACAACGGCAGCCTGCCTTGCATATATTCTCTCTCTCTCTCTCTCGTTTATCACTGTCTAAACAGCTGACAAGTAGCGCAGTGAATATGGATCATCTTACACCTGAGACGTACAGGTTGCATGAGCAGTCTATGTTCATTGTGGAACCTCATCCTTTTCATTTGGCGCTCATGTTAACAGATAAGAGCGGTGAGACAGCTCACATAAGCAGTGCAGCTAATAGACAACTGAAGAATGACCTCATCTAGAAATCCCAGTTACTTGTTTTTCCCACGAGAGGCAGTTGATCACAAAATTTGACAGTAAAAATGACCAATTGATAGTCTAATGGATGTCATACATGCTCTCTCTCTCTTTCCTTCTTTTTTCCTTCAACCAGTGTGTCCCAGACGTCAGACATTCACATAAACTGCTCCCAAAGGCCCACTGTGCACACATACACAGACATAACACTACATGAAAAATTAAGAAATAACTAAGCCCAAGAGGACTCGCACACATACTGTGGGTCGGTGATTCTCACAAACAGGCCATGACTTGGCACTGGTCTGTGCTGTGTTTGCACTGCGCTGCAAAGACATTATGTGACAAATGCAGACAACTTCTGCAGGAGCGACAACTCTGTGCAGGCTGTTCAGCTCCAATCTCTGAGCATGTCACATGGTTTTAGTATGCAGCCACTGTATTTGTTCTCTTACCTTCCATTACATTTTGAAACATGCTTAAATGCACCTGGATAACAATTTGTCTTGTGTGCATTGTTAGTCGTCAATTGTCTGTTGCAAATGGCCCCTGGAGTACATCAGCATCAGGGTAAATGACACATCTTCGCCTTGCATTGTCAGTAGTTGCTGTGTGCACGCTTCAAAGGCTACAGGATGGATGTGCGGTAGCTGGTTAACCTTCACAACTTTAGGGAGTTAGGCTCCCACGTCCAATCCATCAATTGATCAAGAGTGCAATGAGACCATGAATCTTACTTCACTTTTCTTGTCAGCACATTGCAAATGGCCCTTGTAGAAGTAATATGATGTTTGCTCAGCATGGCACTTATTCAAAAAAGAGGCAGAAAACTGTCTTTGGCTTTGAACTTCAAAAACTTTATAGCAATATTTAGATAGATGCAGGAAAACTGTCTAACAGAGGGACTGAATTACAACTAACGACTATTTGAATCTTTTGCATAAATGTGTGCTCAATTTTTAATTATAAAACTTACTCTTTACCGGTAACACCCATAAAATCAAATGCAATCTGGTACAACAGCTGTGACCAATATTCCACCATCGCAAGGTTTATAGATGCCAGAGTTCATAATGCTTAAAGTTTACTGTGTAGATTTAACCATATGTTTATTACTGAGGCTGCAGTTATTGTTGGTGTTGGAGTGAACTACATTTTAATGAAATGGGTTTCTAATATTCTTTCCCCTTATGTTTGAAATGGGCAAAAGAGTGGACTTAAAGAGCAAAAATTTCCCTTAACACCACTTATGCAACAAACATTACTACTGCTAGTAACAAGCTAACTCGATAAACAATAAAAAGGATGCTAACTACACTTATCAATCTGATAAATCTGCTAGTCACCAGTTTTGGTGAAACATAGACTTCTTATGTGAGTTTGGGACTAAATCGCTCTAATGTTTCCTCAAGCTAACCATCTTGGCACAAGGCCTGTGATTCACAGCTCCAGAGTTTTTTAATGAAGGAGAAAAACATGGCCTGCAATGTGCTATAATTTATAGCAGAGAAGTTTTAATTACAGCAAAACATGTCTGGAGAAGAATTTTAAATGAAAACCTCTCTGGCAGTATCAATCAAAGCTAAACATTATTATCTTTGTAAAAGCAGAAATTATGGCAAGCTAATCTATTGGAATGCATTAAAGTTGCACTGATTAAGGTGATAGCGTCATGATACTTATATATATGTATGTATTATTAAACATGCTTTAGTGCCAGAACAAACACAGAAACATTCCCATTTTAATCCTACATGGCCTGTGGAGTTCAGATTTCTGAGTCTGCAAGGCGCACTTGAATGCACCAGGTTGTGTCCCTGCTGCAGATAATCAGTCAGTAGATTGAACTGCTTCTCAAAGGTTTTTAAGACTTCATGACTTTGAAAGCAGCAGCAGCAGAAAAATCTCTATGACAGAAACACTGTTTTGTGGAGTAACAATGAGGAATAACAGGTAATATTGGTCTTGGATAAAAAATCCAGGATATTAGAGAAAAGTAATTACTCTCACTGTTTTTGCAAACTGTTTTTTGTTTCATTTTCAATTCTCCTACACATTCACCTGCTACACTCATGTAAGACACAAAGTTTCATTGCCTTTTCCTTTTTCTTAAGTTTGAAATCAAATACAGAGTTACAATAAAATATATAGTGGAAAATTTCACTCAGTATGAACTGACTCTGATCCTCGCCAAGGTACCAACAAATTGGGCTCTCCTGCAGCGTCTTAGCAGCAAGATTTTTCTCCAACTATTTTTTTGCAGAATGCAGCTTACTTTGCTTTGGTAACAATGAACTCCATTCAATCTTGAGGGCATAAGAGTGTGTCGGACTGGATTTGAACCAGTTGACTAAATGTGAGTTAATTTTAACAGTCTGGATTTTGTTTCACTAAATCAATACAGACATAAGGGAGCAGCACTTCATATATATATATTTTCGTTTTGAACGGACGGACAGACGGACGGACAGACAGACAGACAGGCAGATAGATAGATGATAGATAGATAGACCCACTGTGCAATGGGACTTTAAGGTCATCTCTAAATGCATGATTTAAGATTGCAAAGCTGTTTTTGTTCAACAGGCTAATTAATTCCATCTTTTAGCCATCTCTTACATGACCTTGTCTGTCAAACTAGTAAAAAAAATACATAACTCTGAGCTTGGTGTTCTGTATTAATAAAGGTCAAAAAATGGCAGGAAAAGGACCTTTAGTTGAAATGTAATCTATGTATACAAACACAGGACACTTCATTTCAGTAAATATCTGTGAGTAGAGGCCAGTTAACACTTGATGTGCCTTCAACACTCTACATTGAGGACTGTCTGGCAACATGTAGTGTAAGTGGAAAATCAGGAAGGTGGAGATGCATACCTGAGCACCATTAGGATGCTGTGTTTATCATATGAAGGACACTGTTAGTGTAACCTTGAGCAAACGTCTCCACCAGCTATTTTAGCCCAATGAATATGCTAAGCATGACCTGTGGAAGCAGGGAGGAAAATAGTAAGCCAGCTCAATAGACAGACAAAATAACCTCAGTTTTAAAAAAAAACACCATATCTAATGTATGCTGAGAGTGTATGTGTGTGTGTGAGCATTCAGTCATGAGTGTGAGCATGCTGCAGTGACGGCAGGCCTAAATGAAGAAGGACAGATGCAGAGCACGGCAGCACTGCTCCTTCCCACTCACAGGAGAGGAGACTTTGTTAAGGACTAGTGATTGTAACTCTGTCTCTCACTGTGAGGCAGAGAGCAGCTGATGATAATTAACCTTCAACACAATCAGCCGAGACCTTGGAAAGCAATGTCACACCAACTCTGAGAGTAGGGTAATGTATTCAGTCTTATAATACACCTGTAAATCAAATTAAATCAAATAACAACATTTCTCTGCTATTTATTATCCGCCCAAGAAACGGCACAAAGCCAAAAGGAAACCAGTGCTGTAAAAGTCAAGTAAAATATTTCAACAAGTGTCAAACTTGAGCAGAGTGCCATTATAAGTTCTGCAAACCTGAATGAAATCAACTAATTATTTTGTACAGTTAAGGACAATTTAGTTTAGTCAAGCTTATAATGAACATTCTAACGAAGGCGGAAAATACACAGGCTGCATTGTTCACTAAAGCAGAGTGTTCATGGTGCCAGCTAAGAACTGCAAACTAAAAGATTCAAACACTGTACATATTGACTCTGACTGATCAGAGTGTGGGAGCAGAAATTTTGGAGGACATCACAAGAAAACAGACACTGCCAATTAAGTTTATATGAAAATTACTAACAACAACCGACAGCTATTTGCTGAATCTTTCTGTCTTTTTTTTCATTGATCATAGTAATCAATCACAAAACGATGGCTCGGATGAGTGAATGTGTTTCTCTGCTTCATAGCAAATCAATAAACAGCGGACTCAAGTTTATGCAAATGAGTGTGAAATGTTTCCTCTTCCATTTCAAGTGCCACTACCTTAATTATAACTATTTGTTTAGATAGTAATCATTAAGCCTTTAACAACTAATATTGGTACAAGGCATATGAGTTACCATAATGGTACATATTCATCTTCATACAATTCAGTGTACTATTCTAAATTAGGGTTAACCAGAGTCAATCTACAAAAACTGGGGCTTGTTAAGGCATTTTTTAATTGGCTGGTATGTATTTTGGCTCACAATTAAATAGATAAGTATAAATTTCCACCTGACCCACCTTCAGTGGTTTATGGCACTCTCGGAGTATGCAATGAGCTTGTAGGCCAAACCTGGTGCCTCAGTGTAAATCTATGCACAATTGAAATAACACTCCCATTAATTAAAAATGGTAACTCTGAAACAAATTGAATATTCAAAAACATCTGAGCTTTGGCTGCAAAAATAAACAGCTATTTGCCCCAAATGTGCTTTTTTAAAAAAAGGGCCTTTGATTGAACCAGATTGCCAACCACAGCTCAAGGTACGCCAGCTGTCAACAATGCCACATTGTGCTCCGTGGAACAGTGGAACTGTTTTGTAACACAGCACTGCAAACAAGTGAACTCTGGAGGACACAAACATATAAATAGCAGCCAGCGGGTAAAGTGAGCAGCACCACTCCATCCATCTCAGAGATGGAGCCACGAAAAAGAGCCAATGATGTACAAACAAACACAGGAAGGCACGAAAAAAAATCTTTAACTTGTACCAAATGACACTGGAAATCTGCTAGAATCTGCAACTTCACCAAGTGCAGCACACAAAAACCAGAACCATAATGTCTTACTGCTGCCACTAAAAACAGAAATCTGGAAATTTACATAAAAATGCATAAGTTATGTCAACGTAGTCTGAACACCTGCAGACCATCTGTTCACTCAAACATACCAGACATTTTGATTCGCTAACTAAATCAACTGTTAAGCAAAACTCAGCGCTACAAGTTGCGACATTAAATGTATCCATAAGTTTAAATAAATTGATTATTATTAGCTTCTTATTTTTCAGTACAAATCGGTAACTAAACGTAACGTACCTAATTAACCTCGAGCACCTTTCTGTCGTTTCAGTAACGTTAGCTGTCACGCGTCACGTTATATTCGGTAATGGGAGAGCACACACGCGCATGCCGTGTTCAACGAAGCTCGGAAAAAAAAACGTTTGCAATAATTAAAACAGTGCCCCAAGAGATCTTTTCATCATTACATGTGACCTTATTACAGAAGGTCATTAACCTGAGCTGCTTAAATCCCCCTCGCCAGATTAAACAGCACAGTAGACCCAAGCTGTTGAGAGAATTACTTCACAAATGTACAACTAATGATTGTACATTTTAAATGCATTATCACCTCAACGAACAAATAATGATTCACTGCAGTTGTCAAGACTGATTTCTGATTGGTTTAAACTGCTTTTATGTGCTTCCTCTCGGCTAATATACAAATAGACATAGTGTTGAAAATGGATAACAGAAATTAAAGTGTAAAGGTTTATTTCTGATCTTGTAAATTGTCTTTAGATGCATTTATCTTAACTTAAGAGCTTTTTGCTTTTTATGGTCTTCATCAGTGGATGGGGTTTGGTCATTTATCATGGACTTTTGATCTCAGTTGTTATCCTTCCAAAATGGTTCAAGGAGTTCATTTTTACTTTTTTGTCATCTTTTAGTGCAGACCCATATATTGTTTAAATATTTGTGCAATAATACTAATTAGATGCTATTCGTCCTTTTAAAAACCCAAATGTTTAATTCCCCACATTATGATACTTCCAATACTCACACTCTGTTTTGGAACAAAACCTCTTCGAGACTGAACTAAGCTGTTAATATGCACCAAATTCTTAATTGCATATAGGCAATCCAAGATTATCACCGTTCCCAATTACTGAGCTGTCAAACTCTAAGTGTTCCTTTGAGGCATCGACTGAAGCACTTGGCATCGAATACAAGGTAGATTTGAATTTCCGACCTGCAAATGAACTTATGAACGTAACAACTGATTCCGTGGAGCAAATGTTGGATTTATAAGGAGACAGTCAGCATAGGAGTTTTGTGTTTATGGATGCAGCATTGATTCATTTTGGGATAAACAGAACGCACTTGCAGAAGTGCTAACATCAGCTGGCACTGGTGTTGCACTCACAGGTGGTTACTATTCAGTTGCCAGTATATTTCTTCTGAGTAAATATTTGTTGAGAATGGAGGAGGAAAGGTAGACAGATAACATTTTTTTTCTTTACATATAAAAAGATATCACTCTGTAGAAACGACCTTTAATAAGGGGAGTTTAGAAAGCCAAATTCTTATTAAATAGGAGAAATTTCTATTTGGAGGAAATTTTCGCCTTATACGTTTTTGATGGAGCTATAGTAAGTTAAATGTCACGTTAACGTGGATCATCGACCTTCACTTGTTGATTTGTTTATTTGATTTATGTTCAAAAAAAAATAAAAAACACTGTCTGCTCTTTTTAATTGGAGTCAGGAGCTTCCCACATTTTTAATTTTCCCACTGCATCACTTCCCAGCACATTCATTCTTTGAGACGAGGGACAGAGAGCGTTCTCGCTCGTTATGCTATAAATACTAAAACCTGTGGATGCCAAGAGTGGAGCCAAAAAAGGTACCAATTTGAGCCACAGGGTGGTGCCAAAAACGAGCTAATGAGTGTTTCCCCATCCATCCTCTCTCACAAAATCTCATTCAACATTACGTTCAATATTGGCTTTGTTTGCATCGAATATAAAAGAAAAAGAAAAAAGTGTTCAAATTCAGAGTTTACAATGAGCGTTAGTGCAAACCAACATTTTATCACAAAGGCAGCCTCATCTATCATCCTCTTAATGAATTTACGCTGTATCACTCCACTTTATGTAAATACTTTGGGCTATAAATGTACCATCCGTCACGACTGAAACGTCCTCGGCCTCTGCCTCCCACCAATCAACAACCTGTGAGTCTTCATTGAGACTCTGGTTCATTCTCCTAACACTGCTGCACAGGGACAGTCTTTATTCAGACCAACGTGCAACAATTAGGAGTTTACCAACGCAACTGGCATAGAACCACAAATTGATGAGGAACAAGGAATTTGCCATGAAAATCAGATAGGTTAAAAAGAATTTCATGAAACAACATATGATGGCTTGCCAGTGTCTCAACTTCTGCAGCACAATGAAGCATCCTAATAGACCTAATAGTCTACAAAGGGGCTTTACTCATTGACGCAGCTTAACCTATATATTTATCAAACTGGCGTTACACCCTTTAAGCATCGTTACTGTTTTCATATGATGCTCGTTAAGGCATATTTTGACTTTTAAAACTTAAATGCCTTACCTGCTTTATCTGTGTCCTCCCTCTTGTCCAGGTTTAAAATAAATTCTCAGTTAGTTTTCCTTAGGTTGTGTGTGTACGTGTGCATGTGTGTATGTGCGTGTGTCCGCAGCCCGTAGAAATACGTCGTTTTTGCAAGAAAAGCCTAATTGCAATGTAACTCAATTCTTCCCCCTCCTGTGTTAGTTCTCTGGATCTTGTTCCGCGCCTCTCTCCGCCACGGAGACTCTCTGCGCACAGAGATGGGCAGATAAAACGCGTTACCGATCAACAGCAGTCCAGTTAAATGTGATCTTTAGATGTCCAGATGGTTTCCTGTTTTTATGGGGCATCAGCGCGCCCGGTGAATAAAAAACATCCACATCCCAAGTAGTTGGAAAAAAATATTCCTCCTCACTTTATCACCCGAAGAAAAAGCAGTCCTGTTTTTTTTTTTGTTTTTGTTTTTTTGTTTTTTTTTCACGCCGGCGCAGAGTTTTATTTCCCCTGTTGGATCTTCACCACTTGCGTTGCCTTGAAATCTGATAGGCCTGCTGAACTGGAGGGTCTCTCTATTGAGCTTAGTCTAACGATACCGGTGATTCTGCGTATCCTGCATCCCACTTACCAGTGAGGGAAGAGCGCAAAGAAAGAAAGAGAGAGAGAAAAAAGCCAAGCAAGGCAGTGATTTCGCGTTGTGCTGTGCCCTTTCCAACAAACGGAGCTTTGAAACCCGCTCTGTGCAAAACACCTCCTTCACATCTTGTGTAGTACATGTAGTCCTGTACAGTCGGCTGTATCCACTGCGGTCCGGTGGAGAGATGCAGACCAGATAGAGGTGCAGCCGAAGTCTCGTCCCTTTTTCTTGCGCGCACGCACACTCACAGTCAGAGGGTTTTTCTTTTTTTTCTTTTTTCTTTTTTTTTTTACGGTGCCTTCCTCACACCGCGGCTGACCAGACGTGAAAAGGAAGACGCTCCGCACTCCTGATGCATTTGTAGGAGCGTTGAGAAGTCAGAGTTGCGTTTCTTCAACATGTCAAAGCAGCCACCGAATAAAAAAAAACTGAAATGACATGAAAGAAAACTGTCATATTAACCGAAGTAACTCCATCTTTTTAAAAAATGTGGCTGATGCGATGAATGAGACTTTGACATTCATCGCAGGTAATAAAATCACCTCAATTAAAACAACATGTGCAGGGAAGATATTATGACTCTTTATTGAATAAAGCTCATCACATTGATTCCACATGCCACAGACATAAATGCTCTGACCTGTGTACTTCACCCCAAGCATGTAAAAATGGAAACATATCTTTTAATAGGCCTATTTTAACCTAAGTCTCCTGGGGATGCAGGGGCAACAGCATTTTGAAGGCACATACAGATCTGCAGCAACAAGGTGCTCTCCTTCATGAACAGGTCAAAAGTACGATACAACCCCTTGCAGAGATGTTCCTACTGACCTTATCGCCAATCAACAAATAGCCTCAACATCTGTCGAGATCTGTGGGGGTTTAATGGCTGAACAATAAGGTCATACTGCTGCTCCATCTTGCCCTTTGACTGGTTGTTGGATAAGCATTTTTTTTTCTCTACATATTTTCCCGCTATCAACAAGATTCCTGAGTGGTCAGCAGTGCATTGTGCAGGGAGAGACAGTGAGTTACAGCAAGGGAGGGATGTCCATTCTGCAACACATTGATGAATCACAAGCTCAGTGGCAGTGGACTTAATGTCTGTTTAAACACTAAGTGGTCGTAAAAGGTGAAGGCTGATGTAACTGCACATGATAGCAGTCGAGGGACATCTGAGAATAATATCTTGACATTTTCACCCCCGCCAACCACCCTATTCTCAATGCACTCACCAATCATACCCTATGTGTCATTACATTGGAAAGGCAGCAGAGATACTGAAGAGCAGCCAGTCCACACGCAACCACATCACTCAAAGGAGAATTGCTTTGAGAATCGAAGAATCATGTCACGTACAAAAGGGATGGCAGGAAAAATAAGTCGAGGGATGCTTTTCCCATGGTAGCAGAGTGGGACTGTTTTCTTGTTGCAGTTCTCATGGATCACAACAACACAAGGGCCTTATTCTTTAGAAATCACCTGCAGTATCAAGGTGTCCACAGGGGTATCAAGATAAAGCCTTAGCAAAAACAATGAGTGGATGAATTATACCGTAATATGCACAAACAGGGCAGCAGAATTGCCTCATCCTGAAGTGCATAATCACTAATGCAATTTGCAAACCATGAAGTCAGCTATGTGCTGAGTAATTTATGATCCATTATTGGTAAAAAATGAAATCAGCATGTTTCAAGTGGGGCTCAATGAAGCAGTTCCCATCATCAACATTCCATTATAATATAGCCAGAATGGAAATATATTGAGATATCTGCGTCCCATAATGCGGGCCGAGAGTTGACATTAATTTTTCATAGGCTCTGTGGGACAAACACAAAGCTCTGCCGACTACGTATTTGGCTAGTTTCTATTTTCCAAACTTCCTGGCTAAATCACCATTATACCTTGCATATAAAAAGTTTGCCCTTGTTGACACAAAATGCAATCATATGCATATCTGTCAAAGACATGCTGTCCCGCAGTAACAAGGAGGAAGGGTCACTGAGTGCCATGCATTCTCGCTTCTCAAAACCCCGGCTTCTACATCACCCATAATGCAGCTCAACCTCTTATAACTGGAAATTTGGGTGTGATGACCCAGTAGCTAAAATAGACCTCAGGTGGAGATGTGGAGCAGACTGCAGAGGTCTGGTACACTTACCTCTTTCTAAATCCACACCGCCGGGGATGTTTTGTTTTCAGAGTCTTCATTCTGAACAGATGCTGACTCATGTTGCATCACTCGAGGCAGTTCACAGCTCCCTCTGGAGCCACAGAAAGCTTTACAGGCAATTTTTATTTAGTTGCAGTAGTATTTCCCAAAATCTGTGAACAGTCATTAATGTGAATAACATGAAGTCCCCTTTAAGTTTCTAAAAAGAAAGCTTAAATATCTTTGTATAGATTACTGGGTGGGGGTGAGGTGCTAATTCATATGTTTAAATTAATAATAAAACAAAGTTCTCCCCGGTTTAATTTTTATTAACCTTTATGAACTGTGATGCAACCACACACATACACTCAAGTTTTTGTTGTAATGGACAAATTTTAACATATAACTCACTAATGGATTAAAACAGAGATCAGGGATGAAAAATAATGAAAGACCCTTTCCTGCTCTCCCAAAAAACTAAATTCTGTGTACCTTTAGCAACAAAGAAGATGTGTAACCCATACTCCCTTCTGGCCCCCTACCTTTCCAATCATTTTCATATAGTCTCATAACAATAAGAGTAAATGTTACAAGTAAAGCTTAATTACAAAAAAGTAAAGGTTAGTAACAAAAAACAACAGAAACACATAAACTATACAGAGTAATTTCAGTTGTTACTTATACATTATAAAAGAAAAATATATTCAACAACCCAGTCAAAATAAGTTTATTTTTAAATTCTGTTTGTAAGTGATATATAAGCCAACCGATCAGTACTCCCTCCTTGGAGAACTCGATCTTGTGATCTTTAACAACTCGGGATGACTACAAAGCCATCTATTTAATCAAAAGCTTTAAAAAAGAGTAACTAAAAATAACCAGATGTACGTTTTGAGCTCTAACATGTTTTAGTAATGCTTTTAGCCTGATGCCATCTGAACTAATTTTCTTTTTTCACTGAACATTTTTAATGTACAGTATGGTGAAGTCTGGTCTCGTTACATTTCAAACCTTTCTAAGAGGAAGCTTCTATCTTCTGCCTTTGCCTTTAATGTTTATAATTTTGTTGGGTTTGTGTCATGTTTTTCATGTTTTCTATTATCTACTAAAAAAAATGCATGAAAAAATATGTTGTAGATGAACTGTGTTATCATTTTAAGTAACAGTTTTTAATGGTTTAAAATTCAGTGCAGATGAACTCTCACCTAAAAAATAAATGAAGTTGGAATTAAAGTAAAAAACAACAAAAAAAATGTCATAATATGTTTAACTATGAGTTTAGATGCAGATTCACATAACATATCAAACACCTGACATGCCATAAGTACATCAGTCAACTAAACTGCTTCTGTACCATTAAGTACAACAGGTTTGCACAACTATATGCTTGCCATGACAACAACTTGCCACTTTGGAGATTGATAAACTCCCCCCCTATTTCTTCATGCACAAATATAACCAAAAATCTATTTAAACATGAGAAAATACATGCTATAAAAAAGTTTCAAATGCATCATTTCATTTCTGCCTGCGGTTTGTTCTGTTGTGGTGTGTTTGCTTACTTCATTGCTTCAGATTCACACCTTCACAATCAAACATTCACTCACATTTAAAGCATATTCCTTTACACTATATTCAAAAGAGGAAAGGACCAAGTTTCATTTCAATATTTTGCTCATGTTCTCCTTGTTGGTCTGAAAGCAGGATATCTAAAAGAGTTTTTTCTTCGTAAATGTTGGAATTGGGACAAAGAATATCAGCTTGATTTCTAATTACATTTGGCAAAAAGGGGCTGGTTTCTATACACCCGACAAACACACCATACCGGAGGAAGAATTCCTCATTATTACGACAATCAAACAGTAAAAACATAATTGCGCTGTCATTTTTCCTGAAGTTCAGTGAAGTGCAGTGCAGTGGTAAATAGGTTGTCCAAACAGCCACTGAACAGGACTGATTTTGCTGTGCAGCGTTGCAGCTTAAGAGAGTCTTAAATATGAACGAGCATATCTGATGTTCCATTTCAGGGACAGTCATAGAAGTGTGCATCTCCTGATGTGAAAAAGCTTCCTAATGGGGCATAGAAAAATTCTTAACCATGGCTGAATATCTGACTTGACGAACTGGCGCGTTGACATCTGTATAACACTTGCCGGGGCACGGCAGAGTTTACGCTTTACTGGGTGCCATCTAGGAGTGAGTTGCAGCAAAACTGTGAAACATGTCATGGAAGTAAGATGGAAAATGAGCCACATAAAAATAGATGCTTTCATAAATGTGTTGCGTTCAAGCCGTGTCATCCGAGACTCTTCCGCTGTCACTCAGCCATCTGCCGTAGTAAGCGTGAACTCTGTGTGTCTTGATTTATATTTGCATGACCACGTCTGACTTGACACAAACCATAACTGAGCGAGAGCCAATTTGTAATTAAGCAGCACACTTACACTGCAAAAGGCAATATTGACAGAGCCTTAAATCCCCAACCAGCTCCAGCGAAGATGTTGGTGGGAGGGATGTGAATAAGGCTGCTGATCCTCAAACAGCCAGACAAGGGTACAGTCACCTCACTGTGATGCGAAACAAGGGTGCGTGCAGCAACACACACTGGATGACACATTTATGCTGAAGTCAGAGAGAAGGTCCATCCCTTCTGGCTTATTGATTGAAAGAAGCTGGCGAGGTGCACTAACAGGGAATAAAATTCACTGACAAATCAGAACATGGATTGTCAGCAATTTCCCTCATTAGAATTCAAAGCAATCTTCTATTGACAGCTGCTTTGGCAGTGACTCCCTTATTCTTTTGTTTAGCCTGAGAGGTTCCTATTCTTTGAGTGGACTGGTGTGAACTCTGCACTTAACTCTACAAACCAGAATCAAAGATCACACATGACTCTTGTCTCCAATTATTCTCTATTTCTGACTGAGAGATAAAGGTTGTCTGTTAGCTTTTTAAATGTATATGTGATGGGGTCAGACACAAGCAAACTACTTTTTGATCAAGTGTGAACATGCAACTTCAGATTAAAGATTTTTTTAATCATTTTATCATCATTTTGTATCTGCTCTTCTCACTTGTTAGACATGGAGATGAAAAAAGTTGACTGTACTCATTTCTGTGCACCATCAGGACTTGAAGGTATTTCACTCAAATGGGGGGGGGGCAGTTATGGGTTATTTGCTTATAGTGCCAATCAATCAAGCAAACAAAAAATACCCCTTAACAGTCCCGATAACACTGAGTTTTTCACCAGCAACCTAATAAAAAAAGTAGCCTACAAACCTTGAATCTGTTGTGCATTTAGTCATGAATATATTTTATGTCACAGAGAAATACATCAGATTTGAAATCGTGTTTCCTGAGGCCTTTTAGCACCATTCTTTTGATGTCTCATCAAGTTACCATCCTTTTTGATGCAAATAAATGTCAGTTCTGAAATGCAAGTGCATTATTCACATAGGTTCAGGATGCACTTTGGAGAGCCACTTCTCGAAGGTTAGATTCCAGCTGCATACAAAATGGCACATTAGTGCTTGCATATTCTGCATTTTTATTGAATTATTATCATAGTTTATGATCAAGCAATATTGTAGATTAAAGCCAAGCAGCAATCCAGAGCACGGATGGAAGGTGAGGCTTCAATCATAACCTTGTTGGAGCCTACTGGGGATAAGAGCATGTATCTGACGCCACACACATATGGACACACACGTAAATATACGTACGTAAATGTACATTGATGCGGGCGTACACCTGCATGGAGAGGAAGCCCTTCACCTTGACAGCTGCTTGTGTTAATGATTGATTTACAGCTTTCAGCTAAGAGTGGTTCAACACCTCAGTTTCCCTTGTGAGCCATTCAGACACAGAATGGCTTGATGGTAAATATTCATCAGCTATGAATCAGACCACTGCTGTAGTGGTGCAGCACTACAAGGCCAGTGTGTCAAGTTGTGTGGCAGCCTGGTCACAACAGCAAAATGTTGTCAGTGGCAGTTCCTCAAATGATAGGTACATTAAATTTGTATGTCTCATACGAATAATATCAGCAGTTTAACTATACCCATCTAAATAACACAGATCAAATTAGGCTGTATGTATATAAGACTGAATACTATTTGAGACCATAATGTTGGCTTCCTGTTACAACCAACAGAACCTGGTTATTTTAAAGGACCAGTGCTAGGGATTTAGCAACACCTATTATTATAAGATCCCCCTAAATCTTACATATCGGACCTTTAACAGCAACTGGGGACAGTTTCCAGCTGTGCCAAACCGGGTTGCTTTCAGCTAAAAGATAATTTTTTCCTTACCTTAACCAAGTGTTTTCCATGCCTAAATCTTACAAGACCTTAAACACATCGCTGTCACAACATAAAACCAGTACTAAAATGGAAAGAAACCTAACATTTTAGCATGTCCTTTGTTTTTAAAAACGTGAAATGTCAACTTTTATCTGGTCGATGAGTTTTGCGAGGCGTAGTGTCTTCTGTGTGCACACAAGCATCCCCGCTTTGTCTGCTTTTACAGTGTCACCTTCCATCTCCAAAGGTTCTCCAGTATTGTGCATTGTGCGCTGTTCATTTTGTATCAGTTAACAGGATAGATCCCTGTTTTCTCTCAGACAGACAGTAGGCTAATGGCTCTGGCATTCTTCCAGTGGCCGGAGAGAGATGGGAAGACATAACAAGAGGGAGGAGAGGAAAAGAAAGAGGGTGGGTAATAAGGAATTAAGCACTGAAGAAGAGTAGAGTGACATGAGTCCGGAGGAGCAAACCAAGACCTCCTTTTCTATGTTGGTGTCACAGCTAGGGCATCCAAACACTAACTGTATGTGACATTTTTCAAAACAATCATACAACTATATTCCGCCTGGATCTGAAGTGCATGTGCCACAGTTGATATGACTCTTAGAGAAAAAGTTGCTACTCTACACGATGAGTGCCTCAAAGGGAAACCCAACCTTACATGCTTTGTTTGGACAATTTCGTCACTCGCAGCAAACCATTACCCAGGAAAACAGAGAGCTATATTGCACTCAGCTAAGGAGAATGGGCAGTTAAGTGTTTCTGTTAGTCATTTCAAGGCAGCAGAAATGAGCAATGAGGACAGGTGGGAGCGTTTAAGTGACAGTAATAGTTTGAGGAAGGACTCAAATCACTACTTGCGAGGCATCGGGCTGGCAAGTAAGAGGCTGTGCTTGAGTTGGAATGCAAACACAAAAACTCGCAGAATTGTACTCGTTCTTAAACAAGATTGAAAGGTGATCTTTGGGAAAAAATAGTGCAGTCACTGAAGCAGCAAGATTTCTGCTCACCTGCTATCACTGAGAAGCAGCATGCATATCCTTAGTCAACCTCTCTGGGACAAATCATCCGTCAAGAGTATGACTCAAGTAAGTGCATCTTTGACCCTAATGAAGGGAGTCAGTTTGAATTTAGGAAGATTGACCTGCAGGCTAGCACACACTCGCACAACATTCTTTCTTATCTTCATTTCCCTCAGCACGGGAGTAATCTGGTCTGGGTGTCAATCAACAGTTCTGACTTTATTAGGGGTTAAAAAGCACAGATCAAAATTCCTCCTCCCTCTAGAATTGACTCTACACTGGCAGAGTGCATTTTTGCAATCAGGCAAATACATCATTGCCTCTGGCACACTGCGACTGTACATGACCTCTATAAACAAGGGGAAATGAAAAGACTGTTGCAGATGAGCTATTACCTAAATATGCTGTCTCTCAAGAGCAGGTGCTCTTGCTCGGAAATGGAAGAATAAAGTGAAGGGTATAATTTTCATAGGTCAAAATACCTTCACACTTGACAAAAGCCCATATGCTGTAAAGACGGATTTGAGAAGTAGAAGCACCTTTTATCCAATTTTCAAGGTGAAGATGTTAATGCAGGGGAGATGAAGTCTCTCTGTTGGCCACCACTTAATAGGTGCCCTTCCCTTGCTTTCTCCATCTGCCAAAACGTGCCCTTGTGAACCAGTTTAGCGGGATTAGCGGGGGCCTTGACTGGAGTCATTTTCTGCAGAACCCCTGGGTGAACTTCTGCTCCAATAGGTCTTGAGAGACAGCTCACCTTCAGGCCTTACCAGGGATTATTAGCGTCCACTGAATTCATGCCCTTTTCAAAAGCCAGCAGGATGCTGTCCGATGAGTTAAAGCCGATGACGGGAGACGCTCTTGTTCCAAATGACTAGTTTAGAGCCTCCAGCCTGTGGCGAGAGATTAGCAACAGACGACCAAACAAAAGAGTCTTTTTCAATTCTGGTCAGGTTTCGTTGTTACTCTCTTCCTGTATTTGCTCTGTCTCAGCTTTCTTGTTTTTTTGTTTTTTTTTGGTCTTCAAGTGGAGTCAGTCCTTCCTGATGCTGTAGTTAGCACTAGAGCATTACTGATCAGCACTCTGCAGAGGCATGTCAGGTAGATTAAATCTCCTGACCCCAGCTTGGTCTCTCAGCATCCATTCAGGCCTTTCAGACGGGCATGCTTAACCGCTCCTTATCTAATATTGAGATGCTGCTCTGGTTTGTGAAAGCTAAGCGAGGTGACTCCAGCCCTCCCTCCCAACACCTCACTGGACAGCAGACATACTGCTGCAACAGCTCCAATGCACCAAGCAATCAAATCTTGGCTTGAAATGCACTTTGATTAATGAAGCTCATAAACTTCCAAATGTTCCCAAAATTTGTGACACTAGTTTTATTTTAAAATACTTAGAGTGAGGGGTGATAATAATTTGTTTTTATTTTAAAAGCTGATATGCAATTAGATTTCGGGAGAAAATAAAAAAGTGAATTTAGATTACAGTCACATGTGGCCCTCTGGGCACAATTTTTTTTTTTTAAACCCTCTCACTGAATTAATTTAACCTTATTAATTACATTCTGGTTCCTAAAAGGGCTTCTGCTTTACGTGGACGGTATGCATTAACCCCCTTTGTGTCTTCAGATTTAAGTATTTTTAAAAAAAAATAAAATCACTGTTTACAAACACTGTCAATGTAAAACAAACCTGTTCAGTTTCACAATTCATGTAAAATTCATGCTCATCCTTAAAACATAAACTGCGCCAGTGGTGGGGCATCAGCAACTCATAAGAGGACAGCATGTTGTAATTATGGATGTGGGTTTAAAGATCGTTCCAAAGCCTGTTCTTACTGTACATACTCACCAAGAGTGATCACACAATTAAGGCAGCTATGTACGCTCCATGCAAAAAGCCTGATGACTCACACTTAGTAACTCACGACTACGGTTGTATTTGGAAGAAAAGGGATGATGCCACACAATGCTTTCAATACTGTCAGACTTATGCAACAATTATATAATCCCTCAGTCTCAGATCATCATCAGGTATGTTTTTTAATCCAATTATTTTAAGAATCCCCCATTATACATCAGCATTTACTTCAAACTGTATCCGGATGTGGTATTAGCGACTGAGATCAGGCTCTCTCAAGTCCCACGTAGCCCCAGAGTTTATTGTTTGTTACTCTATTACATCTCTAAGACAAATCCATTCATGATATTGTTTTCATATTCATATTTTAAAGAAATAGATTGACATTTGTCCTGTTAATTTTCCTGCTGAGAGTTAAATGAAAAGATCTTTACTGTAAATACGTATCTGGAGCCAGCAGTTGGTTAGCGTAGCTTAGTACAGAGACTGGAAACAGGAGGAACAGGTATCCTGGCTCTTTCCAAAGTAAAGAAAATCCACTTACTAGTATCATTAGAGTAAAAAATGAAGACAACAATTAGCCTGTTGTCCGTTAGCCAAATGGTTGTCTTCCAGCTGGGATACCCTTGTTGCATGTCATATTCTCTTACACAGTGACTCTGAAAGGCAATATTCCCCCCCAAAAAATGTGCAGGGCGGTTATTTGCCTGGCTATATCTTGACTGAAAGAAGTGACTTTCTGGACTGTTCCTTGGCTGTTTGGCAAACGCTCTTGGCCAAGAAACAGTTCACATAACTCCCGGCACATAACTCCCCATAAAACCACAAGGTGTTGTTTTATGTACAAACAAGATAGTTTTACATATAAATCGATAAAGTTTAAAGGTGTTGGTAGGCTGGGTTTTATACTTGTGACAGAGCCTGGCCAGCTGTTTTCTCCTATTTCTTGTCTTAATGTTTAACTAAGCTAATAAGTTCTTGCTTTAGCTACATCTACCATACTGACATGACTGTGGCATCAGTCCTCTAATCTAAAAATGAGCATTAAAAACAGATAAATGTCAAACTATTCCTTTAATGGCTAAAAGAAATTGAGAATTTTGTAGTCATATATTAAGATAGGTTCATGAATGTCTCTTATTAACTAAATCAAACATCAAAAGGAGCTGTTAGATCATGTAACGGAGGCACCATCATCACATGCCCAGAGATAGACACAGAGAAGTTAACTCAGCTATGTGTCTCTCAACCCACTTAAGCCTTTAACTTCTTGCTTTGTTTTTATTTAGCATTTCATTTTTCCCCTTTTCCTCTCTGTTTGCATGGCACTGGACACAAAACCAGATACTAGGTCTCTGCCCAAACAACATGGTGGGACACAGGCGGCCGCTGCGTACCTTGCCAGCAATGGTCAACAAAATCAGCAGGAGCTCCTCTGCCAAAAGTGTCATTGATTTCTGCTGCAGCTCTGGGCTACGTTAAGCCTGGTCCCAGGTCACAGCTCAACAGCCCAGTGCCTGTGCTGCAGTCTCTCTGGTTTCTCTTTCACAGCAGACTGGAGCGGGAGTCCAGTGCCAGCTGGCCTGCCTGAAGCTTTTTACCCAGATACTCAATCAAAGTGCATTGTGGTAATTAGACAGGGTTAACACCAAGCCAAGCCATGCCATGCCACAGGTGCCTATTTATTATTGGATCTGTCGATTATCAAGTGTCCCAACAGCATTAGCCTCTGAGAAGGTTCAGGTATCGTTTTGTTGATTGGCATACGTGACTCTGTGCTCTTTTAGGAAGACGCATTTAGCATATTCCTCCCATTTGGAGAAGGAGTTCATTCATCTTTGAGCATCAGCTTAGCGCATCCTCTCCACGTTTCGCCTGGCTCATTGTTGTGCTTGGGACAGTGATTACTCCGGAGAGGCTATGGATTAATCAGAGTGTTGAGAGCCCATTGATCTTCAGTCCAATCCATCTGATATTGGGCCTCTGCTTGATGGTGGGGGAGAAGTGCAGCATGGAAATCAATCATATAAGGTCAGGGGGTTCCCATTTGGGAAACAGGCTATAATTGAGGTGGCCATGTTATAAGGAACCATCAAATGTGTTTGATTGATTATGACATGCATTTGACAGCACAACCTGATTGTACAGGAGTAATTGGCAGAAAGAAAAAGGTTTTGATTGAAAAACTGACACATGAAACAGTGCCTCATAAAAGTGAATATACACAACAAAAAACATTTGAAAGTCTACAGAAGGGAGAGAACAAATAAACCAGTTTCTCTATTTTGACAAGTGTTTACAACCCCCCCTCTTCAAAAAATAAAAGAGAATTAATGGTCACAGGCATAAATCAACATCTGAACACCTGATCTGCTTTAATCCAACTTTTTATGAGCGGTCCATTTGATTTTCCCCTTTATTTATTCCCTCCACAGTTTGAATTATAATAGTCTGTGATGAGCACCATGCAACTAGACAGTGATTTATTGCAGAGTAATATAACCCCATTGTGACTCTGCTAGAAGAGCCATGCAGAGGTACTGAAGGGTATAACTAATTATTTTGTTGACTGATCTTAAGTTTGACCTCGCACAATCATGCTGATCACACTGCTGATTGACCGTGTACCAGTAAGAAACAGCAGCTCAGGGTGCTGTGTGGGTGTATCCTGCTGCAAACACAGATGAATATTGATGAACAGCGCACACTCCACTGAGCCCATAACTTGAATAGAGAATGAGGCCCATTCTGTGCATTATTTTCCGAGTGATGTTAAGTTCTAACATAGGTGGTGGCAGCGAATACTACATTATATTCAACGTGACAACACCAGCTTAAGCAACCAGTCATGCAGAGGCAATGGACTTTGTTGCAATTCTACAGAGTGATGAAGGATGAACGGTGGCTGGCAGACAAGACACACCGGTGCATTAATGTATAAGACATGAGACATCATAGTGGTAATAGATGCGCTTGTAGATGCATATGGCATATTGATGGGAAACCCTCTTAGGACAGAAACATACAAGTGTATGTTTATAAATGCACATATATATCCACATAATGTTATATGAATCTATTTGATATACAATATTGTTCCGAGTTTGATGAATAAAAAGCTGTGAGATGATGATGAAACAGGCCACATGCTTCAGAAAAATGTCCTTGTTTGTTTCGTTTCATCGGTGAGTGTTGTTTAGTCAAGCATTCTTATCTTGGAACTAAGCCCCATGGAAAAAAAACAACGTGATGCGCCCCGCCGTAATCTTCTGCCACAGCTCTTTGTGGTGCGCAGCATCAGGTGAACACATCGAATCCACAACTTGATTTTTTAGCCTCGAACACGTGATCATAAGATTTATGCAAATCAGAAAATGAAATACATGTGGGTGAATGTTTGAATTTAAAGGAAGATAGACTTGAAAGGTCTCGTGGGTGAACATAAAAAACCAAAAACAAAGCACGTCTTTGTTTTTTTGTTTTTATTTGTTTTTATTTTTTTGGTTGTACACCGGACCAATTTTGAATTCCTTTAAAAGGTTAAAGCTTCATTTTCCTGGCTGACTCACAGCACTGTTGCATAGCTGAGGAGGAGGAAGAGAAAGGCTCGTCTCATCGGAGCTTGACATGAACTGCCCTCCTGAAAGGCTCTGATGTGACTGACACCTCTCTCCTCTTTGTCTTGGCCACTCCAATTAGCTCAGTGACAGGTGCATGTGAAGGAACGAGACAATCAATTACCATCCCCTTTTCTCTGTCCTCTCTTCATCTTCCCTGTGTCTTTATCACACCCTGTCCCCTGCCTCTCCCTCTCTATTGCTCTTCATCATCACTCCTTTTTTTTAATCTTTTCTCCCATATTTTGTCAGGCTTCTCATTGTCTCCTCATAAAATATCCTCCCTCTCTCTCTATTTCACCATGCAGCATGCCTACAGTCAGGGTGACGGAAAGGGAAAAAGAAGGAATATGTCATTCAGACTGTGAGGCATCCTTCCTCTTCCCACAAAGCAAACCAAGCAGAATCACTGCCAGGCTTAACAGTGATGTGACTCTGCTCGTATGGGTGGCAGTAAACCCAACAAAGTCATAATAAAAGCTCCAGTCATCCGTGTGATTCTTGGGACCATAGTTTTGTCTCATTTGAGAGGCAAATGGGATGCATTTTTTTGGTTATTTTTAGTCATTTATTTGTCAGAAGCAGGAGTCAGATGTATCTGAAAAATCAATAGGTACCCTGGGTTATTTAAAACACTGATGTCATTGCAGGTTTCAGGGTGGGTCTTCTTTACTTGATGTTTAATGGTGGAAGTTTGCCACCTGCTGGTAATGATCCTCACCTTCTCTGGTGTCCTTGATCAAACCTCTCTGATGGCTCCTTTAAAAATACTTGCCCTCCTGACATTTAGCGCTGCCAAATGTCTACAAAAAGCATTTTATTATGTTAAGGTCAAAAGAAGATTTTGGACATTTGACTGAGACAATCAAGTTGAAATG
>JAPZDY010000024.1:13913180-13950831 GCA_029783645.1 Ctenochaetus hawaiiensis
TCTCAGGGTTGGCAAAAAATGAAAGCAGCTTTTAAGAAACACACCTGCTTGTCCTCAGATTCTTTTACAGCCTGGTTGACGTGATTGAGGATCTTTCTGCAGCAGTCTGCTGCCTGCTTCACTTTGTCCTTCTCCACTGCGTTGTCTGAAAGATGTAATGACATCAACAAAGAAGTAAGACCTCTTTAAGTCTGCAGGGGGCTGTCGCTGAAATTGATATTTCCTCTGTCCATTAACACACCATTGTTCTCAAAAAATTATGATAAAACAGGGGGGCACAATGATCCCATAATAGCTGGTTATATTTTATCGTTAGTGCGTTCTCTCTGTGTGAGACCCGAACCCCAGCCAAGGCTAAAATGATGGACCAAATAATGGGTGAGACAGTTCCCGAAATGTGCACTGCCGCTCGAGGACCATTAAAATGATAATATCCCCATTTGTCTCTGTAATTCACTAATGGTTGGCATGTTGCCACAAAGAACCTTGCTTAAGACTTCATTTGGTCCATTTTTATGCACTTTTCTGCATCTCAAAAGTTGATTTCCGTTATCTGTTGTATTATTTTATATTTAGATTACAAAATGCAAACTAGGCACTAGTCTTGTGTCATGTGTTTCCATGGTTAACTGCAACATGAATTAATTAATTTTCATACTGAATTAAATGCATCACAGGAACTTAATTAAATTAATTGATTAATATAAGGATCAAAGGAGAGAGGGGCGTAGATAAAACAACTGCACTCTATTAATGGAGGTCACATGCAGGGGCGTTGCACCAAAGCAGTCAAACTTAAAACAGCAATTAATTTCCTGTCTAGATGACAGCGACAACCATTGGAACAGGTTCACACTATTGCTGGTGAAACAAAACTACACAGTTTTTAAACCAGATTGCAGACAAAAAAAAGAATAACTAGTCAAGACAGGAGAGTCTAAGACTATGTGCAATGGTGAAAAGAGTAAGTCAAATTTAGGTTTGAATCTTTTTACTTTTAAAAGTGGATCACAATTTTCTCTCCCTGTCACACGGTCAATGACTGACTAAATGTTTTTGACAGAGTGGAAAAAACTTTGAAGTGACTGAATGAGGCTGCAAGAGAGGGATCACATTTTCTATTAACTATAAATGGTTTGTATAAATGCACAAATTTGTTTTTTCACTCCCTCTGCAGGCATGTTGACATCAATAAGGCCTCTTATGTGCCTTACAAAGTGGCTGGTAGTTGCCAGTTTAATCACTGCTTCATTGTATGCTCTGACTGCCACCAGTGTCATGCCAATTCTCTGCAATTATAAAGCTGCAGCAATCAAGTCCCATGGCTGAAAATTAATCAGCCACAATTTTGACAGATGATTAAGTCACTGTTTTTTCAAGAAAAAAAATCTCCAAATCTCTGCTTTGGGACTCTGGGAACTCGTGATAGACATTTTATAAATCCAATGAATAATGGATTAATCAAGAAAAAAATTGGTAGACTAATCAAACCGAAAAAAAAACATTTGTCGTCCTGTTTTGAATCATTATTATAGATTATTACAGAGACCATGTACACAGTTAGTTGGTCTATGTGTAGACTTTAACAATCTTGTGCACATGAGCTGATATCACCATGAACAAATCATTGCAAACTGTAATGAACAAACTGCTATGGCAGCACTGCAGCACCTGTGTACTTTGCGATGTTCTCTAGTAGCAGGGGGTACTTGGTAAGCCGCTGCATCTCTATAGGAATGATGTCCTTAAGCTGCAGTCGGCGACACAGTCTATTACTCTCTGCCTCCTGAAAAGCAATTTCAAAAAATACACAACTGGTAAACTTAAGCGGTCAGCAAATGCCAAAATGCATCTTTATATCAAGCATTTGTGGAGACTGAAACATTCTTTTAAATTTATTTATTGAGACATTTCAATCTCTAAAATGTTATCTCTGCTGAATGAAATTTTTCTGTGATATGGAAACAGCATGTCAGTACCTGAATGAATGAGGTAAACCGTGAGTCTTTCTTCTGTTTGGTCTTGATGAGCTCCAGAGCAAAAGGCTGGTTACTACAGAACGTCCCGACTGCCTGCTTGATCTTCTCCTCCTCTCCACCACTGAACTGTTACCCACCCAACCCAAGACAGGACAGAGCAGAGGCAGAGCAGAGACGGTGATCAGACACTCAGTCGATCTGGGTCAGGGGTAGTTGCCATGGAAATGTCTAGTATTTAACTATTACAATGAGCAGCAGCTCCCAGAAGGGGGCCACGCTTAAGTCTTGTAGCAGAGACGGCTTAAGTTTAAATGTAGACTAGATCAATGCTCGGACCCTCAGGGGACCGTTTACCCTACTTATCCCTCATAGAGACATTTAGACATTTAGATGAGGCTGCCAGCTGATATGTGGCGACCTCACATCTTATGTATCACACATGATATGGAGATGCGGAGATGTCAGCCAAATCTAGGGCACAGGCTGACATAACCATTTACAGAGAAACAGACTTCCATTTCACTGGCTTGCCTCCACTGTGAGGACAGAGTTGTTCTTTTGTGCCAAGTTTAAGGTTTTGATTTAAGAGAATTTAAAATTAAGTGTGGAAAAAAGTAATAGTAATAGAAAACAATTCCACTCCAGCATTAACATTTTTTTTTGTTTTTTCTGTTGCCATAAAGCAATCCGGGGGCAATAGTTTAATTTCTTTGTGCACAATACTTTTTTTCTTTCTATTACATCAGTCATCTTGCAATTTATTCAGTAGAAGAAAACGTTTGAAATAGAAAACACAATTTCAGCCTTAGAATTGTACTCACCCAAGAGAGCAGGTCGTCTCCTATCTGATCTATTACTGAAGACTCATTTCTCTTCCGAATGGCTGTCATTTGCTCAAATATTGAAACTGAAATTTAAAGGAGAGGCACAAATGGACAGCAAGTGAGTGAGTATGTGTGTGTGTACATTAGCTGAAGAGGTGAAGAACACAACATAACATAGTGAGGGTGCCATGTGTATGCATAGTTTAAATTCCACATTTTAACATTTTCAGTTTAAGTTTCACTTTAAGCTTCATTTTAATTCTGTTAACATACCCTTAAGAATTTTTTCTTACTGTGTCGTGATGGTTAAAAAGCAGTCATGTATAGCTAAGAATTTTTGATGGAGGTGTAGGTGTAGGTGTAGGTGTGTGTGTGTGTGTAAATGTACCATGCAGCTGTAGAATCTCCTCCAGGTTGGTGAATATGTTCTTGATGTCAGCAGGAGGCAGGATGGCTTCTTTGGAAAGCTTCTGGTAGAAAACATGGTCCAAAACTCTCAGCATCCGGACGTGTGCCTTCTCTGTGTAAAAGAGCTCTGCAGACGCAATGACAGATATTAATTCATCATGGCAGACAATTTGCATGGCTCAACGTTACTGTGTTTGCATTATAATTTTGCAGCATTGGCACGTCACTGCGAAATTACTTTTAAAACTGCCTCTGGAATGTCATAAAGTTGTAATGACAGGACCCTGCAGAGTCTCGCTCTACTGCACTGAGACAGCTTTCTCCTCACTTTGAGGATGAGCAACAGAAACAGTGACAGGACTTCAATCACTTGCGAAGTCATGACCATCATATAACAGTGTGAGTGCAGCGTTTTATCCTAAGGCAGAGTGACAGACTGGGCACAGGATCAGATCACATTACCACAGAACAAGAGAAAAGGAAGAGCTGACAAGCTTCAGTTTAGTTATAAGGCTTTTGCAGTTTCAATAAACATGTAATAAGCAAACTATTAACTACTGATGTTCATTACCAGCAGGGTTTGAAATCATACAATAACGTTGGTAGAGAGTTTTTGCCACATTTTGTTGTCATTTGCAGGCACACTGCTTCAGTTTGTCCGTGTTGAGGATTTTTTTAATATCCTATTAATTTCTACAAAGGTAGATTTTAAAAATCTTAAAAATTTCAAACTCAGTCACTAATCTTGTATAACTGGTCTCCAAGCACCACTATGGTCATTTTCAAGTTAAGCATTTTTTGTAAATAATTAAATATTAATTGAGTTATACTTATTATTCATACATTTTGGCCTTTGAAAATATGTTCAGCAGGTGTATATTTTCAGAATCCACAATCAAGAAGTAAAATTGGGACATTGCTCTGATGTGCACAACACCCAGGTAGAACAAAGCCCTCTTCCCCACTGTTGTAAAAAATCCTCTAAGAAACACCTCGTGATGTACGCTTCATAGCAACTCAGGTTGGATCCTAATAAATGATCAGCATACTGAATATCACAGCATGTCGCTCTATATCACACAGAGGGAGTTATTTGAAAGTAAACTTTACTTTAAGAGACTGTCATATTATGTGAAATGGAAAGCATGTCCTTACCATTGATGACTTCCTGTCTTTTGATTTCCTGAGGTCGGAGACCTGCAAGGACCTCTCGTCCCACCAGCTGCTGCCAGTATGGGGGGTCATGCTCAGAGTCTGTTCCTTGGTCGTCCTCACTCTGGACATCACCAGCACACAGTCCGTCAAGCCTAGGGCGAGAAAGAAAGTTAACTTTCATCTGGCTGATAAAAATTCACCACCGTGTATATAGACTTCATATTTTTTTTAGACGAATTTATGTTAGAAGCATCAAAATGAGGCAGGTGTACTCACCTTCGTATGGCCTTCGGTGTTCCCTCGTGGGCTCTGCAAAAAATATTAGGAGAAAAATTAATGTTAGAAATAAATAATCTCAATGTGAGGAAGCAAGTCTGAAGCAAATCTGTTAGTATGTCTTCAAATTTACCTGTCGCTTTCTCTGTCATCCTCTTGTAGTTGGTCCAGGCTGTAAAGGTCAAAGTGCGTAGCAGGGTATGGCAACCCATCCAGAGGGTCGGACTGAAGGCCGTCGCTCAGCCTGGAAGGACCTGAGGTCGGAGTCCCGCCTGAGAGAAAAGTAACACTTTAGAAATGATCCCTTTCTCTGTCTTCCTCTACTATTGGTGTGATTGATTTGGTTGTTCAGTAGCTCACCAATATCAGTGTCTCGGCTAGGATCTGAGCTATAGGTGGCGCTGTTTGGGGACGAGGTGTTGAGGGACATGGAGTGTACGAGTTCAGAGCCTTCGCTTGATTGGCTGCCTCTTAGACGACCTGCTTCCATGTGCTCACTTGCCCCCAGTGTGGGCTGAGACAACTGTTTCTGAGGCCGGGGGCGACCATCCAAGGCTTTACCCACTGAACACAGACAGAAAACAGCTTTGTAAGCCTTCTAAAAAAATTTAAAAAGCGGTGTCATATTTATGGCTTATTCTAAAAGCCTTACTAACCCGATGCTGCTTCAATGCGGCTGGGTCGACGCTGTGGTCCGAGGATGCTGGGAAATCTGGGTTTCTTCACCTTCTCTTCTCCTTCCTTTTCTGTCTTGATGCTTTTCTGTATTTTGTTTAAAGCAAAGGAAATGTTAGGTTGATGATAAAGACAAAGAGAGAGGGGCAATGTGCAAAAATGAATGTTAAGTACCTTGATCTTGGGGAGAAAGTTGATTCTGACCCGTTTGGACTCCAGACTGCGAGGTTCCTTGACCCTCACACCAAGGTGCTTCATGTATGTATAGATGACATACTGCATTGTAGTGCTACATGAAAACCAAACAGAGCACATTTGAAACCAGTTTCTCCTTTCTGAATTCCCACCAGTGAAAAAACAATGCTAAAATTCAAAGAGAACATGAGTCCATATTGTGACTTGTACCATATGTCAAACCAGTCCTTCTCATACAATTTCTACATGAACCATCTGCGGTGTGCTGCGACCATATGGCATTTCAAACAAGACTGTTTCAATTAGTCACACTTCTGAATTATTTAATATAAACATACTGCATAAATTAGACGTTATCTTTAAGGAGACTGCCGGAGTGCTTCACTTATAAACTGTACAGGATGCAAAATGAGGTTTAGATGGCACCAGAATATTGTTAGATGTTCTTAGTCGAAACCCCGAAGGCTGTACTTAATAATTAAAAGATTACTGACACAAACAGCTGTTAATAATAATGCAGAAGATTCTGGTGATAATTTTAAGTCAAAAAGTCAAATTAAATAATATATGGAGCAGCATTCCTTCAAGCCATCAAGGATTCCCCTTATATGCTCTGAGAAATAATCGACTAAAGGACCAATAACAAATTTACTCACCATTTCTCTTCCTCTGTGGTCTGAGTAGTTAACCTATAAAAATATGAAGCAGAAAAACTCTGAGAGGCTAATAAATGTTAGCAACTTGTGACAGTGATTATTTGTGTATTCAGGCAGCGTGTCTGAGTGTTTGTCCTGTGCTACTTACAGGATATCCTCTATCTTGGTGATGATGTTTTCAGCATAGGAGCGCTCTCGCTCCAGAGTGACACGGTCTCTGATTCTTTCTTGGTCCAGTCTGGCCAACTCTACTTCAGCCACCGTCAGGCCCATGCTGCGCTTCTGCCTGCATGTTACAGCATGTTGAGTCAGATACTATGGTTCGGCTGATAGTGAGCTAATAGGTTAGCAGCATGTTAAAGAGAGATACTTAGCTCTGTTTGCTGGTTGTGAGAATTATCCAAATTAAACTGAACCTTCCACAAATATAGAAAATAACAATTCCGGGTTGAAGTTTACCTGAAATCTTCAAGGTTCCTCTGGATGTCAGGGAGCAGAGAGTCCTGCAGTGTTTGAACATGCTGTCTGTTTATTTCTTCTGGGATGAGTTCTGTCCGCCGCCGGTCTGCAAATATATGCGTGTACACAGACTCACAACCAATGTACACCAAGACTCAAAGTTTGTTGTAGCAAGTGAAAATTAAATACGGGCTGTTAAGGTTAAGCAATTCTTTCCAAACCATCAGAGCAGTTGATTCCCAAACACCCTAATTGGAAGTGTGCATGGTTGAGTAAATGATCAGCTTACAAGGACTGTATACTGAATATGTCCAAATGGTTGAAGCAAGTCAACAGAAGCATAAAAAAAGGTGAGTAGAACAGAGAAATCATCTTCTAAAAATGCTGCATAGCATGAAACACTTACCAAGATCAGCAGAGATGGATTCAGGAACGGCGACTTTTAAATTCTGTAAAAAAAATAACAATAAAAGCATGTCACACTTTGACAACAAGTTAGGTAAAAGAGTGTATATACTGAAGTTTAGTGAAACACTTAAAGTTGATTTTTTTGTTTTTCAGTTGATACTAATTCCCCTGTGACTGTAGATTGTAAATACAGGCACTACATTACCTGTAAATGAAATATCAAATTTGTAACACAAACATCACCTTATTAAAACCTTTAAATGTCTTAAATGTGACTGTCTTAGGATAATTTGGTGGTAGCTATAATCATTTTTTGCCTTGTAGATTATTCCAGGATTTTTCAAAAACCTAATTAGGTGTTTCAGATGTATAGACATGACTTAAAAACAACAACAACAGATACTGGGGCTTTATGTGGTCTGATTAGTATTTACCAGTTTTATTGTGTTCATCTTTCATGCCAGTCAGACCAATGAACACTAAAAGAGTCCAACCTGCTGTGTTGTCCTTTTGTCATTGTTGTAGAAAATAATTGTACTTACTGCTCCCCGGTCAATGAAAAAGGTGTGGAGGTCCATGAACACCCGTCTGGTCTCTTTGGAGTTGGTCTGCTTGTAGAAGTCAGCGTAGAGGTAGCACAGCTGAGGACATATGATAAAGACTTGTTTAATAAAAGAGCAGTGAACTGTTGTGTCTGCCAGGTTGCAGGTAAACAGGAAATGAATAATTAAAAGGTGCGAAGAATGAGTGTCTTACCACAGGAGCAGGGTCAAACTGAGAGATGACATGGTGAAGGAAGGCTGCGAGGTGGGCAGGGCGAGACTTGAGCTGCTCAATACTGTTAAAGCTGTTACACTGGCCATTCGTCTGGAACAAAATGAGTTCAACAGTTTTTTTATCTCGTTTTGATGCTTAAAAGTGGCATGAGTTTCTGTAATAACACTGCCCACAAATAAAAGTAAATAACAACAACACATCTTTTTAAATATTTTTTTAAAGATTTAAGCTGTGGAAGGTTAAGCTTGCCATGTGATGAAATACCTGCTCCTGGTCCGAATCAAAATAGTCATCCTCAGCTCCAATGATGTGCGAGATGAAGCGGGAGGAAGAGGGACTGCTGACTGTGGTAGGGGACAGAGAGTCCTGAAGAAAAGACAGTTGAACATGGTGAAATTAGTGTTTTTTGTAAAGATATTCCCAATTTGGACATTCTCAATAATAAATATCAAATTCTGACAAATACAAAATATTTCTATGGAAAAAAAGTATATTACAAATGGATATACACAAAACAGTCTAAGTCAAATTAACACTATGAAAAGGGAGTGAGTCAATACATTTCTTGAGCAGAGTAATGAAATAGCCAAAGATTACAGCTACCAGGTCAGTTGCATCCTCTGCCTCTGGAGAGTGGCAGGAGTTGAAGCTGTTCCTGGGTGTGCTCTTTGGACTGGGGCAGGATGGCTCCCTTTGGCAAAGGCTTTCTGGAGATCCAGGCCCGAATCCACGAGATATCTGGAGGTGGTGTGAAACAAAACATTCTCAGTCTCAATTTCACAAAAGAAATTCTAGATACATTAATTTAACTTAGCATGATGTCATTAATCTACTGTTCCAGAGCTTTCTTAATATTTACATCATGAAGCAAAATGAAGCTGTGGGGGATTTTATTTTTTTTTCTAATTATGTTGGCAAGTAGTGCTAATAATTGACAACTTACAGGAGTGCTGCTCCAGGACAGGTCTGTACTGTTGTCTGCCTTAGAGGTGGGAGTGTGCTCCGTCTCAAACATGCTACCATCGTCTGCATCACCACCTGGGACAGCCTCCTACAGATTCATGTGGATACAGGATTTGTCAAATATATTTTCAATAATCTTGTTACATTACAAAAATACCTAAAAGAAGTCTGAAATGAAACATTTTCTGGGTGAAGATTATACTACAGGCTACCCTTGTAATATTTAATAAATGTTTAATTTACTTAGCATTTTACGAGTTAAATCTCACAAAATATCATTTTAAAAATCGAGAGAGCAGACTAATATGTTGAAATACATAACACAGGGTTCAGTGAGGATGTTTGTAAAATAAGCTGTTACACAGACACAAAAGAGTAGCTTCCCCACAGAGAAATCCTGATCCTCTGATAAGATTAGGATTAATGTTTGTCTGGAATGATCCCTAAACACACTACACAATGATGCTGCTAAATGCAGATCAGTGTCACTAGAAACCCTATTCTGTATGGAAGAACATGGAGGTAGTTTGTTAGATGGAGTGATGTTATTTGCTTTACCTGTGTTGCCCCAGTGGCCCTGAAGAGCTGACCCTGCAGCTGAGGAATGTGTTTCTTAGCTTCCTGGATGTCTTTCAGTAGTTTGGGGGAAGGGTTCTTGCTGTACTCCTCCTTCATTGCCTGTAAAGCGAGAGGGGCGAAATCAAAACAAAATAATCAGCACCAAAAGTATCCTGTCATTTGTAGACAAACAGGCCACATAAATCAAGCTTCAAGGTTCAGCTTTATTGCCATTACACAATAAAGGATTGCACAATAAAAAGTAGTCATTCTAAGCCAAATACACTCACAGTAATTGCAGAAACAAATATTCAAATATTAAAAACAAAAGTATAAAAATTTAAAGGAACTGTGCATCAACACAATCCGTCAACTTGGCCCTTAAACCTTGCATGTTTAATTTGGTCATGTAGTGAGGAGTGTTCAGGAGAACAATGTCTTAACTGCAGTTATTAAGCACTTATTAACTGCAGTCATCTTGTCATGCATGCGCATACTACGTGTCTCCAACCCAAAATGATATTCTATTTTAAGGCGGACGAGAGCTGATCCGTTCATTTTCATAACAGTCACATAATAACAGAACATTCCTTGACACAGTGTAAATAGACATAACTGTGCAAATCACCTTACTATGCCGCCACCCCCCCCCAACAAGGAAAAAAGGGAGTGATACAAAAGACAGCAGATGACAGTGACTATTATTCTAACCTGCAGCTCCTGCTGCTCTCTGAAGAGCATCTTTTGGAGTGAGTCAACTTTCTGGCTAAAGACACTGCTATTCTCATCCTGTGGGCAACAAAACAAGAGGGGAAGTTAAAAAGCAAGCACAGGAACTGTATTAGACTACAGGTGAGAGCGTTAATGCACACATTAGACATAAATAATACAAACAACTTTAACAAACGTTTGAGAATCAATAACTTGGAAGCAATAACAAAAAATGTGAGAACATTTAGAAGGAGGAGAAAACATGGATGATCCCAAATAAAAATCTCCAAGTTGAGCAGGATGGAGGATGGGCAAAATAAGTAACTTATATCTTTAGTACCCATGACGGATGAGTGGAGGAGAAGCGGTCCTGAGGACTGTAGGGGCGTTCTGCTGCTGGGGAGTTTGGAGATGAAATGCTAACACCCAGCATTTCAGACTCTGCTTCAGACAAGGGGATCTGGGCGAGTCCTGGAGGACGCCCCAACACTGTGAGGGCCACATAGGAGCCCGCTAGAAGGGGGGAAAAAAACAAAAAACAGCAAAGTGTCACTTTATGGTTTGCTTGTAAAACATGCCTTTTGCTAGAAAGCAGGCAGAGGAACTTACATTTGATAAGCTTCACCACCTCAATGTGATTTGAATGTGTAACAAGGGTCCCGTTAACCTAAAAGAGAGAAGCAGTAGTAAAATGAGAATTCAAATACAGCTACTTAGTCAAAAACCTCCTACTGTAGACCAAGCTTCACAAGTTGACATTTCTTCCCTTAGGTACAACATAGAGCAGAAATACTGACTGACCAGAAGGTGGCAGCCTATAGCCTCTGTATTGCTGTAGACAAGAAAACAGTGACGTTAGCAGTTTAAAGACACATAGGCAGATGAACACAATACCTTGATGATCCTGTCTCCTGTCTGAACACCTGCCCGCATAGCAGCCCCATCTGGCCAAAAAAGAGGAGAAAGAGAAGAAGCATTAAAGAGGCATATAGATTCATGGGGCAAAAATGCGGATATTTCTACACAATTAATACACCACATAGGCTCGACAGAGCAGATGTTGCAAGGTGTCTATTTGTGTGCTATTTTGAAAGACCATAACAGTGGTTATATTACGAGAAGGACCTGTTTCACAGCTCCACCCCAAACAAAGGGATTTAGACATGAGACTGGTTATTATGAGATCCACGTCTGACTGTATAGTCAGCAGCATACAGCTGAAGGACTTTGTAAACCAAATACAGTTATACCAATGCACTTCTGTGATGTGTACTTTGGGTCTTAAGTTTTGTATTAATGTGGGAATTTTGAGCCCGCAATCTTGTGTGATTGGTCATTCTAAAAGTTAAGGGGACAAGCATGACTGATAACTTGTTACTTGAATGATTTCTCAATATGTTATTTGATATTTAAACCTCATTCTTGTTAGAGCAACAAAAACATTGTTTTACTAATGAGAAAAAATTTTGGACTTCATCTAGCTTTTTTTTTAAAACTTATGATGGCAAATAAAGGCAGCAAAATCTTCCAGAGCTTCTCGGTTAAAAGCTTCTCAAATAAGACAGGCTGCATAAATTATTTAGATGTAACTGAGTTGATTGCTCCTCGTGTTGAGTCAGTAACAAAAAGCACAAAAGGGGAGCCATACAGTGACAGTTAGCCTGCCAAGCACTGATGACAGTGCAACAAAAGTCCTCCATCGGTTCCTTCCTCTTTCGTTCCTCTCCACTAATGTTCAGACTGTATAACATTTTCTGTGACCTGATAACAGCTCACGTCATCCTCTGCAGACAGTGAAGGACTGCAGTGGACCACATAAATATCCTGTCAAAGTTTTTCTTTATAAGACAACAAGATAAAGCAGAAGCTACAGCCACAGTGAAACTACTGAGAAGGAAATGCACAGTCAGAAGCTTGACTTAAGTGCCAGAGTGCTGGTAACGGTTGCTGAGTCCCAATTACCCCTTATATCAGAGAGTTTAGAGCAAACAACCATGGTAGTTTGATGTAAGTGCATGAAAAAGGAGCCCACATCTATATTACAATTGCTCAGACCAGAAGTTGTAATAACATCCTTTTCTTCTTCCTTTTAAGTTTGAGACGCCACCTTACCTTCTTTGACAAGCTGCACAAACACTGGGTTGTCACCACTGACAGTGAGCCCAAAGCCATTTTCATCTTTCTGGATGATTACACATCGCTGGACCAGACCTGCAAGTGAGACAGACAGACAGAAATACATAACAATGTCTTCAAAAAGACTAGGAAGTCACAAAAAAAATGTATTCAATTCAAAAGGTCAATGCATCAACTACAAACTCTCTGAAATAAAACTCCTTACATGATTTGTGCAGTTGATAAGGTCTATGAACATTACTTTTTACTCTATATATCTTAGCAAATTTTGGTATATGCTGCACAAAATCAAGATTCCACCAAAGGGTAAAGTAGTGGATGCAAATTCAAAGGATCGTCCCACATTTTTTAAAGTCTACCTTAATTTAATACTCACTGTCCATATTTGCATTAGAGGAATGGCAGCTCTTGATTTGTTCCACCGGTCCATATTTGACCATACTGACCATGATCACAATTTATCCTCCATCACTTACACTGTGATAGCTTTAACAAGGCATCTCTTTGTGGCCAGTAGGTTTTAGGGTCGCATCAAATTACTGCAGTATACAAGGGTATTTTAAACTCTATGAGGTATGATTTTCATTGCTGTCAAAAGTACAGCCATTGCTCTTACTTTTGAAGTGATACAGATGTGCTATATTGAGGCTATGTTGTGCAGTGCATAGCATGGGCCATCAGAGGTCAGTCTCTTTGGTGAAATAGGCAGCTGAGCTAAGAAAGATGGCGGTTGTGGTGAGGATAATGTTAGAGGACAAGTAAAAAAAAAGTTAAAATGTCTCTTTCTTCTTCCCTAGAGATATTTTGAGTTTAGTTCTGATGATAAAGCTAAGTTAGCCAACACAAACATCAACACCCGTGCATCATCTTCATTCAGCATATTGTCTTGCCTTATGTGTCAGTACCCACTGTGGGAGCTGTCACTGGGTTCTTTAACAAAAAACTATTTGAAAAGGAAAATGTATTTCCTGTCTACTCACTTTTAAATGGGCCACAAGTATTTTAAAACAGCAAGACTGGTCTATGCAGGCTAGATGCATTTTGACACATAGTGGTAGCATTTTTTAATGTAATATGTGTTACAATGACAGCAGTTTCTTTTTAGACAGATATCCCCATAAACTATAAACCCTGAAGATATGTCAGGAAGATATGAACTATGAAAAAAGATGACGTGTGGAAAAATGGTCTGTATGGACAAGGGGAACAATTACAGCGCCCAATAAGGCCTCTATTGCCCTTTACATATGGGCATGTGAATATGGTTTTAAGACACACTTTTAAAAAATTAAAATTCACCTTGAATATTTCAAATGATAACCCATCTCCAGTAGTCTAAGACCCTGTTTTTAGAATAACATGATTAAATCCCATAATCTGAGTGTGTACAGTAAAGAAAGCTTGTTCTAAGGTTGGCCGGTAAACTTCCAAATAGCCCAAATTTTTTAGGGATTAAATGTATTTTGGACATAATAGTTCATAAAAAGGTTTACGTTGTCAACACACTCATTTGGTGACTAGACAACAAAAAGAGTGACAAAGCCTCCTAAAAAAATGTGAATAATGATGGTCCTTTTGTGTGAGGTGATTTTTAAAACAGATCCGACACTCGAGACATTTTTTGGTTATAGTTGCACAGGACAGACAGAGGAATGTTACTTTTCAGGTTTTTTTAATGCAGTGTTTCATGTGTGTGGCAAGCGGAGATTAGAGCTTATCTAATGTCTGGTGCACACTGACTAGACTGTCAGGACAGTACAAACAAAAGAGAACAAAATACAGTAAATGCTCAAATAGGGACAAAGGTTGCTTTAACATTGTCATCGACAAGGAAAGAGTGGATTTTCAATAATGACAAGATATCCTATATTATCTCATAATGCCTAAGCAACTCAAACTGAATAGGATAAACATTACTGGTATCTCATTCTGTCTGAGATTTCCTAGTCAGTGCAGCATCAACCAGAGAGGTGAATCGATCAATAAGGGCATTGGCAGGGTGGGGGTTGGAGAGTGAACGGAACTAGACCCACTAGGAGGAGAGGTTAGGAAAGGCTAAAGCACCAGGCAGGGGGGAAGGGTGTAGAAAAGGGGTTAGGTAGAGCTCAGGGAGCAGGGGGAGGGGAAATGAGGAGAGTGCAGGGGTGTCAAGGATACAGATGAGGCCATATGGGTTTAAGAGTCGGTGTGAATTTGCCTCTTGATGTTGTTTTACCACTGGGTTATATACTAAAGCATACTTAAAGATCTTCGATTTGCATTTACAAACCATGAGGACAGAAAGTGCTCACATGATCACTTATCAGGCTCATCCATCTAAGCTTATGTATAATTTAGAGGTTTAACTGATTTGCAATCAGCACATTTTGCTGCAAAACAAGAAAAACTTCAGAGAACAAACTGACTTTTAATACTAACAGAGAACCCCGAGCCCCAAAATCACAAAAAAGGGAAAGCAAGTCATCAAAATACTGCATAAAAAGGTCAGACTATAGATCTTCAAAAAAATAAGTCAGAGCACTCGGGGTAGCTCTTGATGCTGTTTTGTGATTAATGATTTCCGTCTCTGAATTTCTTCAGTTCTAAACTGGACACAGACCAGACACAATCAAGTTAACTGATCAAACGGAAAGAACACACCTATGCTCTGTTGAATGTGATAGTAGAGGATTATCTTGATAAGCTCTGTCCTAAACAGAGACAAGACATCAGCAGAAACCGGTATTTGTCACGGCTTTCATCAGTTCACTGCACATGAGGACAAGCTTCCTCTACAAGTTGTTTCATTGGAATTTACATTATTACTGTCATTGTCTTTAAGAAAGAAATTAAAAAAGAGTGTCCTTGAGTCTATAGGAAGCAAGAAAGAGCAACTGAGCAGGTTTACAACAATACTCTCAAGACACAGGGCTGATGAGTCTGCATAACAATCCTGCATATATATAGATTCCAAAACACATCATTAAATCCTCAATTTAGTGGGTGTTTGGCTTAACTTAAGCAAAAAACAGTCCCTGTAGCGAATGTGTGGGATAAGTTAACTGTGCAACTCCATCCTGTTGATTCAGAATAAGTTTGTGAAGTAGTTCTGAGCACAGCTACTAAGATCTTTCAGAATGGGCTCCGATATTAACCATTTTTCACGGCTGGAAAAAGTTACTACAGCTTTATGAACTGAGATTAAGGGGGTGTACTTAACTATATTTTGGACATATGCACTGAAAACCTGGCAAGCTAATGACTGGGCCAATGATTAAAAACCGAAAGGCTGATGACACATAGTCATGGGAACTTGACAACATATTACAAGCAAAGATGCCAAACATTTCCTAGATATAAATTCACAATTATCAGTATGTCAAGCAGTTCTCAGCTGTTTTGTCGTACAGAAACACTGGCCTTTAAGAAAGCATGATGAGCCTTATTTAACTTTTACTAACATTTAAACACCAAATATAAAGCAGATTGATTAATAATGAAAATGATCATTAGTTGCACACCTGTGTGAAAGCATCCTGGTAAATTTTTAGCAGCCGGAGAAGTTTAAACATGGTGGAAACATAAGCTAAATCATATGTTGAAATATATTAGTTGAGCTAATCTATTGGCACCGATTCTGTGCAACTTAGACCTCTGATCATGCAGTCAAACATTTTAATGATTAAATATAAGTTAAACTACAGTTCATAGTACCACATTGGCTACACTTGCGAGAATGTTCCCCTCCTCAATCCAGAATGTGACAGGTGCAAAAAGACTTTGCGACCATCTACCATATGTTGTAGTCAGGCTTAAAAGTTGTCCCTTTCTTGTCAACCTTCTTTTACACCATCTCAAAGACTTGTAGCTGTAATATTATGCCCTTCACTTAAACTGCTATTTTTGGTTTCAACTGCAGGTCAAATAGAGCTGAGGAATATTGACAAAAACAGGGATTCTATCCATTTTTGAAAATAAAGGTTTTAAAATTATAAAAGAGAAAACATGTAAAATTTTATAACTAGCAGGGATTGGTGCTTTCACAAAAAAGATACAGAATGAAATTTGGAAAAATAGTCTGGTAGATTCAGAAAATTAAAAATTTTTAGAAATTTTAGGAATGAACTGAAAAAGACAACAATTACGCCATATCACAATATAACAATGTTAAAAAACTAAGACAATATCTAGTGTCATGTCTTCATAAAATATAATATGCTCAGGCCTTCTCTCCAGTATTCCTTATCTTCTCTGTACTTTCTTATTTGTATTTTGACATGATAGCTTGTGTTAATGTCTTGTCTGATAAAGTGGAAAAATCTCTAAGAATAAAGCACTAAAAAAAAACCAAAAAACAAAAAAAAAACTCTTTCAAAACTCTCCTGTTCAACATAAACATCTAGTGGCAAATTTCACACCAGGATCAGTAGCATGTATAGATGCAGCTGTCACACCATCCATTCCAGCAGGAGCATCTTACCACAGGACTCAGGCTTCCCCTCTGCTAGCACACTGCTGCTGCCACTCTTCTGTACCAGAGCTTCTGCCCACAGCCCCCACCACGCAGACAACAGCACAGACAGGCAGCACAGCAGCAAACACACACACACAAACAAAACAAGATTCAACACAAGGAAAGGAAACAAAACAGGAGAAGAGAAAATCATGAGGGAGAAACAATCATGGTAGGAGAAAATTAAATGAATAAACAGGTAGTTTAATAAAACATGATGATTTGGACAGGCAGGAGTGCAGTCGCTGAAAATGAACTAGCTTGGTTTTTGTTCAAAGTGCTCCACTTCTTTAGATGTCACTATGCCATTGCGACTTGAAAGACAACGGCCCCTTGTATGTATGTATGAAACATTTCATTCTGCATTTAAGTAAATAGCTTATGTGATAACAGAAAAAAATATGCTTAAAATGCACTGAAATGATCATAAAATATTTATAAAAATGCTACTAAACCAAAAATATTTTGGTTTTACTTAAGCGATTTAAGTAAAAATTATGTTTTAAAATGCACCAGATCGACCTAACTGGAACCGAACTATCATTTATGGACTCCAGTAAACTTATATTCTAATCAATATTAGCATCATGAAATCAAGCTGTTGACATTGTATTTAAACACAATCAATTATAAGTTCTGTCTGTCAACATCAGAAGGTGGTTTTACAAGTTATGGCTAAGGAGCTGATGACAAAAATAAATCCAAAATTGCAGCCAATAACACAGGTGGAACCGGTCTTTGTCTAATTAGACAAAACGGTGAACCTTTGAAGATGACAAATAATTGCTCCATATTTGTTCTGTCGAGATGGGAATGTCATGAGCCAGTTTTAACATCCGTTTTAATTGTATTAGACTACTCCTGCCCATCGTGAATAAACCCAAACCACTTTGAAATTATGACAGAAAAAGTGCAAGTGGAGGAAAATTTGACAAAAGGTTGTTAAACAGTTCATGCAACTTGCAGAAAACTTAAAAGAGAGAAACAGAAATATCGACTAACAACATGCAGGCATGCAAAAGGTCATGACATACATTCATGAATCATGTCAAGAAATAATAATACAAGGACAGTTTAAATTAAATAAGCATTTGCTTCTCTGTGACTACTTTAATCACTGCATCATTCCACAAGGAGACCAAACTAGGGAAATACATGAAAAAAGATTTTAGTGGGTTTCTGAGATCAGACAGACAACAAAGTGCATGTCCTGTGTAACTCTGAGAGAACACATCATGTCTTTATTTGTTACATTATACAGAGATGAGCAACCATGTGGTGCAGAGGATTTTCTATTTTGTTATACATACAGAAGTTTCAGTCATATCTCCAATCATACTGGCCTGATTGCTGACAAATACCACAAAAAGGGTCGTGATATCAAAATGGTCTGTTTCTGAACCCTGAAAATCTTAACCTGCAATAAATAAAAAACTTGAGTGCACAACAGGCCTATTTGCTTTTGTGCCCTTCAAGTATCCGTCAAGACCACCCAGACACTTTGGGCACTGAAAACTCACAGTGCATTGATTTACATAGAACTACAAGAACAATGTGGACATTAAACTTGTGGCTGCAGGTTTTAAGGTCCTATCATAAAACTTAACTGCACTTATCGTGTTAAAACCTTCAACATGTAATGCAGAAGAATGTTCTGCCAAACAGTCATTACAAAGTAGTGTAATGCAGACATAAACAATAAAGACACACTCGCTATTAGTTGAATTAATTTACAAAAAAAGCAATTTGATCTCTTAAACTAATAAGTTGTTAGGCTTCAGTGATAATATCCAAACAATTATCTCAGATGAGACCACACAATTAAAATGAATGTAAAGTTTTCAAAGACAGCACACAGCATAGAACAAAATACACACGCCAACTTTCATCATCCCAGCATGCCTTGTACATCAAGCAAACCATTATCAGCACAAGTGTTTTATGATACTGTGTTTGTGTGTGTGTGTGTTAGAGAGAAAGAGAGAGAGAAAGAGACAAGATGGAAAAGCAAAAGGGACAGACAGAAAACTTATGAGGCAGTAAGATAAAGTGATACATACAGAGAGAAAGAGGGGAAAAAGGCTGACTATGTAATAGAAAAATAAGAGTGAATAAAAAGAAAAGGAGAAGAATAAGTCTGAATATTGATGTGGGAAGTTACCTGTTGGGTCAAACTCATTGGAGGGAAGTGAGGTTTTTTCACTTTTAGGTTTCTTGTCCGGGGGATGGTCTTTACTGAGAATACTGCTGGTTCTAGAGGAACAGAAACACCCATGAGAAACAAGTAATCCACCCAAAACAAGTGGTTAAGTGGTGCAAAATGTTGGCATTTATCCAACACTGTAGTCTTTTATAAGCAGCATTTTGCTCAGACAGTGTCACTGCACCTTTTTGCGCTGCTATCCTTTGTATGCATAACCAGGCAAGTAAAGGTTCAGGAGGAATTACATCAACAGACAGAACCTACTATTGTTCACTTCAGCTTGAAAATAATGTGGCAAGAGGACCTCCTAGTGTATGAATTCTGCTGAGTGTTGTCTACTGTATAATGTGACAGCCAGGGAGGATGTGGAGCCGCTCTGCTGAGTGCCCAGGGAGCAAAGCCAGAGAAAGGACACTCCTTAGAGGGAGCAATACAAGGCCAGACTCCGGCATGAACTTCGGGAGGCTATGTATGGCTGCCTCTGCCTATACCGGCCCCAACTGTGAAAGGCCACTGTTCTGTTCACAGTGAAAGGCAGTGATGGGCCGCCCTCAGAAGAGGGACCCCTTTGTCCCTCAGTCTGTGTGTGTGTATGTGTGTGTGTATACATGAGTGAAATGGGGGGAGAGAGGGTATGTTTGGTCCAAACTCTGAGGACTTCTGTGTTGCAGCACACCAGGCCTAGTAAAATTTGCCTCCTTTCCCTCATCTGGAGCTCCATGTATGTGTAGCATTTGAGTGTATGTGGCCATAGAAATGTCTATCTATAAGCATGCATGTATATTTGCAACAAAATATAAGAAAATAAGAATTCCTACCTGTTTGCTTTCTTGGGAAACCTGCAATAAAACAGAATGACCATTAATATCTAAAAGAAATGATCTGACAGACAACAAAATACAGTAAACAAAAGCTGAGCTGTTTTTCTTGCTTATATTAACGCTGAAAAACAAGATGACAAGCTGATGGCTGCTCTTGAGACCCATATAGTGGTAAACATGATAATCCTGATCAAACATCAGAGTTCTTCAGCTGCAGATTAAAGCCTTTTCCAGGTCAAATGTCCTTTGCCTCTCAGATCTCAGCTGTGTGTATGTGTCTGTGTGTGTGTTAATGTGACTGTGTGTGTGCGTGCTGCAATTTAGTTCCTCACAGGCACCACGACTTGACTGTAATAATCATATCCGAATCACATCCATGGCCTGTTTCCTTCGAGGCAGGCTGCCCTGAGACTGATTACTACCACAGAGTGATGTTGTGAAGAAATGATTTCTGGGTACTGACAGCATAATATTGGAAAAGGTGATGTTTTCCAGGAACTTAGAGATTTGTGAACTGACTTGCTATTTGGCAGACACACAATGCATGAAACCTAGATAGATCATAAGTTTTTGGATATAATCTGAATGTTCGATTCCTCATTTTGAAACTGCAATGCACTGAGAAAAGTGACAATTAGTATCTGTGGGAGTGGGCTTCATACAAAACCTGATCCAGCTGGACCTGGAGATTCCAGCACCAAGTATAAATTCGAACTCCAGTATTTCTTAAATGATAAATTAAGATATAAGACACATTCCTGGGTAAAATTCCCCATATATTCTAGGTTTTCAGTTAGTCATTGAGAGACCCTAAGAGAATTTATTCCTGAGCTACTTGTATTAATCCTTTTTTTAAATCAGTAATACACTTATCACTTCAAGAAAAATCTTCTGGCCACTCCTGAAGTTTGTGTCAATTGTCTGCATGGCTCCTCAGCTTTTATATTTTTGTTTTCAGAACGAATCATGTTTTGCTAACTGGGATTAAAGTTACATTGTTGCAGAGCTACCATAAAACCTAATTTAGATTCAATTATACTATTTAGGTGCAAAGCATAAAAAAGAAGGATGTCTGATCCAGGAAACTCCGCAAAAACAAATACATTTTTATACTTTATTCTAAAGCCCACATTTCTTTTATCAAGACATCTTTGCCTGTTGTAAATTGCACCAGTTCTTAAAAATCTAAATGCAGACAGTATTTTACAGAAAGACAGTTGTACAAATCACGACAAACTTTAGAACCCCAGTCTTTGGTAATGCGGAGGTCTCAGGACTAACTAGCCCACATTAACTCTTTTCTCCTGGCGACAGTGTGTCCCATTCAGAGCCATGCAGGGGCAGCTGAATGGCCCGTTTATAAAAGTGCCTCAGACTGTAATAAGTTCCAGAGCCTTCAGCAGAAAAAAATAGCTTTTAGTAGCCCACTCCCTGAGAAACCTCTGAATTGGAGAGATGGAAAAGTCAGCACATAAACACACACTCTGAACTGGGACGTGTACACACAAGCTTAGGGATGGCAAAAGTGAGTCGGCCAATGTTGTTCTTGGTTGATCATAAAGGAACAAATGAAAATGTGACAGGCAAACCCAGTTCTGAGGAGTTGAATGATGCATCTGCCTGTCTGTAATGCTTGTGCTAAACTAGACGTACAAAATCATGCTTATAGAAATAATGCAATACTGTTTTGTAACTGTTAGAGAAAACAAAACAGTTCCAATAAAACTGAAAAAGAATTTTTGATTCTTTTTGTGGCATATCTGTATGTCCTAAATAACCACTGGAGCAAGAAATGACCTGCCTAAGACTAATCTAAGGGCTAAGGAGAGGTTAAGAAGAAAGATCACAGCACTATACAGAAAAGAACAGAACTGCTTTAAAAAGAAAAATATGTTTTTAAAAATGAACTACTGAGAATATACAAAATGAAAAAGCCTGAATATCTACATCAGCTTAGCTAGAGGAGGCAGTATTGCAACATAAACTTGCAGGTCGGTATAAAGAAATTAATTTGCATACAAGAAGAGGTACTTCAAATGAAAGGGCTAACTGTAGTCTGTTTTTCAAAGATAGAGAAGATGGTATAATTTTCATCATTTTATAAATATCCTTTAAAATTCCTTAAAATAATGGGCAGAATTTTTAAATGGCGAACCAAAAATATCCTGCTGCATAGGATCCTGAAACTGCAAAGCCTGTGGTAAAAGCTGGTGAAAAACATACCATTTCAGGGCTTGACGGTAAAAGTTCCCAAGTTGCCCCTGGCAACCAGATCTAGATCACTGTACACTGCTTTTAAAGGTCTTTATGCCTTTATTGACAGTCGTGTTTTCCAATGTTAGTGTAAAAATAAAGGGACACTCAAGATAAAATAAAATGAAATATAAAAACTTTCGTTTCCAAGGACAACTTTCTGTCTGAATGGATAAGAGTGCTGAAGTCACACTGATTTTCAAATACACCACAAAAGTTGAGTGCGGGATAACAATGACCCATCAGCATCACAGCTTAACTAGAAAAGAAAGCAGAACTGATAGTGAGATGGTCGAACCTGTCTGAAAAAGAAAGGTCTTTCAAACAAGTGAGGCAGAGAGCTACTGCTGGTCTAAAAAAAGGAAACTGTACTGTGGAATATACAGCTGTTGAATGTGCGGTTTAAGTTGTCTGTCAATCATGCAAGTATAGTAAAGCAACATATACAATTGTACAAAACTATATAATACTAAAAAATGTTTTTAAAAAACTGAATGAGGAAAAAGTAAACTAATTTTAGTCAAGGGCAACATTCTTTAAAATGTCACATAGAAGTCACTATTTCAATAAATAGAAAAGAAAAAGAAGGAAAGAGGTACAAAGAACTAATCAACTACTCAAAACAAAAGTTACTGACAGAGTATACAGGAAGTAACAAGTGCTGCCACCTAATGTAAGCAACTTTTGCAATAATGGTAAATTTCATTTAAATAAACTCTATGTATGTAGTGTCCTCATAGTTACACACACAAAATACCCCCATAAGTTAGTCTCTCTAAGTCTACAATGACAAACACTGTGCTCTCTTTTACTATTCAGTTTAACTGCCTTCTCAGAGCTACTGTGAAGCTTATCTTTAAGAGACATGTGGGCCCAAGTTTCCTTTGGTTCAAAATGAGAAATTCACAAATTTATGCAATGTATTTTAGGACCCTGACAAACACCACAAACTCAGCCTCTGAAAAAACTTTGCAGCACATAGTTTGTATGTAGCAAAGCAGCTATGTGATAGCGGAAGACATCATGTCTGAATGAAGATGAATTACAAATAAACTGAAAGTCTTACAATCCACATGAATTTGATTCTGTTTAGCTCTCTTCCTCTGTTACACAAAGAGTTAAATACACTCTTATAGAAGGCTTGTGAAAGTTTTGCACTTATGTTTAAAAAAATGCTAAATTATCGCATTGCACTTCTCTGTTTACATTGTTATGCACTGTTCTGTTTCTTTGAATTTCATAGAAAACAAAAGATCAGAAGTTAAACAAGACTGATCTTAATACACTTTCCTTAAACTTTCAAAATGTGCTTAAGCTTAAAGTTCTAAGAGGACTTGCTCATTTTTATTGTCTTAAAATAGAAAAACATTGTAATTTGCAACAAGTTATTTACAGTAAGTATATAATAGGAGCAAGTTTAAGTCCTGTTAGACTCACTCCAGGTTAGAGATAGCATGTGTTCTTAAATCTAATCCAAGATTTATTGTAAAACACAAGCAACTGTTAAACTGTTAAACTACATAACAGGCTACACGGTGGGAATTTTACCTTAGCTTAGACTTTTATACGGTCATACATGCCACCATAGTAGAATAAAACATGCACTGCATACATCTGAAGTTGCCACAGGGAGATGAAATGTAATTGTGAAAAATGGAGGAGAGTTTTATCTTACGGTATCTTGAGCAATACAGACTTCAGATAAACTGACTGCTCATTTTTAAGGCTCTAACTACAAGAGTAATAATTCTGTGAGGGTTTGCTGAAAAGAAGAACTAAAAAAAAAAAAAGAACTATCACAGTATCACTTAGTAAAACAAATTCTTAGATGCATCCCAATATAAATGTCAAAGATTCTGCATTGATTCGCAAATGTCAAAAACCCATTTTGTAAATGTTAAACATGACACTGACAAAACAAAGAGGTAAACCTCAAGTGTGAGGACAGTGCAGCACATACATACAAGATCTAAAGCAGTTAGAGACTTAATGAATGGAAGGGTAGTAACAGAGCCAACTATTTTGGGCTTTAGACAGTATTGGTTCAAAAAAACAGGTAGTTAGAATATATCAGATTTAGTTTGGAAACAGCTTATTAATAGAATGATTAACAAGATAATCTAAAGATAAAAAACATTAGTTGCAGCCCCAGAAAATACATACTTGTGTGATAAAATATGAACAGTGCTGGTAATACAATTTAACCCATGTAACTGTGACAACTTTTAGACTAAATATGATATGCAGAATATATTGCAGCAGGAACTACACTACAGAGAAAATTTAAAAACCAGTTTTCCTTTATACATTCAATTCTTCAAATACAGATATAAAGCTTTGAGTGAGGACCTCTTCCTGGACAGGGCCATTAAATTTGCAGGGAGTGAGAAAGGGAGAAAGAAGGCAGAGTCAGAACAGGGTGGGATACGAGGGAGGGGCAGCACTGAAGTGGGCCTAGGCTTGAATGCTCCATTGAGGTTTGGTGTTTTGATGGAAAACTGTGGCAGAGCTGGGCCAACTGCAGCAACAGTGGCAGCAAGAGAGGCCCGGGACCAGACCAGACCATGAAGAGAGAAAAAGTAGTGAAGGAGGGAGGGACAAACAGCCCTGAGGGAGCAGGACTCTGACACACAGCCATTTCTGTGAAAGGATCTCCCAAACTGAAGAGGAAGGAAAACAGTGAACAATAAGGAACTGGACTAACTCATGCAAGATTCAGGGGAAGCCCTTAAAGTTATTCTTGGTTCCTCTTAAAATCTGTAAAAGCACATGCAGAATGGTGACCAAAGTTTCTTACAGAGTTAAATTATACAGCCAATTCAATATTCCACACATAAAAGCCAACATAAAACCTGAAACAGCTGAATGATCATGAGGACAAGAGTTGTCAGGATACAATTGATTTACCCACATTACAGTAGGTGGACACTCGTCAGACAAAGCTGCTATTGGAACGTGCTATGAGGAGTCACTGCAGTAATCTAGGGTCTAATACCAGAAGGAAAGAAACACAACACACAGCACAGGTGTTGCTGGGAGGGGTGGAGCCTGTCTGAAGCTGAGAGATGATTGGACAGCTCTGGGAGTTGCCTGTAGGCTGCAAAGATCTGACTGAGGTGTGTTCCATTACAATATAACACTGCAAACTGCAAAACATCCTCAGATGTAAGATTACAACAGGAAACTTTGTAGATTTGAAATGCAACCGTAGTGACAGCAAAACATCTTTCGTTTGTTTTGTGCTGACTCATTCTACTAACATGCCTATGGAACTGGTATTATGTCCTTTTCAGCCAGCCAGTCAGCCATTCATGCAGCTCTTCAAAACTGCTCTGTTATTCTATCAATGATGTAATGACAAAGTCTCTTGAACGGCCTGATTCATGCCTGTAGCCTACCAACAAGCAAGGATACACACACAGCTCATTATCTAATTTATATACCTGAGATGCACAATGTGGGTGCACACAGAAATACACAGCCAGCATGACATCATTGCTTTCCACTCCCTGCCACTGTGAAAGAAACCGTCTACACCCATACAGTGATACTCCTTCTTCTTAAAACTACCTTGTTACAGTCTAGTCTGATATCAAACACACTGATGTCCCCCTTAAAATGTGACCTCAGCAGAGTATACATGTACTGTTGTGTGTATTGTGATATTGATTTAAGGAAAGAGAGCATTAAATCAGCCTATAAGAGACATGGGGGGAAAGAAAGTGAGAGGTGTGGTGTGTTGAGAGACAAGAGCAATAGCTCTGGAGCTCAAGCTACAGCCTCAGGGGGAAAACAGTGCCCTTTCTGCCCCAATAAACCTCATCAGGATTCCTGACATGAGGTCTGGGGGATAGACATTTCTTCACGCTATGCTGTCTGCTGTCCTCCAGCACTGGGAAAGGAAAAGAGGTGGTTCAACTTGCTACGCTGTCCACACTGCTGCCGGTCATGAGCTCCACAACAAAACCTGAGAACTTTTCTAATCCTTTTTAGTCCAGGTTGATTATGGGGAAAATGATCCTTTTGATCAATTTCACTGTTAACTTTAGTACTACAGAACGGGGTATGTGTGAGAGTGTCAGCCAGACACCTAAAATAACAGACTTTGTGCGTATGATTTTGTATCCTGCTAAGATCTTTAAGATTTTTCGATGGATGTTAGAAGCATACCGAAGGTGACATCTAAGCTGATGCAACCAGAGGTAAAAGCACATTACTGACACCTCATTCTTTCCAAAGCTATAAATTGTTCCATGTATCACACTATACTCATTAAAAAAATCTAACTTGGTGAATGCAAGAACAAACTGAGTGATTCATCACTAAGGGAAAACTTTAGGGTATTCATTGGACAACAAGACATTCTAGACAAAAGATTCTAGTGGCAAAGGTAATGATGTATGGTGCATCCCTGCACTTTCTCTTCCTTGGCTTTTTTTTCCTGTCCTGGCTTTCTGCTATTGAAGTTTTAAGAAGTCACTGGGAAAGTAGTGTCTTCCATACAACAGGTCTGCCAGTTGGTGACAGAAGTGTTCTGACACTGGTCATTGTAGAGAAAAGAGTAGGGCTGCGTTAGTCTGTTTAGTCACCATTTAATCAGTGGAAACAGGCAGCGTAAGATTAATCGCAGCGCAGCGGCAGGTTGCTGGTCTCTTTCGACAATATAACCTCTCCTAGCACACAGAGACAACATTCAATTAGAGCATCCCCATTCTGAGATCCAGGGAAGGGGAGTCATGCAGCATAACTCACATCCAATTAACTAAGCAGAGACCCTGCTTTAATCATCAACCATCTATAACGTAGCATTTCAGACAAAGACTGAGTGGACAAACCTGTATGTGTGAGCTAACGAGAACAGAAAAAATATATTGTATATTTATTTACAGAATTTCTGTGTGAAATAAGGAACTTAACAAAAAGAATTTTAAAATGCATTGCCAGCATTATGTCTTGGCCCAATGTGCAGTCTGCACAATATCATGGCTTCACAAGTGCCACACTTAGCCTGAAGGCACTAGCCTAGTTCATTGCTACAAAACCCTTACATGGACATGTGAGGACATGACACTTGGGCAAGACAGCTCTCTCCCCTTGTCCCCTTTTTCTCTACTGTGGTAATCCTGTCTTTTGTGAAGTGAAAGTAATGGTTGGGCCCTGAAGCTCTCTTGGCTAACGGGGTAAGATTGTAGAGGGTGTCCACAAGCATCAGCATCACAGGCCTGGATGATAGACCCCCAACTCTCTCAGCACTCCCCCAGCTAAGGCCCAGACTTCGCCAACTTTCCAACATTACTGACACTAACCCTGAGGCATCGCCTGTTTTGTTTCTGCTCTGCCATCTTCCTCTGTTTTTCTTTTCCTGTGCTCAGTTCTTTCCCTTTAGCCAAGCTGAACATGACAAAGAAAGCATTTGCAGCTGTATTATATTTACTTTTCAATCAGCAAAGGACAAATGAAAATTGGACAGGTGGTAATGGCTAGCCCCTTCTGTCCTAGATCTCTTAGGTCCTTATTTGCACTCGAGAAAAAACAAAACTAAGATAATGACACGTCATTCAGTGCAGACTTGCAGTAGTTAACAGGTTTAACCAACAGCAAAAATGAATTGTGCAGCAGTTTTTTTGCACAGAGAAACTAAACTGACAGCAAAAACTTACTGACAACCGTAACCAAAATGTGACCATGTCATCAATATCACATCCTAATTCCAGAACACTGTGTTCAATGTATTACTTATAACTGTATATGTAACAGTGGAATACCTCCAGATGCACAAACTGGCTTTTTTTGCTTTACTGTGGCTTCATAGTCCAACATTATGGCCACCAAACATCTCCTGTAAGTGATTTTTTTTATGTGTCTCTCTCAAGAAAAAATATCTCAATGAGACTACATCTAACTAAAGGTTGAATAAAATGAATCCAAATACTATGCCAATACATTGTGACAGTTCAATAAACATTTTGATTTATTTGCGCTTTGAAGTTTAACATTCTATGAAAACAGTAAACAGAACTACAACGTCAGCTAGCTGGGGATTTGTAAGGGCTACTGAGGTCTGGGTTTACTAAACCTATTCATACAGCTACAAAGTTTTTACAGCAGCAGTAATTATCATTGTGCTATAGAAGAAAAATACTCTGACTGGTATTTATTTCTTAAACCAATCATAATCATCTTGGGTGATGCTAAAACACGGATACAGCACTGGGGCACTCGGTAAAATATTAAGCATAAAGACAGCGGAAGGGGAGGAGGAAACTGACTGAAATAGTCATCCAATCACAGCTTTATACCGACAGCCTACAACCGGTGAGTCAGACTAGGCTGAGACAAACCAGCACCCCCTCCCTCTACCAGCAGTACCTGCAGGCAGTGATTCACATCAGCAGCAGAGGGAGAAGGACAGAGGACAAGAGGGAGGACTGAAACAAAATGATGTCTGTGTCCCTCATTCTCTCTAAACTTCGCCTGGTACTGTGATACCAGGAATATTCATTTCATTACCAGCTGAGATAAGTCTCCAGCGAGAAAAAATATAATAGCACACAGTCTATTCTAATGGTTTTTCATTTTAATTTCTTGAAGCATCAGAGTTAAGGAAGGCTAAACTGCATTAATCTGCCTCTACATTTGGGCTATGAAAAATGTACAATGGCCTAGGGCTGCAATGATATGGACAAATACTCATTTTTTAGTATTTTAAGTTTAAATAGTAGTACAAGAGCTACATTGAGGAAGTGGGCTAGATGTTCAGTTATAAGTCAAAGCCTAATCTGAGACGTAACAAGCACTTGAATTTGACTGTGATCATAGACAATGCAAGACCTGTAAATGAAAAATTCTTTTAAATTGCAACAATATTGTGGAGATGACTGTTGGTGCTTTCAAAAAATATTAACACATTGAGATTGTTAAGTGGAAGTGAAGTTGACTAAGAGGAAAGAGGCAAATATTAGAACAATCCGATGAATTCAGGAAATTTCATCATTTTTCTGTAATGCATCTTCTAACTTCAGAAAAAAAGACAACACTTCTGCTTTATGATGATGTAGCATTATTAAAATATCAATGTCATATCACTAAGTTGCCCAACCTTACTTTTGTTATCAAATTTAGGAGGTGGGGCCAGTGCTCTAGGTGTCTATCTCTGGCATTAAAAGCCTGATTCTTATTAAGAAGAAGACAGAATAAATGTGTCAGGTTGTACATAAGACACAACTACTGCAGGAAGCAGGAACTGATTATGGAAAGGAGTCAAGAGTACCAGTGTTACGGATCAACTAGTTTCCCTTTTAACTGGTGACTCATGCCTGAATATGTCTGTGGGTTGCTGTAATGACGGCAAATATTGAAGCATAAATATAACGTCTTGAGTAGCTACAAAAATATGCATTCATTTAGACACACAAGGCCACCAACAACAACAATTTTTAAACATTTTCAATGTAACAAAAAATGCAGACTCTATGAGTTTAGATACCAGATCAATGTACAAAATAATATTAAATCAATGTAGTAACCAAGTTTGTTACTAAGCTGTTTTCCTTTTTTGCTGTGCTTATGAAAGTAGTGCAGCGGCTGATAACATATAAATTTCATGATGTAGCAAAGTCAACTTAGGGCAAATGATAACTGTGTGCTTACAACAGATCAATCTCGGCTTGCTTCTAAGAAATTCAACACAACTATTATTCTTACATTTACTACATTAACGATATTCAAAGAAATAATGATGATACTCATCAAGTGTTTTTTTAAAGATTCCTAAAATGCACAATTGGCTGATAATTAATACAAAAACTAAGCTAGACAGTAATATCTTCCCCAAAAACTGGCTCTGCCCATCTCTCATAAGATAACTGCAACTGCATGGCTGTGTATTCGACTGCTTTATCTGGATGTGACAGCGTATCTTATTGCTGCTAAACATACAGCCTGATACAATAACATTTCTAAAAAAATAATTTTCAGATACTAGTTTTGACCTTATTTTGAGATCTTTTTTAACTTTTTCCACCTGCAGTAATTTCATTCTAACCTTTTAGTTGCAGGGAACATGCTAAGTATATAAATGCCCTCCACTGCATGCTGAGCTGGAGCCTTTGGGTTTCTGATCTGTGCTTTTAATGACTTCTGGATGCTCATTTCAATGCACAGTTTAGAGCAGCTGACACAGCTTCCCCGCTATCAGTGCTGACTAGATGGAGTAGAAGCACACTGCATTATCAGGGAGGGATGCCAAATACAGAAGACGCATACAAGCAGACTGAGCTGTCAGAAGTGCTCATGAAGACACTGATCGAGGAAAAAAATCCACTGCAGTACGGCAAATATCAACATAAGTTATTATTACTTGGTGTGGACATATTTACTTTATTTGTTCCTTCAACGCAATACTGATTGATAACCCTTTAATTAAAAGTTAACCCTTAGAGTTGTTTATCCAGTTCAAATACCAAGCATTTGGTGGATGCAAAATTTAATATTTGTTGCTTTTTGCAGTTTACTTTTTTTGTAAATTGAATGCTCTTCAGTTTTTTGGGCAGATGGATCACAAACAAAATAACTCTCGAAATACATGATCTCTGGTAAGTTGTTAAGGAAAGTTTGGCATTAGTCATATCTACATAATCCATTTTAATTCATAAGCTAATAAAAAACTCATTAGTTGCAACACTGTCATTAACCAGTTACAGACAACTTGACATTTTTGCTCCAACATGGTAACAGTGGGGACATCCTGTACTCCAACCAGCACCCCTGAATGTACCTGACCTACACTGACGAACCTGAAGAGGAGTGTACAGCCGACAGCCAGTTTGCTCCCACTGAAACCTATTGTTTACTATTAGTGATGTCACCAGCACCACTTCCCGGGAGGGCCTCAGGGGGGGTGGGAAAAACGTGGAGATCAGCAGAACTCTATGACAAAGAGCTAACAGCACACTAAACTGACCCATCGGCTGGCGGCCCAACCCCAATAGATGTTGGATGCATACTCTGACCATAGTCAACAGAGCGAAAACAAAATGCAAAATACCAAACATGAAGAGGAAGAGGAAAGCAAAGGCAGGAATATACAGACAGACTTAAGGGAGAGGGGGAGAGACACAAAACAGCATTAATCAATAAAGTCATTACCGTCACTTACTGTGAAAAACAACCTCGAAAGCTGCTGCATTCTAAACCGTAATTTCAGATCACAGGCCTACTTTTATTTTTCTTGAACAAAAGTACAGAACTAGCTACTTGCAAGTCTATTGACTGCTTTCCATACTGTTTTGCATTTTTCTGATTTTCATTAACATGATTTCCTGCACCATGCTCTACTAGTAGAATGAAAAAAATATGACACAGTGCTTCTGAAACCAAATCAAACAGATGAACAAATTCATTCTTAAGATATCAACCCACATGCTTTGACTAGAAGGAAGATGAATAGACAACTACTTTGTGAAGCACTGTCTCAAGCCTTCACATGCAGCCGAAAATCTGAAACGGCCATATATATTAAAAAAAAAAAAAAAAAACGTACCGCACTGAACAGACTGAACAGCAAAAGCAACTTAACATAAGGTGTCTCACTACACCAGGAGTATCTCTGTAATTTATCTACCTATCACCTGCAGTTTAAGCTTCAATATAGATTTGATGGAGTCATAAAACATAATGGCTTGTTTATTTAACTGATAAAGGCATCCAGAGATATGATGGTATCTGCACTGATTTAGTCAATAGGGCCATGCACAGTGTTGTGGAAATAGTATTTTGGAGGAAAAAAAAACAATAAACAGCACCACAAGAGCAGTTGGTGCCACCCACTGTTGCCATCATTGCAGTGGGGGGAGGGGGTCATGTAAAATGGGGTTGGGTATTAGCCTGTAGCTCGTGCCCTATTCATGATGATACTTCAGATCCCAACTTGTGTAACAGAGCTTCCTTCTGCTCTAAATCTACGGACCACATTCCACTGTACCAGCCTGCTCTCCTTGCAGATATGAGGGATTCAGGTGGGAAGTGACGCAATGTGACAGCTTTACATCTCTATTTCCCTGCCAGAGTAAATCGAATTGGAAATAGAAACCTCTCTGTTGCCTCAGTACAAAAACATAAGGGAATTCTTCTTGTCATAATGCAATAGCAGCCTATTGACAACTTATATCCACTGGGTTAGGATGGTACAGGCTGATCCTGCCTTACCATTTAGTGTGTTCCTCAGGTCATGACACATAAGTTATCCTGCCGGGCCTGGAAACAGTGTCCAATCTTTCAATTTAACTTGACAGATGCCTAAGATAAGGTGATTACTTGACGTGGCTAAGGTTTTGTCTAAATCCAGAGATTGTTTTAATAGGTGTAGGAGAGGGTTAGCTTTAAAGGCTTAGCGGTAATAGTGATGTTGAAAGGTGTACAGGGATCACAAACGACTGTTCCCTGGCACACAAACAGTGGCAGGCCTCATTCCTTCGACAAGTAGTACTTTACTGTCTGCAGAGAACTCTATGACCCATGCTGAGATCAGCAGAGTTTCCATCAAGATCTGATGTCCTTCCTTAGTAATTAGATTGTATAACACAGTTATTACTGAGCACATCACCACAAAGAAGTGCTTTACTTGGACCATGTAAAACATATTTTCAGCAGACTGTGGGTTGCATTTCAGATCAGATCATCATAACAAAATCAAGAAACTTTAACAAAATGTAATATATTGTTACTTAGAGACTCGATTTGAGCAATGTGGTGTGCAGACAGTGCATTATTAGAATATAAAGGTCATTGCATACTGTACCTGTCAGAGAAGCTGGACTGTGTGTCACTCATTGGGCTTCCGGTTCTAGATTTGCAGAAAATTATATCCGATTAACATTTTCCAGAGTGTGATGAGGCGATTTCCTGGCGCGTCCTTCTCTGGCATTCGTCTGAAGTAGGCAATGATTTTGAGACTGGTGATGGGAATAAATTAACTGCAGGACACTGTTGGATTGTTGCGAGGCACGTCCAAAACACCAGGGGAGACAAAAATACTGGCTATATCTCTGATCTCCTAACCAATACCCCTTTTCAAAATCAAATAGCTGGAAGGAATCTACAGTGCAGACCTCAAAAATTAATCGGGGCCTCTGTCGCTGTACAGTCAGATGATATCCTTCCCCGGCAATAAACAATATTGTGGCAACAACAGTAAATATACTGCGCCAACCGGCACAAGTTGTCGTGCATGTATGAACTCCTTGTATGAATCCTTTGCATTCACATCCCAGTTTCCGTCGATATGAAATGTGTAAACAATCTGTATTCCAATATAATAGAAACCTTGGCCCAGCGATGTAGTCCGTCTGCCACCACCCCTGCTCGGTTGAATGGCCTCGGTTCCTAAATGATCTTTGAAGATGCTGGAAATTCCTCCAGTCCCATTTGGTATTCCCTGCTCCCAGAAATGCCTGTCTGTGGCTCTCCCGTGACCATGAGAATCACTCAATACCGAGTTAAAACGACCCGTGTTACACACTAGCAAAACAACTGCAGCTAATGTTATACCGGTATAAGACGTTGGATTCAAACCGAGAATTGGAAATATGGTCGATTAAAAAAAGCACATTGGTTTTTAGAAAACCCTTCCTCACGGCAAACTGGCTGTTGAATCTCGCCAGCTACCAGCTAACAAAACAGATGAGCTCTTTCAGCAAAAAACTTTGCTTCGTATGCTCTTGTTTCGAGTGCAAACTAAGCAAAGTCCCGTTCACAACAATGAGCCGGCCAACGACCGAAAAATATATATACAACACGGCATGAATGTTGACTGGCTTGCGATATGTCCCCGTGTTGTGCCCTCCAAAAAGTCTCCTTGAGCGAAGAAAATCCAATGAAGTCGGTTAGCACAGCGCGACGTTCCTTGACTCCATGTTTCCAGAATTCAGTCGTTTCTCGGCAGAATTCCCGTGGATGGAAGCAGGCTAGCTATGCGGCCAGCTAACGGGACAGAAAGTAACACCAATCCTCTGTAAACAGCGACAAAAAAACACCGAGGCGCTTAAAACTTTAAGCGAACATCAAACGCGTTTTTTTCTAACGCAAGACGTTATTTGTACAAGAATATAACTTGCGGAAAGGTACCCAAAATCTCACTTTCTGCCGCTAGCAACGCCCTAGCCAGCTAGCTGTTCAGTCCACTAGCGCTTCCACTAACCACTTCCGCCGGGAGATGGGAAAACTCATTTTGTTTCAGAATGTTACGGGACATTGCTGCAAAACAACACGAAATTAATAAGAACAAAATCAACAACTACTACCATGAGTAATAAAAGTATCGATAGCATAATATTTATTTTTGTACAATTTAATTTATTCTTATTGTATAAAAAAGTGTTTTTTGTTGATGAATAAAAAGTTTAATGTTAAATGTTGTATATGAGATCTGCACATAGTCGATTAATCGATCCAAGAATTAACTGGCAAAAAAATCATGGGCGACTATTTTTTAAAAGAAAAAAATTAACTGGTCACCCTCTTACATAAAAATATTAACTTTTTTCCCTTTGTCTACTGTTGTAAGTAAAAAATAAAACATTTGAATGAATCACATTTTACCTTGGAAACTAGAGATGAGCATTTTACACTTTTTTCTTGACACTTTGTAGAGCAAACAATGAATTAAAAATATAAGCACATTAATCAATAATTAAAAGAAATGTATTTATCTATTAAACTTTTCATAAATCTGTTTAAATGATTTATTATTAAAGTATTACATTACAATTTAGACAACATCTTTCTGAGACAGAGAGATATAGACAGACAAAAGAAAAAAACAGTCATTAGTAACAGCCCTGCTTGTATCCACTTATTGCTGGATTGTTTGCTTTTCTATGGCAGATAAACCAGTTTTAAGTATTTTCCAGTAAGAAGACATTGTCCTTTTGGCAGTTGATTAACTTGATGATTATGTGTGTTGTCATATGATTATTGCATGGTTTTCAAGGCTCTGTCTGTCTGTGGTTGGTCTGGGACTGGGAGAACAGTCATTATGTTCATATATTACAGCTTACAGTCCAGTCCTTTGTCCATCATCCACAAGAGGACATTCTTTTTTCAAAGAGGAAAGCCTGAAAGATGGAGGGGAACATGGACAAAACAAACTTCCATAAACTATTGCAGAGTAGACAAGACCAAGATCCACATTCGGTGCAATGAGTGTGATTAATATTAATTGATTCCATTAGTAGACCACTGAGTATGTTTTCTGTTACTTTACATATGTCTTTTAGAGGTAGGAAAATGCACTTAAATTCACCACATCCCCTGTGCATACATAATGCAGGCCATGATAGGTTGTGGGTGTTCAAAAGATCATTTTTTGCATGTCCACAATGAATCTGTCTGAATCCTATTGACCTTTAAAAAGCCAGTGCTTATAACCATGACTGAAAGAGTGATAATTTAATCTTCTCGGCTCTGGATCTGTTTTGTATGTCAGCTTGGTAGAAATCCTGCTGGACTGAACACTATATTATTATATTTACTGTATTGTGCATTACAGTTCCATTTATTTACTCACATCCTTAACAGTTGACAGATAGATACTAGAACGTGCTATATAATACCTTATTACACAGAGTGTTATACACCATGTAAAACTTTGTGTGCTCCAATGCATAACACATTAAAAACTGTTAAATTTGTCCTCAAATGATTATATTATGCAAAACCTGCTTTTACTTGGAAATTAGGTTTAATGTTACATTATTTTCAGCTAACAAAACCACAAATGTTTTATTTATGGTAATGTTTTTTTATTTTTGCATTGCCAATTGACTGTCCTCATGTTCCCTCACTGATCATTCATATATAATTGAAATGGCACCATCATGTGGACAGCTAAGGTAACTTCACTCTCAGTCCAAAAGTCAAAAAGTGATTCAAAAGCATATAAACAATCTAACATATCTTTATTTTACTTCACACAGGGATAACAAAAGCAAAAAATAAATCTGAAACTGAAATTGGTTCTTTATTACTCCGACACGTATGTTGGAGGGTTTACAGTACAACAAAGGGCAAGAACCAAACAAAAATTAGGAAAGTACATTCAGATAACTAAGGCACACACCAGTTAAATTTTTAATGTCTTGGATATAACATTGATGCTCCTGATTCTCAAAAGTGGCATTCAGGTAAATAGACCTTATATGAGAGCAACACATTAAATTTCAATCAAATATAGACAGAAAAACAAAGGGATGACAAGCACATCGCTACAGGAATTCATCTGCACTAAATTAACAAATAGAATGTGGTCATAGTAGGACTGAAATAGAGTCTGAACGCTGGTAGATTGGTAACCTTCTTGACATGAAACATATGCAGTCATACAAAGGATTAAATGATAACAGTGTATTCACCCAACAAGCCGCCCTTATTCCATGATGCACAGCAATTGTGTTTTGTTGTTTGGACAAAATGGTTTAATATCACAATATTAAGATGGGTATTTGTATAACAATTAATATCAAATTTGGGCAATGAAGGGAAAAATCATACACACAGAATACTTAGACGCTTTACATGTGTAAATAAAAATTTAACAACTATTTTTGTATGTTAGTATCTTTGGAATTACTTAATTTGACATTTTGTAAAATAATGATTATACCATCTCAATGTGATTTTACTGAGAGATGATCAGTCACAATTAATGGCCAGCCCTTGTTGTTTGTCTGTTGCTGACTTGTGCAAAGACAAAATGAACTTGCATTTCAGGTGTTAAAAACAAAAGATGCTCCTGCATGCAAGGCTGCACAGGTTTTCATCTTCTAATGCCAAGTCATGCACATCCAAAAAGCCTTTGAAGCTGGATTAAAAAAATTTAGCGGAGGTTGAAGTCAGACAGAAGATCAGCACACTGTATAGATGGCTCGCAATCAATTTAATTAAATTGTCAATTCTCCCCTGACAAGTTCTTATGTGACTGAAACATGGCTATTGCACTAAATTAACTGGTCACTATCAGTGCAGAGTAATGATCCTTTGTCTGATTTTATCTGAAAGACTGATCCAAGTCATGCAGTTGTATGATTACACAGTTGATACAGTGAAAGAGCACCTTCAAACAAATTCAAATACTAACAAACATTCGAAGACATTCAAAGACATTTAAAGGTTACATAAACATCTTCAAATAAGATATTCAAATATCTTTAAATAGCATAACCAGTGCAGAACTACTTAGCTGAAAAGTCTGTTTGCACATATCCCTTTACATAGGGGATATAAAGTAAATAAATTGTTTATGGGGGCATTTTCTGAAATATCATTTCAGACAGCTGGCGAACACTTGGAGGAATCCCAACGAAATAAAGTTATCGAACAGATCACAAACAACTCTGTGGAATTCAACCCAAATTTCTGGTATGACTTCATCTCCCTGAGTATAGCCTCCCTTTCACATCTTCTTAAAATTTCATGTGTGCCAAAAAAAAAGGGAATACAGGAAAACAATCCTAACTTTTCCTAATGTTTCACAAGGACCTCAAGCATTTTCTGTAAACAGTTTCTTTCCAAACACCGAGCAACACCGCAATATACGACTAGGCCACAGTTCACTGCAACTTGGTTTTCAGCAGCATAAACTAGATATGTGTTGTATGTTAAAAGCACATTTTACACAAAAATCTAACATTTTCAGCTGCAATAACT
>JAPZDY010000024.1:13967919-13983595 GCA_029783645.1 Ctenochaetus hawaiiensis
TGTTTGCTTAACAAAAAAAAAAAAAAAAAAAAAAAGATCTTTTCTGAATCCACAACTTACATATAGCTAGAGAGGAGTCACCTATTCTAGGCTGCAACGGAACATCAGATTTATCTTCTGTTGCAAAATTACACGCTGACATTGAGCATGTCATCCGGAAATAACTGCAGACAGATTGCTGCAATTTTGCATAATTTAGAGAAAAGTCAGCAATAAAAACTTCACTTTGGTAGCAGACGGGATTGAAATAGTCTCATCACTGAAATTAAGTTTCTCTACTTCCCTGAAGGAGGTTTTGAGCAAGTTAAGCAACCTGTGAATGCAAATGTGGGGGGAACTGTTGATACTGTCTCATTAAAAATGATAATAGTACAGTTTTCAGTAGTCTGGACGTTATCTGGTGAGATGTGCTCAACATGATGCAGAGGTGTGACGAGCAGGCTCGGCCACATCATCTTTTCCACATGTCGACATGCTTTCAGAGCCAATGTAACCCTTCCTGAAATCCCAATTCGGCTGATTCTCACAGTGATTCATTGCTTGGATAAGGATGACTTAACTTCCTCCTTCCTTCCAGCCGACCGCAGAGTCTGATGGCTAGAAAGTTTACCATCTCATCTCTGCCACATATACACAAAGTAGAAAAAAGAACAAGATGGCTGCTAATAATTATGTAGAGTTCTTTTTGAAATGATCCCAGTCACAGCAAAGACCCAGTGACTTACTTCAAACACAGACCTCAACCCTGGATGAATCAAACATATAAAATATAACAGGACGGGAAAAGGAAATGCTTGATTGACAGCCATGGATTCCTTAAATGATGAGAAACAGGAATGAGTAGGCCTCTTTAACCTGAACACTACCTATCTACCTTTGACTGTGTTGTCCATTATAAATCTCCAGTGTTTAACATCCCTGTTAAAACACTCTTCTTCCCACGTGTGTTCATCTGGACTGTATATTCATGGCAGCTGGAAGTGACAGCACGTCCAACTTTCCATAAATCTTGGAGATACTGCACAAGGGCTGAATGAAAACCACATGCAAGAGAAACAAGGAGCAGGCAGGCAGGAAGCAGCGAGCAGGAGACAGAGAGAAGGACAGAGGGAGAGGGAGACACAGAAAGAAGAGAGAGAGAGAAGGTGGGGGGCAAGGATGCCGACATAAGACTGTAACAGATAAAGAAAGCAGCCAAAAGTAAAGTGATCCGAAAGGTTCTATTGGCTTAATTCAGGCAAACAAAAACCATGTGTGCATGTGTGTTTTCCTGCGTGCATGCATGAGGGGAAGCAGCGACACGAGGCGCCTGCACGACCAAGCAAAGGCTCCCCTGCTCACTGATCAGTGTACGTCTCTTTAGATTGGTTTGTCACCAATGATTGGGGCTGACGGCCTCTTCTCTTTCAACTCCTAAATTAGCTGTTTTGGTTAGTGAACCAGACGTGCAGATCAAAAAGGTCAGACATGCCCACTTAATCCTGGTAAATCTCCCCCTTCACATCTCGCCAGCCTGTCAGCTTCTGTGTGACAGCAACCATCACAGACACATGCCTTTGCTCTGTGCGCCTCTGTGAGCGCCCCCCTTCTGCCCCTTCTGCCCCGCCACCTTACACACTGCAGTTGTAGTTTTCCTTCCAGGACTGACATTTATGTGTCTCTGAGCGACGATCGTCAGAAGTGAAACAGCGTCATCTTTCCAAAAAATCCTGAATGTAGTGGCTGTGAGGGAGGGACACTTGATCTGCTTGGCTACTTTTGGAGAATGCTAAATATGGTGGCTGATGATCGGCTCTGAGTTGGACCCCTGAGCAGCAGGGGCATTAAGGCCAATGGGGTCTGTGGACATCCGCATCCTAAGGAGTAACAGCTGTCGTGACCTCTGTGAAACTAACACCAGGATGGAAAAACTCAAGTTTCACTTGAGTTTTTGTGCGAGTTACAGTGTGTGCTCCAGTCGGTTTAAGTTTTGGCAATGTTTTCTTTTAAAGCTTCAGATCTCTGAGCCTGCAACCTCAGAGGAAACCATCAAGCTTGACTCAAGAGGCCACTGTGGCTACTTGATTTCAGACTTGATATTATGTTGATTCAGGGCTGATGCTCATGTGAGTTTATCAAGTGGAAAAGTGATAAAAAAGCTGTGACAGTAAATATAAAAATGTATTTACTCTCACCTATCACACCGTTAACCTTATGCTACTGACCTCAACCTTAAGGACATGACTTGGATTTTTTAGAGCAGGGAAGAACACAAACACACCCTTGTTTGGTCCCGGAAGTCCAAATTAGGTCAAATGATTAATTAATTTCAAGTAAATCAGTGATTCCCAACGTGGAGCCTGTGGATCGCACACAGTCCCTGAGAAATCTCAAAAAGGTCCCGAAGTGGACTGATACAAGAAACAGGCTCATCTTGGATATTAATGACACTAATGGCGTTCAATGAATCATTTAATACGCCATTTAAAACTAAATTCAATGTTTTATGGACTGGAGACCTTTTATAGAGCACCGACGGCCCCTTCTCTTCATTATCTGGGAACCAAGAATTGAGCCTAGCCATAACTACACAAATTATACAGTGATTTAAAGCTTTCTAACAGCATCCTCTAAATCTCACATCAGTGTGTCGGAAGCAGAGGACACAAACGTCCCCTCGAGGCGCAACAACAGTCTGTTAAAGTGGTAAACAGGTCCACCTCTCACCTGTTTGAAGTCCGCCACAAAAGTGATGAGGGTCCCGTCTCCCTGCTTGAATTCGAGCGATATCGTGTCTCTCTCACTGTCCGCCTCCAACACCTCCTCGGTCACCAGTCCGTCAGAGAGCCGGACCCGGACCCGCAGCTCCGAGCCGAGTCCCACGGCGACGACCAGCACCAGGGCGCAGAGCCGGGTCAGGATCCGAGCTGGAGCCGCAGAGATGCAACTCGCAAACATCCCCGAAGTCGCAAAACTGAACCCGACAGAGGAAAAAATCGAGGCGAAATCCGACGATCTGCGCTCATATCCCCTCACTACTTCCCTGGGTTTTTTCGTAAAGTCTTCTCCTTCATATTTAAAGCGGGGTTAACACTTTACAAGTCCCGTATGTGTGCCAGCACTTTCCAGAAGAATCACACACACACGATCATGAAAATCAGACGCCAATCCCCCTCTTACTAAAAAAAAAAAAAAAGAAATCTCTGCTTTTCACTCCTTGGAGCTTAGTTCACTTCCATTGAAAGTCTCTCGCTCCGGCGTTGTTGATAAGATCATGCGCACTTCAGTTTCCCCCCCGCGCTACAGCCAACAGTCCGATGATTGCACGTTGCTTCTCATTCTGCTTTGTGTTGATATCCCCGTCTTCTTTTTCTTTTTTTTTCTCTCTCTCTCTCTCCTCTCTCCCCCTCTGCAATTCATGCAATCTCGTCACTTCCTATCCGTCGGTATCCAACTGCTCGCCTGGCCTCCAAACTTTCTGTTGAGTGAGTGAGTGAGTGAGTGAGTGCGGTGATGGTAGTAAACTCTTAAAGCCATACCACCCTCTGAACACTCTGCTGCCCATCCCCCTTAAAGGCCTCATGTGATCCTCCTGCACTCCAGCAAAGTAGGCTGAACTAATAATACCCCCAATAACAAAGGTGTTGTTAGGATTTGTAAATCATAGCTTCGTGGATGTTGCTCTTGCCATGTAAGGGGATAAATAAATGGCTGGGCTGAACTGTAGCCAGCAGCTGGTGCTGATCAAAAAGCAAACAATAACCGGTGGCTTCAAGAAAAAAAAAACCAACAAAAAAAACATTTAGCCTATTATTTTTTTTTATATGTTGCAGAAGACAGGTTTACAACCCCTTAAAAAACATAGATAAACATGATGACTGCAATCTATTTATGTCGTAAATGTGCTGTGCTGTTTCATCTTATGTTAGGAGGAATTCTTTTAATACATCCATTTGGCATATTAAACATTTTTTTTGTGGCTTATTTGCATAGATGTGTGAAATTGAGTATAGGGCTGTGAAAAGCAGCACTCCAGTCTACTGCCTACAGCCCTAATGAGGAAAACATAGTTGTTGGCTGTTATGTCGATCTTATATAAGCTAATAACCAGTTTAAGGAACAAAAGTTGTGTAAAAAGTGAAGATAGAGTGCAGTTTTCCTGTATGACTTTCCTTGCTTTTTCAGTTTTTCCTCTCCTGTATCTGTCTAACCTCTCTCTCACCTTTTTTCATTTGGAATTTGGTTGCGATGCCTCCTGAAATAAATCTGTCTGGTAATTATAACCCTTGATGACAACACACGGTTGATTAACAGGTTCCAGCTGAAGGTAAAAATACAGCATCTCCTTTATTCCCCTGACGTATGTTATTTGATTTTACGATGTCCTGAAGGGAAAGCTTGCCTAAGTTGAGGTGAGAGCTGCCAAACAGAGTAAAGCTGCCAACCTGGACCGAGATTTTGGAGTCACATACATTACCACTCTGTGTTTGTGTGTGTTTGTGTATGTGTGTTGCAAAAGGGAGGGTGACTGCCCTGTGCTAAAACTACCTGAGCTGTTTTGTTATCTCCACCAGCTCACGCACTGCATTCTGGGTGGGCTGATGACCCCAAAATGTGGCAGGACTTGAGTGCTGCTGGGACCAAGAGGTGGTAGCTTCAGTGAAGGGGAAAACAAACAGAGGGGCTATAAAGCAGAGCAAACATTGTTAGCTAGGCCTGGCAATCCAAACTGGGCCCTGGACCCCCGATAGACTTGAGGTCAGGCAAACACACTCCTTTGTGATGTGAGTTTAGTCTTCAAGTATTCTCAGGCTCCGTCTTAGTTGGAGTATTTAAATAGCTGCAGGCTAAAGTTTGGAACAAGAATAGGTGATGGGATGTGATTCTCCAAAGTCAACAATTTAATGCTTTCCACGCTGTCAGCTAGCATGTAATTCTGTTAAACAAAATTGTGAAGCTTTGCTCTGAAATCTTGTGCTTGCATGTTGCACTTGTTTTGCCCTGAGTATCTCTGCTGCATCCACACACACACACACACACACACACACAACCACACAGGCACACACACATACATTCATCTGTCCAAAGTACAGTAGCACTACGAGCTTGCTTGCACGCACTCAGGCAGATAGCACAGACAGACACAAGCCACAGTGTACATAAGGGTGTTTATGATTAACTAGCAATTGCGTTGTCCTTCAGTAATTACGGACACAATGAGCAGTGGATGGTTAACCATGTGAGCGCCTTGCCTCACTGCTCTTTTATAAAACAGTGTGCAAAAGAGGAGTAAAATCCTTTTAGTCAGACATAAGGAGAGGCAAGTCAGACAAGCTCCCTGAGGATTATGATCGCATGACATCTGCTCTAAGTCATTTAGTGATAATAGAATTTAAATTTCATCAAATTCCTCTCACTTTTTACTTGATTTCCCTATTTGGCTTCTTTATTTGAATTTTGCGATGCTTAAATGTACAAGAATTTTCTCTTGAATGTTCCAGCTAAAATGCAGTGAATCTGTTTGCATTCCTAGAGGCAAAACCTGTGAAATAGACACCGCAGTCTTGTCTGGTCTGAGTTTGCTTTGTCAGTTTGACAACGCAGCTGCAGAGGTTTCCTTATCTGAACACATGTAATCCTGACATCTTCCTGCAGTTGTGAAATAACGAAACCAATTTAGACCTCGTGCTTCAGTTGAAAGAGATGCACTGATACCGTAAAAGAGAAGTGACATGACAGTGTAGATAAGGAGTCAAACTTTACTGTATTTCAGATTTGATCTCTATCTGTTTAGATCTCCTTAAAGACCATAAATGAGTCAGAATAGATACAGTAAAACGTGGGGTTAGAAAGCAGCAGAAAATTAGAACATCAAACAGAAACAATAATGTTGGACCTTAATTTTTAGGTCATACCACTGGGTGTCGAGGTTGTAGATAACCTTGACTGCTGCAAACACACACGCACACACACGCACAAACACACATTTCCAGTGTTGAAGTTAAAAATGTGAAGTATTTCCACCCTTTGACGAGGGACAACTGTGCTTATTTGTGAGGTATTCAGCTTTGACTACAACCAGGGTGCTAACACTGCATACCAGACGTTTGTGTGTGTGTGTGTGTGTGTCTGTGTTGGTACAAAGTTACCTTCAGACAGTTGCATTTGACAGGGGCTTTACGCTGCCCAGAACAAGCTTCTCACCAAAACAGCCTTTTTTTTTGCTGGTGATTTGAACAAAAAGTAAGACGCCTCTGCATCCCTTTACGTTTTTTGATATTTTTAATAACTGCAAGTTAAAAGGATCAAAAGCTCATTTCCCAACTGTAACACATTGCTTTCATGGTTAGAACCAAAAACTCCAGATACAGAAAGACAATATTTGCACTGTGGCTTGATCGCAATCACATGCAGCCAAGCTGTAATACCCCTAATACTCCCTGAAAAGGCATAATATTTTCCTCCATAATGGTTTGCTTGAACAAAGTTTTCAGAAGTAATCAGAAAGCATCCCCTGCATCCTCTGCAGTGCTGCAAAATGAGGACAGCCAGTGGGGGAGAGCCAAACTCTGTGGTTGATCTAGCTGATCCCTCCTGCAGACAGATGCCAAGTGTCTGTGTGTGCATACATATATATATATGTGTGTGTGTGTGTGTGTGCGTGTGCATGCTCTTTGAGAATGTGTGCAATATTTACATAAGGATTGCAGGAGTTGAAATCAAGCGGCTCTCCAGTCCTCTGATGATATTTTCATATCTCTGCTCCCCTGCTTTTCTTCCCTCTAACTGCTTTTCCTACAGTGTGTTGGGGCAGCGGCGTGGCTCTGTAAGCTCCCTGCTATAGGCAGACTGTGGAGATATCCACTTACACATATGGGGATCTGGGGCCAGAGTTACCCCTCTGGAGCGCAGGCTCGCATGGAGGAGCAGAGACTGAGGAAGAGAAAAGTCTGATGAAGGTGTGAAGATGAGACACTAGAAGCAATGCAAGTTTTCTATAGTTCCACACAGCATATTTCAAACCAAGAGGGAAACATAATGTGTTTTATTTAAGTTTAAGAAGGAAAAAGTGACATAAGCTTCCATTAACGGTAATGATAGTTATAATGATAATAGTTATTTACATCAAGCATACAGGTATACTGTTGAACATAACAGTTTTTTTCAAAAGAAACAAGACTGGCAGTTGTTAAATATACTTCAAGTATTTTGCTGAAGTACAGATTACATGTTCGTGTAATTAATTTTGAGTGTTTCTATTTACCCTACTTAAAACTTCTACTTCATCAGATTTGGGAGGAAGTTATTTTTGCCTTCTCTTTACAACAGTTATTTGACAGGTATAATTACTGGTTACTAAACATATGACTGATAAAACATAAATCATCACAGATGAAATTCCCCCGCAGTAAATCAAATGTGATATGTAAATTAGAAGCCAGATGCAACTTACATATGAAGGCAGTAAACAGAATCTGGTAATAATCTTATAATATGTAATAGCATAACATTTAATCATTCACACCTTTACTTTTAATGCTTGAAGTGCCGTTTTCTTATAGTGAACACTGAATGATGTTTCCAGTGGAGGAATTTTACTTGTAATATAAATTATTTATATAATCACTTTTACTTAAGAAAATAATCTGAGTTTTACCTCCACCTCTGGAGATTGAGAAGAGAAGAGAAGGAGAAAAGAATTATTGCTTGATTATCTTGGTTACATAATCGTAAGTACACAAAGTTGCTGTTTAATGCAACTCTTTCATGAATCTACTTTATTTAGTGTTACTCACTGCCAGTGTGGCATCCAGATGTTCCTGTGTCATCACCAGGGGTGAAAAAAACATGGGGAAATAACAGAGGAGGGATCATTTAACCCCTGCCTTTCCAAGAAAAGCATCCCACCCCCACATATGGCTCCACACAAAATCACTTATATTGCAAAAGAATTCCGTGGAAATTCCCATAAAGTTAATGACACATAGAAAGAGAGAGAGACAGAGAAGAGAGATAAGGAGAGAGAGAGGGGGGAAAGAAAGAGTAAAACACACAGAAGGAAAAAAAGGTTCTTTGAATTGTAAAAATAAATAAACATGTTTGGGCTTATTGCTGGGAGCACTGAACCCCACAGTGAGAATCTTTCCTGGCACAATCCCAGCAGGAGATGAAAGACGATCCCACTTTAAACACATGCGCAGGAACGTATCATTTATCTTCCCCCCATTATGGGAGGTCAAACCTGTTGTGATCTAATAGCTGAGGTGGAGCTACCTCTCTCTGTCTTTCTCGAAAAGTCGCACACAAATACTTGGAGCATTTACTCATGGTAATTATACAGCACAAGCTCTCATGCTGCCTTTGTATACACATCTGGCAAACCTTAATGTCCCTTTTTACAAAAAAATAAATACATCCATCGTCAAGAAATTAAAGCAGCCTGAGTATGTTGTTATTGGTGGATAAATGTGGAGTTTCAAGGTAGAAAACTTGGCCAAAAAACTCATCAGATGGCGTTGATTAAAGTCGTGGCCGGTTCTAAAGAAGCACATGACTCAGGGAACATCTGTTCAGGATGCAGGAAGATCTCCTTGGTATTGAATGAATCAACTCTTGGCTTCCTGGGGTTAAAGTAGAAATTACTGCTAATTCTCAGTAGGGGGCATTTAATAAGGTTGCTGGGAGTCATTCAGAGGTGAATCACTGAACATGATTGCCTTAGCAGATAAATCTTCTTTTATATGTACGAAACTTGTTCATATTTCTTGGGTGAAACATTTCAGTCTCCTCATACACAGTTTTGCTGATTATCTGTAACATATGTGGGTACAAAGTGCATGTTCTGTGGTGTGCCTTTTATTATGAGGTACAGTATGGCAATTCTGGCATGTACTGGAATTTTCTAAGAACTTATACAGTAAGCACCGGGTACTTTACGAGGGAGTTTTGTGCACAGGTCATAAACAAGTGTCACTAACGTTTTGTCAGGTTTCTGAATTCCCCCATAGGCACAATGTTGTATCCCATAAACAAGGTGTAACAAAAAACTGTTTCCTCTCTCGTCTCTACCACTTCAATGTTAAATGAGTAGTATAATGGGAAGTAAGTTGATCACAGTACATTAATAAAATGTAATATTAGAATCAGGAAATTTCCCCCTTAAATTTCTCCCAAATGTCAATTTTTTACTCCATGATAACAGAAATGGTCACTTTAGTTAAAAATTCCCACAGTAAAAATTAATTTGTTACAAAGTTCTAAAAAGTTTGTTTCATGCCTTATTCCCTAACTTCACATCTCGTTCTCTTGTGCCCACATGCTTGTGTGTGTACTGTTGCACTGTTAATACAAATACATTACACTGTAAATTCCTTTACACTGCACAATTATCTGAAGCATAACCACATGATGTGTAAATCTCTGCTTTTCAGCCTTGAATGGTCCCACTAATGCAGAAATGAGGCGTGACATCCAGAACAATTATCATGTCACTATCATACAAACACTAAGTCAGTACCACCCACTTGTTTTCTTTTAATGTTCACAACATTAAATAGCTTCATTACTTTTAGATTATTTGAAAGTGTGACCTTCTGTTTATAAGAGCCTTCAGTGAAGCTCTCTGATTTTAAGTGAGATGAGGTGGCTACTAGTGTACTGAAGGACAAATATATGGCTGTTTTTACCTCCGCATCCAGTGGCGTGGTTCGCAGTGAGAAGGACCTGAGTACAGTGAAATTGTTTTTTTCAGTCTGGCAGAAGAAGGAGCGAAAAAATATTGAAGAAAGAGGCAGCCAGTTTGAGCTTATTCTGCTTACCAGCAGGGATAAAGTGTACTTCACTGAGACTCAGTGTGCTATGGAAAGAGTGTAAAGGGAATCCTGATTGCTGATTGCATAAAATGAAGTTACAAATGTCCAACACCAAACATAAAACACAAACATTTAAGAGTTGGGCAAGCACTCATGTATACTGAAACAGTTCCCCTCTGTCCGCATTGCTTTTGTATTGTTTGTTGCAGCCAAAGTGGGCCGCTGTTTGCATCAAACTGCCTCAAGTATGACTGCATAGGCTAATGGATTGACAAAAAAGTGCTATAACTGGTAAATATAGCAAAGTATTTGTCATGTTATGGCACTTAATCTCAGCTCTAATGGGTGGAAACTAAAACTGAGCTAAATTTAAATTTACATCATAGACTAGCATCAATTAGATGGCTAAAACATGACCCAAATATTAACACATATAAAACATGATCAAAATATTAAGTGATAATATGTCAATGTTGGTTTTACACTGCTCACTCCTGCTGCCCCCAAGTGGCCAATTAGTTATTGCGGGTTTAAATAAAGTTCATCTCTCAGGTTTGTGTTAAGTACATTCAAAAAGAAATGACCATTTACAATCATTTCCAAAGTTAGAATAATGCACTGTGTTAAAAGCCTTTGAGAACCACGGTACATTCAGGAACAATATCAAAGAGCAGCTCTATGACAGTGAAGAGCTCAGAAAATGAATTTTGCATATTGAACTATAAACCAATTCCACTCCAACCCCATGCTCTTACCTAGGCTGAGATTACAGAGGAAGACTTTAAGGTACTTTTTGCTCTCTGCCTTTTTTTGTAACTACTCTCCATATGTCTGTCTGTCATTAGGCCCGCTATTCACACAGATAAGAGGCCAGTGTAATTGCCATGTGGCCCGACAGTCACGGCATGGCCGCTGATGTTCTGCCAGCACACAATCAAGATGCCTGCACCAGATTATCACGCTGTAAACAAACTGATGCGGGCCTCTCCCTCAGTGAATCGTCAGGGCCTCTTGCGAGCGCTGGGATTAGCATTTCCAACTGTCATCTGCCAGACTGAGCTCACGGCTTCTCTCATGACATACTGAGCAACGAAAGAATCAAATCAACAATAACATAAACCAGAGCCAGTCAGTGCTTTATGAGGGCATTAACTGATCAACATGTTTGTAATTATTGATAAAACTGATGATTTTGCTGAATCTACATCAAATATTTCTGCTTCTCTGGTGCTTTATTTGACTGGAGGAACTATTAGTTTAACTGCTTCTCCCAAGAAAACAGCAAACCAGTAAAATGTCCGATTTTGGAAGGCTGTAAATTGTAAATGAGGGAAAACATTAGGTCGTCTTTTTTGACAGGGATGTTCTTTATTTTATGTATGCAGAGGTTTAATTAAACTTTAATGAAAAGAAAAGAAACACCAAACTGGAAATAGTTGCCCCAGTTTCAACACATGCAAAATGTTTAAGTGTGGACTATGACTGTGATATTTTACAGCATTTTGTTTTAGTGTTACAGTGAAAGAAAATTTGTCCCAAAGTTTCACAATAGCTGTGACAGCTTGTGGAAAACAAATACTGTTTTCCATGTCTGAGTTTTTATTGTTTACATGCCACTATTATTTGCTTCAAACTACTTATTTCTAAAAAAAAAAATGCATTCACATAAAAAGAAATACAATTCCAACTTCACCTCTTACATAGAGACATGTTAAGAAGTTATAGTTTGATAAAGAGAGAATAAATTAGGTAGATCATTTATGTCTAACTTGTTGACAAAGCATGAATGAACTTTGCAGCTGCTAAGTAGAAAGACAGTATAAAGTTCAGCTTCTTGCATAATGCTGACTGAAAAACAGCTCATTTCAGGGAAAACACACACAAACAGAGCTTGCTTTGGTAAAGACATGCTCTGAAAACACGTATCAAATCACCAGAGGTAAATAATGGAGGGCAGGGGTCCGGCCTGCAGGAGGCAGCTGAGAGAGTCAAGGAAACTAACAAAAGCATGGGGAGTCAGGGGTACTGGGGAAATGGATACTTGACCTGAGATAGCCTCTGTGTGCACATCTCTTTGAAAACAGGATTTCTACTTAAGTATTTACTTAAGCCAGTGTTGCCTTTGATAGTTCTGCACTGACCTTAAAGGAGTGGTGTTAATATGTGACATTACAGTGGATCGCAGGGTTTGCTGTTCGATCCCCAACCTCCTTGGGTCCACATGCTGAAGTGTCCTTTGGCAAGAAACTTTCCTTGCTCCCCAGCCTCCTCTGGTCCACAACTGCCAGTCAGGAACAGCATCTGGCTTAAAGGCCTTTTCGAATCAAGTTGGTCTGACTCATTGAGGATGATGGATGATCATGGTACCTGAGTACAAAAACTGAGCAGTGTGTAAAAAAAGCATGCCCTCATATTATATGTATCTTTGTATTTACATGAATGAAGGTGAGTATGGTGATGTAATAGAATTTCTGATAAAGATGGGAGTGTTGAATTACAACTATGATGGTTGCCCTGATGTCACATAATGAAAGCAATATACCAATTTAAAAAAAGGAAGAGGAAGAAGATGAAGAAGTCTGAAAGCCTTTGGAAAAATATCTATGTAATATGATTTAATGGCATTGAAATAAATTTTTTCCTTTTAAAAAATGCCTTCAGCCTTTTGTTTCACTCCTCCATGAGTCATATTCTGCTGATTGCACTTCATGGAAACATTAAAGTTAAAGACCTGTTTTATCAGGACGTAGCACAGGTGCCTCAGAGGCCTGTGGCTGACTGTGTGAGGTCTGCCTACCTTGTAAAAAAAAAAAAAAGGTTTAGCCGTTAAATAAAGTGGTGAGTTTTTGGAAGGGATATTCTTAAAACTAGACCACAACCATTTACAAGGATGCTTCAGGGAACGTTGGAGGACGAAGTTCAGTTACCGAGACAGTAAGCTGAAGAGTTACTGCCAAAGATGTGTTTCGGAAGAGAAAAAAAGAAAAGTACACCAGTTGTTTTGGTTCCTTGATTTACACCTCTGCTCTTTGTTACCTCTGCCACAAAGTGGTCGCTGACACAAAAATGCAGGGCGAGGATTTAAGGTTTAATTCTCTCTTCTGACCTTTGACTTCTCGCCATTATTGTCAGGGATGTAACTGTTTTCAATAAATCTTGCTTGTGTCCACACAGTCCGGTGCTCAAACAAGGAACTGTGCATTTTTGAATGTGGGAGTCAGAGGGAGGAGCAAGACATCCCTCATGAATTAAGTGCCTCCTCCACAAGCATGGCTTTGTCTGCTGGACTTCGCTGTTGTCTAGTCAGCAGAGAAACGTCTGCGTGGCTGACTCATCCCGACCGTCCTGACACTGGCTAACCTGTGGTCCGACAAGAGACGAATTGAGACTTGCTCACACTTGGCAGAAAATCCCTCAGCTCACATGTTCAAATTACTGTAAAAACCGTGTGTCCAAGTGGAAGTACACGATGTAGAACAGATTAATGGACAGTAAGGCAGTAAATCAGGTAGTACTACAGTCGGAGAGAGAATTTATTCCACACCATGTGTTTTGTATTTTATTCAGTTTCCCATGAAAGTAGGCCATGGATCATCCACGGCTTCCTGCTGCAAGACTTCAATTTTGGAAAGCGTACACACACACACATACACACACACACACACACACACACACACACGTCCTTTTACCTCAACACATGCTGGGAAGAATTCTCCATGGTGCGTTCTGACCTGAGAAAGAAGTAAGTAAGAAAAGGAGAAAAAAAATGGGAGGAAAAAGTCAAAGCCAAAAGTCTTAACTGCGCCTGTAAATCTGGCTATCTCTTTTATGAGAATTCAGCAGAACTCACAGGAAGGTAGAGGAGCTTTACATAGATGGTTCCACGAGGTTTTTTGGATGAAATAAACAAGAGAGAGCACTAACCATCTCTATTTTCATTAACATATGGCTGCCTTTACTTGTAGTCGTGTCAAAACAGGTTTATTGCACAGCACAAACATTTGCTGGGCAGCAACACTGCAGACACAACAGACAGTGGCCGCATTTTCTGTTTTCTCTGTGCTGCTTGGCAAGCTGAATATTTTATCAGTTTTGATCAACGTTCCCGTATATGTCTTTCTTACACGCATTTAACACGATAAGCTTTGATAAAACTTTGTCGGATCAAATTACCTTTTGGTTTCTGAAAGTATTTTAAAACCTTCTCAGGGCACAGACTCAAGATTTGTTGGACCACCAGTGCAGATCTGTAATCCACCATTCGCAGGTCAGTTAAAGCTGTGGGTGGTACCTGCATCCGTGCAAATGATAATGCTAACAGCTTTTGGCAGGCTCTTAAAAGGGTGCGGCCTTTACAAAGGATTATCAGAAAAAATGTTTAATTAAGAAAATAGAAAGCTCAAAGGGACTTTGTAAGAAAATAAACAGAATGAAAAAAAATTAAAGCCACAGTTTTTAGAATTCAAACATTTATAATGTTGCTGTCCCCAAGTTGAAGGGTTTAAAAAGACCTAGATTATTCTAATCAAGACATGAATGGACAGACAATAAAACACCAAATGCTTCCTAAGATTTGATATGTTTTTCTATGAATAAAAATACATGCCTTCAGAATATTCTTAAAGAGATAATAGTGACCAAACATTTTCACACAAAGTGTCTCCTGATCATTAGGAGTATCACTCAACCTGTGACAGACAGTCAAAGAATGTTTTCAAAGTCAGACAAAAAGTCTGCGTATCTCAGTTTATGCTGCTGCAGTTTTCTGCTTCTTGTGCGTCTTCCAACAAAATGGAAATGCAATGCCAAATCCCTGAAGTTCCCCTTTGACCAGTGGATCTTTAAGGAACATCACGTAACCACTAAGAGCATCCCTGGCAGAAGGTTTGTTGATTGCAGTGTGCAGTCATCATTTTTACTGCATTAGCCAATGGAAATGACCACGTAAGCCACTAACAACAGACATGTTTATGAGAAACTAAATGTTTGGATGATGACATAGCACCAAAAATCATGACCAAGGTTTGTTGCATTATAATTAAAATCTTATTTTTCTGTTTAAAGCCTCACACTTTTTAGGAAATTCACAAAGAAAAACCTACTCTAAAAATGTAATTTTATAATTAAATTCATTTACATTTATACATAAATAAAATTACACTTATTAAACGTATACAACAGATGTTATCAAAGTCAAACATTTTTGTTTTGTTGGTATAAAATTTAACTTTAATCCCTTTAATCTAATTTTTTTAAGTTTACCTTTATGCTTCTGTTACTGTAATAAGCAAATGAAACTGCTATCCTGACAATGACTTTGCATGCATCCTGTAACAGACCTATGATCAAATATCACTGAAAAAGTGCCCCGCCCCCCCCTTTGCATGCAAAGATCCAATCTCGCAAGCGAAGAAAAAAACTCAACACTTACCCATTTAACCACCATCAAGATACTTTTGTTGTAGCTACAGTATTCACTTTCACATCAACAAACAGGCCCGCCGAAGTTTTGTGGCAGTTAAACATGAAATGACACCCAGCCTCAAGGCGAAGCGCATGACTAAAGGGTTTTAGATATCAGTTACTTTAATTAGCACTGCACTCATGAAAACAGCAGCAGGCTGGCTGAACGCTCGATATGAGCGATTAATCTTTTGATGTAGGGACTGAAAAGGTGAAGGAAGGTTATGAGCATTGGAGGCGCCATGCTGTCATGTTGTCACTCACTTAAAGAGGAGATAAAAACTGAGCTCTCCAATAAACCCTCTGCATTTAGTTTTAACAGCAAGCACAACATTAAAACACAATAAAACAAGTGTGCAGTGTGCTGCTTGTCAGAAATTTTGCAAAACCTGTAATTTATGTGTAGCATTGCTGAATATAGA
>JAPZDY010000024.1:13985089-14001503 GCA_029783645.1 Ctenochaetus hawaiiensis
TATACAAAGACTCACAGGGTGCAACAGTAAACACATAAACAAATTACAGTGTAACATTTGGTGAGATATTAAAACACTTTTTACAGGAAAAATTGTGTAACATCTATGACAATATTTGGCCCTATGTGGCTTTATTTTATTAATATGTGTTGAAAACAAGAAAATACACAGACTTGTGATGATTTATTAAACTGCTCTTTGTGTGTGAACTAAAAATAAAGGTGCAAAGTGGCATTATTCATTGGAGAACACCCAGTGGACCTGATCAATCAAAAACTTATTGCTACAGTGAGGTTATCACATCCAAATTTAGTTCATTTGATTTTTCTACTGAAAAAAGGAGAAAACAAATGATAATCAACTGTAATCCATGAGGTCTATTCTGCAGCCATTTTATAGTTTCAAAATGCATGTATCAAAGTAGGTTTAGAGTGTTTTTTTTTCTGAAAAAAAATGCTTCTTCAAGCTCTCGAGGCACTATGGAAAGAAGTGTAAGGAGAACAACATGAACACCATAAATATACAGAGAGGTCAGACATCCAGTGCAAAAGTCTAAGTCAAAGTTCAAGACATGCCACCATGACGTCTAAGTTTAGTTCTGTATGTAGCCAAGCGGTCTCTTTTTTCTCCTTGATGATCCATCTGTCATCTTCATACCACAGCGCAGGACGTCTTCACTGAGGCCTCAGTCGTAATTTTGAAAGTCTTTTTTAAATTTGATCATAAGCGAAGAGCCCTGCAAATAAAACAAGAGCTTGGATTAGGTAGAGAGAAGCAGCAGAGTGTTGCAAAGGACAGCAGAAAACTAAACCTAGGTATGTACAAAAACCCTTTAACCCATTAAACCCATTAATTAAGAGCTGTGCTAAAATCAGCACAACCCTGCCTGACCACCAAATGATCTGGTGGTCATCACCCACCACAGATAGAAGCTGTTGGACTGAAGTTGCCTTAGAGCTGTTCAGGGAAAATTGGCTTCACTATGTAGGAATGCAAAAAGTCACACAGAGTCTGAAGGCAACTTCATTTTATTTCTGTGGAAAAGTTGAATGAAAAATGATGGAAAAAAGGTTACGGTGTCAATTCATGTTCAGAAAATATGTATCTTGTCACTGTAAGAGAGAGGTAATGTGTTTAAAAGGAAAATAAATGAACGACAGTTTCATCACTTTAGTTTCAGCCATGACGGCAGCATAATATTACATAATATGTAGTTATTACAGAAGTCAAAAACATCCAGAATGTCGAGAGTCAAAAATGATTTTCAACTGAAATTTGTGATCACTTACTTACGGAACTGATTTTCCCTTTTTTTATTTTTAAGCTTTCAGTCTTTTCAAGTTCTTTCCTTCATGGAAGCTTTAAACTTTCCTTTCTTATTTTTCTACACCACCGAGACGTTCACACTTGCCACGAATTACTCACTCTGAACCAATTTAACTTTAGCCGACTAAATGGGATTATCCCACTGGTTTTCCCCTTTGTGAGTGAATGGATATGAACTCCTCTGTGTTAACCTGGGAGACAAATCCAAAGTGATGAAAGTGCTGCACATTCACAGAGGCCTGGCTTTGGTAAAACAGGGTGCATTATAGAGGAGAGCTGCTGTGGAGAGGCCGGACAGAGGCAGAGACAGAGGGCACTCATGAAACTAACACTAAACACAAAAGGCACAACCAAGGATTCAGTCGCTTTTACTTACACAGATACCACTGCACTCACTCACTGCACAGCTTACTTCTTCTTCCCGCCTAATGACATATTTTCAGTTTTTTTCTTCTGTGCCTCATTGAACAAAAGACACACCTTTATGTTAGCAAGTGGTTTAAAGGGTGTGTGCAAGCATGTGTTTGACCCCACCCATGTGAAACAAATTGCATAGTTGGTAATAAGGAGTACTTTTGGCTCTAGGTGAGCAGCTTAAATGATACTGTGTAGGCTGACTTGGACTTGTTTTCTGCATGCCTGCTTCTCACAATAGGAAGTCTGCATTACTCCCATTGTTTTCACTGCTTACACTGCTTAATGCAGGTAGCCTCAAGGCCAGGCTGGCAGCATACTCCAGGCTATATTTAATCTGATATTTTCACACAGGCACAATCACATGTTTTGCACCATGAAGAAGTGTCACTTTAGCCTGTGATCACAGCTTGTGTGTGGAGACTTACACCACTCTTATTTCCTGCCTTGTTCATAGCATCTCCGTCACAATATAACATGTCACTGTATGATTGTTATGTAATTGTTATCATTTTTCTGAAACCAAAGGTTTTTAAAACTTCTTTTTAATGTTTTCAGTACAACAAGTTGTCAATTTGGAATCTAGTTACATTTGTTTTCTGAATTATTAAAAAACTCCTACAGAGATTAGGTATGGGACTATTCCTTGGCTGGGACCAGTCTAAGAGCTGAGTGTGTGGTATGTAGAGACTGTAAAGGTTTTGATGCATTTTGTGATTTTGAACTACACAAATAAATGGAGACTAACTTGTTGCAACTCTTTAGGGCCAAGAAATACTCTCACCCAAATCAACTCATCTAACTCACAGCAAGAAAGAAAACAAACATGTCACCTAAAATGTTTAAATAGTCCTTTGATTTTAAAAAAAATCATCTAATCTCTTTTTATAGAAGCAATAATATGTCAATTCTTCTTGCTAATAGATAGATAGATTGATAGATAACAGATGGATAGATAGATTACAGATGGATAGATAGAATAGGTTCTACCTCTGTCATAGCGTCATCGATCTGTTTCAGCTCCTCATAGTGGTCACGGGAGTCTCTCAGTGGTTGAACCATGATCTCCTCAATCTGAGGGAAAAGCTGTGGGACGCAGTAAGAGGCTTGTTTTAGAATCTGTTCTTTGTATTCATAAGGTAACACTCGATCTGGGCATCTTTATCCTCTCACCTTCATAACAGTTTCAAACATCGGGATGAGGACAAACTTGATGAATCCAATCTGAGCGGTGGGTTTGGTGACTTTATCTCTGTCCATGAAGGGAGCCACCGGGAGACCCTCAGACTTCTCCCTGTCACTCTGAAAAGCACATAATATTCTTCTCTCAATGAAGTAAACATTACCTATTAATTCTAGCCTTGGCTCATATGTATCTTTCCTTAGTTGATGTAACAGATTTAGACAGTGGGTCTCTGGAGTTATGTGAATGCTTTGATCGAGGTCACCTGCATGAAGTACTCCTCCAACAGGCAGTCCACCCATGGCTCGGCTACCTCAGTTGGTCTCACTTCGTTGGAAATATCGCAGCACTTGATCAGAACCATCTTCAGCTGAAAACACAAACACAGACATGAACAAACACACATGCAACACCCAGCCCCCACACAAAACAAAGGATAAAGGAGCCCATTCATCATGAGCACACACAACCGCGCCTCAGACCATCCACTTTATTTATGTGACTGCTTTCCCAATTGTGCTAATGCAAAACATCTTGTATTTACAATACAGACGCTGATGTCAGGTGGAAATGCAGTTCATACATACACATGTCACATGCTCTTCATTGGTGAAGTCAAAGTTGTCCACTTTTTGTTTAAATGAGTCTAGTATCTCCCCGTGTCTGGCCATGTCTGTGGCCAGAATGAGGGTGATAATTGCCTGGAAAAATAAGAGCAAAACAGTTAAAGGAGTTTTCACAACATTTGCTTACATTTAAATCACGTAAGAGACTTCAGATATGTATGAAAGAGTTATGTAACATTATGATAAAACTCAAATCTGTGCTTATCAGGAACAGACTGTGAGAGTTTTACATGCATGTCTCACCTGTCGGATCTGTTTGAACGCCTCAGGATCCACGTTTGCAAAGATATTGCACTCAGGAAGAGAGAGGATCTGAAAGGCCACGGCACAGTGATGGTTCTCCAGAGGAGATATGTCGTTGTAGCGCACCGCCAACTCTGTGCGGGCATTGATTTGGTACCTGATAGACAGATAACACGGGTGAATGGATTGATTGACTGGATATTCCCGTGAAGCTCCCCCTGATAAGAGAGGTTGTCGCCTGCCCTAAAAAAACCTCAGCCGACATGATAGTTCCAATCAGCGTGTTTTCATACCTGAGCTCCCTCCATGCTAAACTAGTTTCACAGTTCATTGACGACAGTGTTGTGCAAAGGATGTCAAAACATTCTGGGGTCAGTGGGCATCTGCTGTGCCCCATCTGTCAACACCCTTACAGACAGAAGAGTGAGTCTTACGTGTTGTTGTAGCCAGGGTGGTCCAGGTCATGACACACTGCCGCTGTCATGAGAATCCCCATATCTGTGAGAGTCAGTTTCTCCTGGACAACAAGGTAAAGAAACTGTCAGTGTCCTATCTGACTTGTTATAAATGCTGTTTAACCGTTAAGAACACAACCCAATCTGTCTTTTTTTATCTTTTTGTGACAGAAAGTATGTAAGAGTGCATGTTGATTCATCTGAGTGAGTCACACATGCTCACAAACATGCAGCATACCTGTAAGTTGCAGAGGTGAATCATGCCGTACATCATTTGACTGACACAGAAGCAGTGGCGAAAGTTGTGGAAAGGGTTGTTCCGGTAGTTCTCCTGAATCGCCAACTAAACAGAGAGACAAAATCATTCATTCAGCGACTGAATAATCTTAAAGCAAAAGGTATTTTGACCCTTGAACGCTTCGATAACCACTCTGTAAACTGTGTCAGAATACTGGTAGTAAGCAGCACATCTGCTTTTTAGTTATACACTTGTTTGGTAATCATAGGAATTGCAGTATAGAGTCTTTCCTCTGCTGTTTAAAACTTTACCAGCCAGCGTTTGAGTGTGATGGGGTTCATGTTGAATTCCTTCACCAGTCCCAAGTCATGGTACATATACTCCAAACAGCTTAACATCTGCAGCCACAAAGGAAGAGAAAATAAATCCAGTTATCAGTCACCTGGATGACATGGAGTGGAAACTGAGCTATGTGTGGACAACAGCAACAAACCTCGTTATGCTCCCAGTGCCAGACATCGAATGTTGGCTTCTTGAGCGCCTCAACAGTCTCCTGAGACAGTGTGTACTGCATATGCCAAATAAAAAAAGGTAGAGAACTTAATAAGACACTGACATGTTTCATTAAGCTAGTTTGCTAAATAACAAGAAAGATAAAGTCCCAGTAATTGTACCTTTGGGTAATTTGGGACGTCTCGTCTAGGAGTGACCTTCTTTCCATCGTCTGAGAAATTGTATTTACATGGACAATTTACTCTGAATTTAAAAAAACAGCAGCAACAAAAAAATACAGAAAACTTAATATGACATTAATTTTCCATGATTTGGTTGTCTGTGTTCAATAGTGTGTTTTTTCTTTACTTCACCTGCCACCAGCTCTTGAAGTCATCTCATCTCGTAGCTTCTTCAGGTCATTTTTACACTTCTCGATCTCCACCACCTTCAATCCCTCCACTGAAACAAGATGACAAGACATTTCACAGTTTGGTTTGACTTCAGGAAGGTGTTGTCACTTGATGTTTTTCTTTTTTTATTCACATCTCAAAAAGCATCTTTTACCATAAGCCTTTTTGTAGAAATAGGTGTGATTGTCAGAATAAGAGAAGCAACTTCCTACTGACTTTACACAAGGGGGCATTGTTGTGCTCATTTAAATGACAGGTGAAAATCCCCAGAAGGAGAGAAGGGGAAGAGGAAGAAGGGTGGACTTTTGAATGTGACTCAGAGAGAATAGGAAAATGCCGGGCAGCTCAATGCAATCCACTATTGGAGGCAAAACGAGATGTTTGTTTCACCTCCCACCACAACCTGTTCAGATTAACCCTTTGAAACTAAGCAACAACATCACAGCGAGTGCTGGCCGAGTGGACAGATGCATACAACTCCCAGTGGAAGCTGATGGAGCTCGCATGCAGAGACAACGGCTCATTATCTACACACACTCCTGCAGATAGGGAATATTGAAATCATCTACAGATGATTAGAACAGGTTTACTTCAGGTTTTTTTAAAAAGCCTTTTTTCTTACTAGCCCAATGCATATGAAGACCATGGCTGCTGTAACAACTCTTCTTCTCTGCTAATTTCTGTGTTCTCTATAAAACTATTGATGGGGAGTTACTAGATGTTGAAGTTGAGAAATATAAAGAACTTTACCACCCAGAGTCTTGTCATTTGACAAAGACAAAGCAAAAAAGACACTAACTGGTAAGCCATAGGTGTGGAGGTTGACTTTAGGGGAGGAATCAAATTAAAACAATGGATACACTCATGAAGAGTTAAGCTGATTTTATCACGTTGTTGTAAACATCATATGGTAGACATTTTATAGGTATGATGCAAGTGATTTTAGACTGAAGAGCCAAACTTGTGTAACATTAATATCGTGAAAGTGCTCAGGTTACATTCTGCTAAATGGGACGACTATGCCACCTGCTGTTCTTCATTAGTACCTGCAAAAGATAGAGCGTAAGCAAAGGAATATTTGCCATAGATGCAGATGTGGAGTAAATACACCTTCAGCGCACTCTTCCTGTTAATAATAGGGGTGGCACTTGACGCAGCACTTGATATGGCTTTGTGACAGCAGTGTGTTTTCTGCTTTAGGATTAATCACAAGACTAGTTTAGCGTAGCATCTTGGCAGTATTGCATGAAAACAACATTTTCTGGGGGCCTTCTGGTCTGATCTATGTAGAAAATCGACCTCTTACATTCCACTCTTTTCTCCAGCATCGCTAGCCTGTTAGTGACCTCAGTCTTCAGCTCGTTGATGCGAAAGGCTCTGTGAGAAGAATGAAAATGAAGAAAATGCAGTGATTAATATGAATTTCTCATGGTTCATAGGTCATAATAAAAAATAAAATTCCAAAATAGAGCTTGCAAAATAAAAGACAAAGGGGAAAGAATGTGTCTGATTTAACTTTTGCCTTTATCAGTTGCAGCATGTTTCACCATTAAAAGTCATTGGTGTTAGATGTGTGTGAGGGTGAGAAACAGCAGGCTTCAGCCATGGCATGACATTAACATAAACAAATGAGGCGTTACCTGCTGAACTGCTCAGCCACCTGAGACAACACATTCTGAAACATGTCCTCCTTCTCTGCAAACAGAAATACACACCCTAATTCATTCATGAACAGAAGGCATACTGGCAGGTTGGGTTTTTTGTGGCTTCGTGTCTTGAAGACTGGATGTGTGTTAGTGGACGGTAGAGTAAAAGAGAATAAAGCTGACAGCTCACCTCCAAGTTGTCCTGTTGACAGAGGAACAACTTTGTACAAAGAGCTGTGAAGAAATTAGATTGGCAGTTACTTTTGCAAACTCTTTACATCAACCAAGTCTTTGCTTTTAATAAATACAACATTAAATCTGGTGTTACTTTGGAGAGTTGGTGGGCATGGTGGGGTCTATGGAGACCAAGGCACCTTCGGGGTCCACCATCATGATGGCAGTGTTCCTGTGGTGAGAGGATGAGATGAAAAGTGAGCAAAGTCGAAATACAGTCAGTATTTTATTTTTTTTTTACCTTTTTTCTGCTTTATTTTGCAATATTTTCATTTATATGATCTCTCAGTGTGTCCAACACTTTCTCTTCCATTTGTCTCAGTTCTTTCAACCCTCCTCCAAAACCTTGCTCTTCTCCCCTCCCCCCTCTCGGTACAGCAGTACATGGTCAAGCAATTCACATCACTGCCTCACAACAAGAAGGGCTTTGGATTTGAACAGGATGTTATTATGTTCTTCAGCTAGCACAGGTCCTTCAACATGGAGGTTTCATGTTTGCCTCGTGCTCAAGTGGGTTCTGTCGGTCTCCTCCCATCCTCAAAGACGTGTGTGGTAAAGTTATTACTTCCATTAGTAATCTCAGGGGAATGATGATGCATAGGGCTCATCAAGATGAGCCGCCACCCAACATGACTTCCTTCAGCACATGTTCATCCCCATGCAATCCACCCTTTTCTTCCAAATCAATCGATTCGTTTTTTTACTACACACAAAAATATAGGTGTACCTGGTGCCTAGAATTGATTATCTTGTATTACAACCAAAGTCTGCAGAACAAATTAAAGAGAGGAGTGGAAGACTGCCAATGAAAAAGTCCATGTGAAAGTTTATTTTCCTTAATATCAGCAAAACAGAACTAATGCAGAGGATAACTACATTTACGTCTTCTCATTTATCATTGTCTGCATTAATGTGCATGCCTAATACAGTATGTCTGTCTGTCTATTACGTGCAAGTGTTTGTTGTATGCTCATGGCTGTTTGCTTGATAATAGTGCTGTGCTGCGTGATATTCATGTGCAGCTTTATGTGATAATTCCTCGCTCTCCCTGTGACAAATTATGCCCTCATTGCAATATAGGAAGTGATTTAACTTCTTTGTAGACAAATAATTAAGCAAATAAATACACAAAACAGCAAACCTGGGAATATTAGATGAGGAACACAGAAGCTCCTTGATGTCACATGGGCTGCAGTGCCGACTGAACACCACCTGCAGGGAAAATACAAGCCTTTTATTGGCTCCTGAAGTGCAAAAAAAAGAGGGTTGTTCTCATGTTTTAAGGTATGCACACCTGTTGAAAACGAGAACACATAGTATAAATTATCAGGTGACATGTTTAGGAGAAAACCTCCATGTCCTACAAATTCAGCACTATACTATCTTTGTCTACCTGCTTTCTAAAGGCACACCTGCATACAAACAGCTGCTGTGGTTTTGACATAAGTCCTCTTGTGTTCAGTAAAGGGGGGATGGGGGGGTTACATTTCATGCGTTTTTAGTGACAGTCCAGTCATCTGACAATGTAAAATGAGGGTGGGTTCGTTTTTATGGTTGAATAGGATCAAGCTGGCAGAGCGACCAATGAGGGAAAGCAAAGGACAGCTGGGGTGTGAGAGTTTATGGAGCTCTCGAAGAAAGCGACATTATCCACGCCTGTCATGCAATCAGCGCAGTTCACAAGACTTAGTACAGTACTTGCATATAGAATACTGGGGTTAGTGTGGGTGCAGATGCCCCATGCAAACAGTGGGATCTTCCATCTTGAGCGGAGCAGGTGTAGCAGACAAACATTCAGCCTCAGGCCGTGAGCTCGAGGCTCTTGAACAGACATGTGTCACAGCCAGCTCTCTACTTGAAACACTTATCTGCAAGTGCTGCATCTCAGTATGTTTGGAACGCCGAAACATGAAACTCCAGCCCGAGACCGCTTGACACGACTGTTAAAATGATCACTAAGCAGTGGTTCTGCTGCTGTTATGATTAAAAAGCTTCAACAAGTGAGTGTCAAATTTTATTTTACACTCGATATTTTGCCTTTCCCACATCAGTGGTGATTAACAACCTAATTGCTGCTTCCAGAAGTGTCAGGAAAGGAAAAAAAACATCTAAATCTATATTTTCCCCCATATACCCCAGAGGTGTGTGTCAGCAGAAATAAATGCTGGTGCGTAAGCTGTTCACAACAGGCGTTTGGTCCTGTCAGTAACACCTGTAAGATGAAAAGCTGTGCATCACAGCTTTATTTTAGCTCCTCCCCAGGTGAGGTTAGTCTGCAGGGAATACCTACTTATATCCTTCCTGTGTGAGTCCAGAAGGTGAATTAAAAGTGGAATTATGTAACTGCCATAGTTGAAGCTTGGTTTGTTTTATGGTTAAACCTATAATTCATGTCATTTGAAAACCAATTCAACAAATCAGTCAATTACTTTATAAATCTATTTGGTTACATTTGAACTGCGATACTTTTGAACATATTTTGGATTGTGTTACTAAAAGATTTTAAGCTGAGAGAAATTATTTGAATTTCACAAAGGCATATACCTTATCTGCCATTTTTTTTTAATGCTTCTACTCCAGACGTAAGTTTGAGACAAACATTTAACAGTTTGTTAATAATTTCTGAGTCTTTAAAAATAAATTAATCTGCAAATTTATTTTCTATTTATACATAGTTCTACTTTTAATAGTGGATAATACTTTATTGATCAAAACCTGAGAAATAAAAAATTCTCTTCATTCTGTAAAAAAAGCTTAACTTTGGTATAACTAAGTCCATCTCATGAAGGACAAAATTACCAAATGTGTTTAGTCACATTACATCTCTGTAAATGGGGGAGACTGACCAGAATCTAAACATTTAGACAACAGAAAAGATCCTAAAATAAAGCATTTCCACTGGAACGAGGCTCACCTTTTGCACTTTCCCATCCACATCCAGGTAAATGGTTTTGGGAGCATAGGAGGAGGAGCTGGAGCCCATGTTGACCTCCCTCTCCTCTCTCACACACCTGCAGAGATTCTGGCTTTGAGCCTTGATCGACAAACCCACAGAGCCTACAACAAACAAACTAGAAACAAACAAGGAAAAACACGCATTTTCACAATAAATCAGGATTTTAAAAACATCAGTGTCAGGTGAGCACACTCAACAAATCTGAGATTCTGTCTTTTCTTTTTTGCTGTCGCTAAAACTACTTAATAAGTAAAAAAGAACAAATACAAAACATAGAGGAATACAAACTAAAAACATGATCACAGAAAACGTAAACTGAAGATTAAAAAAAAAACAAAAAAAACATGAAGTTTGATTTCCAAGATGAAATCCATAAGTAAAACATTCACTTTCAAATAAAAATATATCACAGTTTCAGATACAGTCAGGAGATGTTATGAAAGCAACAGCAAACCTGTTAAACTCACGGAGTCGGCGGTGCAGCTTCCCCTGTGGAGGCTGGAGGTAATGTCCCAGGTGCTGAGGATGCAGCTGACTCACATGCACGCAGGTTCAGACTCACATACACAAAGGGAGAGTTACAGGGGAGGTGAGAGAGGATGTGAGTGATGGAGAAGGTGAGGAAGTGTGTGTGTGAGGGAGCCAGAGGGGCATGGAGTACTATGAATATAACTGGCACTCTTATTGGTTGCCAGGGGACTGTTACTATGGAGCAAAAAAGACAACCCTTGTGTCTTAAGTGGTGTAGGGCTTTTACCTGTGCTGGTTACAAACTGCTAATCTACATGGCTTGATTCACCGTGTCTCTAAGGTTGAAAAAAAAGGGCATGAAGTGTTCACTGGACTGATATCTGATTGAAACTTGGCTACAGAATTATATTATACCTTGAAAAGGGCATTTATTATTGGCCTAAAAGGGATGCAGAGCACAAAGGAAACACAGATTAGAGCACTCAGTATTATGCAGCCACTAAGTGCTACATTTATATATGTGTGCATTTGTGTTTGTTTCTCCAAATGTGTGCATTTGTGTGTGTGTGTGTGTTGCCCTCCCCAGTCCTTCATGCTGTTGTTGAGAGCAGGTCTGGCAGATGGTTTGGTCAGATGAGTTTGGCAGAGCACTTGAAAACATTTTGAGGTCTATTTTATTTTTAGCAATAATTTACAGTAGCTCAAGTGGCAGATAAAATAAATGTGTTATGAGAAACATATCCTCATAATATTTTGAAGGATTTAACGCACTAAAGAAAACACTTTTTAAAGATCCGATTTGTCTTTCATTTAATTTCATATCATTTTCATTTTATTTTTTACTGCACAGAATCTCAAAATTTGCCTTGGAAGGCCTCTAAATCTATATGACACATTGCTGTTTATCTTTAACTTGAGTAAGAAAAACTACATTATGAAAAGAGGAAACCCCAAAAGCCTTCCAATAAAGTCCAAATATGTATCAATGTAAAAACACTCCTTTGCAAGTAAAAGTCCTTCATTTAAAATGTAACCTTATTAGGTCAAAGTATTATGAGCTAAATGTAACTATATAAACAAAAGAAAAAATAATGGTTACCAAAAACACCTCTTTTCAATGAAACATTAATAATAAATGAATAAAATGAATGAATAGTAAACACAGCAGCATTGGTGTGCTGTCAACTTCTTTATGTTCAGTGAGACAGATTTTTCACAGTAAACTTGTGTTTCCTAATCTTATGGTTGTTCTTCCTACAAAGACTCCAAAACTAAGTCTGAGGGGTCAAGACTGATAATAGGGTAGAACACATTAACAAACAGTTTTTTTTATGTTTATCTGAACTTTGTTTTTGTGAAAAAATGTTACAACTTTGCCCACTCTGGGCCTCTCTGAGAGAATGGAAACATTCGTCAGACGTTGGATATGTTACAAGAAACCCCAACAAGACGTGAGTCAATCACAAGCCAAAACCACTGGAAACCACTGCTTCATTGCATTGCATTTCAAATATTTATCATACGCTGTAATGTAAAGTTTTAACTCTCTAAAAAGTAACAAGTGGCTGTAGCTGCTAAATAGATAAAGTGGAGTAATCTAATAATAAAAGTTAAGCTATAAGTTAAAAGAGAAACAAACCGCAATATTGTGTAAAATTAAGTACGTAACACATTAAGTAAATATTTAGTCTGGCAGAACTTTATTCTCTTTTTCTTCATCCATCGACCTGAATAAAGACCAAAGCTGGTGCTCCACTAGGGAAGCACCTGTTATGAACTACTGCAGGTACTGACATAGACACAAAAGGCTGCATGAGAGCTTTTCGACAATAGTCACACTCCTCTGCTGGGAATTTCACATCATCAGGCTGGTGTGACATTAGCGAGAAGGCTCGACCAGGCAGGAGGAGGAGGTAATTAATTAGGGATGGAGAGCTTCGTGCATCATCTCTGTTTAACTCACAGGACCCCCCTCACCCCCACCCCCACCCCAACAGAGACACATATGTACCGCGTGCACACAGGTGTGATCCTGCTCCTCAGTCTAATTACTGCCTCCATTTCTAAGCCAAGACAGGTGGAACATGAGGGGACAGGGTGTGTGACTAATAAAATTGTGAGATCAAAATAGATTAAAAGCAATTTTCATGCTCAATAAGAATGACCCACTTTCATTATTTGAGGACATTTAATTTTCCACTTACTGTAAGCCACTTGTAATTATGCACATGTTTGTGTGCCCGCTTGCCTGTGCTTGTGTGTGTGTGTGTGTGTGTGGCCATGATGCTGTATTTGTATTCATGAGCTTGTGTACCGAGCACTAAATTGTGTTTCGAATAGAACAAAGACTAGATCAAAACGGGCGGATCTGATTTGCTTATGTAACCACACAAAACTCATCGCACCTTCGGTGACGGAAGACACATTTCAGGATAAAAGCAGTAAAAAAAATCAAGCAGATTTTCATGACAAAAGATGTCCAGCTGGGCCACTGAAGGGAACACATTATCCTGATAATAGTGATGTCTGCGTTGTGTGTTTGTGTGCATGAGTACGATGTTTCACAACTGAGTACAGTTCAGCACATCCTTTAATCTTCAGTGTTTTTTAAATCCTTTTTCCATCCTCCTTGCTCAGGTTTATGGGCAATCAACCCCCTCCTCTAACCCCCAACATGCAAAATACTGAGAGAAAAATATAGCCCATTTTAAGAACTCCTTATTCTTATATATAGAGACAATTGTCATGTACTAGAGAGCCATTTATTCGTTTCCACGAAGAGTTTATGCATGATTAAGAGGAGTATACTTACAGGACATTGACTAAGTGCTACATGATTGAGTTGCCTGCATTAAAATAAGATTGATTGTTAATATGAACTGGTTGGCTCAAAATTCTCTACTGTAAGCCTCCTCTTCAAGTTAATTAGCTCACAATTTCTATTTTTTTGTGCTTGATTCTCACTGACCCATGAATGTCAAGAGGCACTTGGCAGTCAGTGGCTGCCATGCTGAGGCCAAACAAAAGGACAATACATCACATTAAACATATATTACTTAACATTCTCCAATTATCCTCTCTGATACTCTTAATGTATTAAAAACCAATGAAATTTGGTGCCGAAAATAGATTTTAAAATAATAATAATAAAATAGATTTTCAAATTAATTTGTCTCTTTAAAACTCTCTCCTGATAACATGGTTGAAGTACAGTATTTAAAGAAATGTGTGAGTGACACCTAATGGACTAGAGAGGAATTACACTTCTCCTTAAGATTGACAGATCACATTTGGCTCCATCTTATAGACAAAAAAGGGTAAAGCATTTCTGACACACAGGCGATGAGATAATAAAACTATACTGTACAATTAAAAGAAAAATAGCCTAAAATTGATTACTTTTTTTGTTGGGTTTTGTTGTAGAGAATCTTTAAAAAAAAGACAAACTACAAACTATTCAAACTGTTTTATTGCTTTAGGTTATGTGATTACCCTAATTTTGAAATAGGATACATTTTTGCGGTTTTATTGTTCAAAAGAAAAACACGTCCCCAAAATATTAACTTACATATGTACAGGTCCTTATCAAAAGTTCCCAGTAAAATTCATTTTTAATCAAGAGGGAAAATAGGCTATAAATCAGAGCTGGAAAATCTCTCTTTGCTGTCTCAGCATCATATACAATATATATATACTACATGCTGGTGGACAGAGTATAATTTTCATATGAAAGAACATTATCAAAAGACTACGGAAATACTGTGCATAGCAAGAGAGAAATAGATGATAAATAAATGAAATATAAAGATGAAGAGTTAGCCGAAAAGTGAACTCTCTTATCTTTTTGCATCAAATTCATTGACCTTGTGACAGAAAACCACCAAACTATACATGTACTTTACATATCACAGAATGAAATCATACATCCAAGCAGCAACAGTCACTGCTGCGGTGGACACTGAGTCTGATCATGAGGGTCTGGAGCTTCTGCCTCCACAGGCAGGTGGCTGGTTGGGATGCCCACCGGAGGACGGCCTTTTCTTATGGGGCTGAAGCTGCGTGGAGATGAACCGGGGGACTGAGCAGGTGAGCGGACGGGACGCAGGGGAGGAGCTGGAAGGGGCTGCGGGAGAGGCTGTGCCAGAGGAGATGGGCTGCGGGGGTATCTGCGTGGGGTGGACCAGATTGGCCGCTCAGTTCTGTTGGAAGAGGGGGGAAGGACTGGAGCGTAGGTAGCAGGGATACTTATTTCTGATTGGCTGACAGCATTGCCAGAACATTCTTCCAAACGCTCCAGAGTCTCCTGAAACAAGAATATATGCCTGTTTGAATCACCATCTGTGGTATTTTATTTTTGATTCTCATTTTATTAAATCCCAAATTTGTTAAAAAAAAACAAAAAAACAAAAAAAAAACAAAGACAAAACTTCAACCTTGGACATATGTTTAGCTTTAATAGCAGCATGGCCGTATTGATGCCAATGTGAGAGGGTTTTGTTAGGCTAAAATACATTTGCTTTTATTTTTTCTTTTTTTTTTGTCCTCATCCACAGTAGATTACTGCTTAGCTTCCTACAGCAGCACTCCTGCTACTTCTCCAAACTGGGCTCCTGTTGAGCACCTCCTTCAATAGGTAATGCACTGACTATGTGTATGTCATATAGCCCTAAACAACAACAAAAAAACAACTATAAAAAAAACATCCCTTAATTATTAGTGTGAGAATCAGATTTTTCCTCTTATGCCACTATGAGGTTTTGGTTTTGTGGGTTTTAGTTACATGTTGCTGTTACATGGATTGCCAATAAATTGAGTGTAGACATTCACATCCCCCTCAGAATGAATTGCATCTTTAATGTTCTTTTAACTTTCCTCTTAGGATCATCATCTTGTTAAAAATAAATAAACATGGGATCATACATCTGGTATGATCAGTGTATTGTAAAGCTGCACATCACTCATAGATGATAAATAATAAACTCTGAAATAAATGAGTGCCTTACATCTTCATTGAGAACATAAAGAGGCATGGGACTCCTTCGGCCAAGCGTAGATGGTTTGGGAACAACATCAACTGCAAAACATATAAATTTAAAGTATTTTCAAATACAACACGATATGTTTCAAAAGTTAATTTCAATACAATAAAAATATGTTGTACATATTTTAAGATGATCAGCTTACCATCATGGCCATTTTCACTTTGCTCCACATAGACGGGAGCTCTTTGAGGGACAGGTCGATGCTTCTTTCTACAACAGGAAGAGGGAAAAAAACAGCTTTAAACTCATCCAGACTTGCTGCTAGGAAGCCTTTGATACAGGCTGCACTGCGGGTCACTGTATTTATTAACTTTTAACCCAATGTTCAGAGTAAGGTGACTTCGTACTTGAGATTCTGGTCACATCCTCAAGTGCAATATCAAAGCCAATGAAAGAGAGAAGAGGAGAGGGGAAAAAATAGGTGAAAGAGAGAAGAGGGAAAAGAGAAACAGGAGGAAAGAGTAGCTCTTACTTGGATGGTTTCCAACAGGCACACACTGTCACCAGGGTGATTAGGAGGAAAATGCCACCAGTGGACAGGATGATGTATAGCGAGCTCCGTCCTAAACCAGAGTGATACAGAGAGGTAGATGAGAACACAAAGAAAGAAAGAAAGAAAGAAAGAAAGAAAGAAAGAAAGAAAGAAAGAAAGAAAGAAAGAAAGAAAGAAAGAAA
>JAPZDY010000024.1:14001603-14018367 GCA_029783645.1 Ctenochaetus hawaiiensis
AAAGAAAGAAAGAAAGAAAGAAAGAAAGAAAGAAAGAAAGAAAGAAAGAAAGAAAGAAAGAAAGAAAGAAAGAAAGATGGGGAAATTTGTGTCAGTAACAGCAGGACAGCAGTGCAATTTTCTCTGGTAACCGCTGAGCCACTGACTTCTGCTTCATGTGAGCTTCAAAGTTTGATCTGATTTTGCATTACATGTAAGGAAAAATCAAAGTTTGCTGGATTGGATGAAGTTATGTCATTTGTTACAGTTTTTTAATCTGGAACATCCTTTCCTCTCTTTCAGTCTGTAAGCCCTTAATGAAACATGACCAGAGCGTGGAGCATAAAAAAACAATATGTTTTTTTTTAAAACATTGCTTGCCAAGTCTTTAATCTGCGCTGACATGAATAAAGTGCAGTGAAGAAGCACATTAAGGTAGTCACTTTGAGACACGGTGCTGTGCTGCTGTGCATGCAGAGGGAACAGGGAGCAGTCTCAGGGCCTGTAGCTGTCTCCTCATGCGGCACATCCCAGTACAGCAATAATGAAGTCAGGATTACTGAGGTCCACTGAGGCAAAGCGTCCTCCCCACCTGCCGTCTTTCACTGCTCCGTCCTCATAAATAACTGTCCATTCATTGGATCAGACTGCCTCTCCCTCTCTCCCTGCCTGACATGTGGCTGTATACTGGCGCCCAGTAACAGCCGCTCCAGGCCAACTTTGCTGCTCTCAGCCTGGATTTGCACTCGTTGTAAACAACATGGTTAGAGAGGCAGGCATACTTGTGTATGGGTCAGCATGAGATGGTAATTGCTTTTGCTAGCTACTGAAAACGGATGGCTGTCAACTAATGAGCTGAATACATCCGCTGTTTTCACAGTCAGGATCCATAGAAAATTTATATTTAAAAAACATTCATACTCATACTCGAGAAATGTTTTCCATTTTCACTATTTATTTGACAGCAATAGTTTCTAGTTAATTGCAGATTAAGATTTTTAAAACAAATTATATTATCTTGTCATTAAATATGACATATCACAAAATTGACACTATTAAACTTCACACAGTATGAAAAATAGTCTTCATTATATCCAGCTCAAACAGCTACACCATTAAATTGCTGCTTCCACCATAAAACATAAACCATAACCATAATAATTAAACATCATAATATAGAACAAATAAAATCTGACCAAAGTCATCCTAAATAGGGAGAACTTTCACAACTACTAATTATTAAAGAACATTTGGCTAATAATTGTTGTTAATGTGGCTAATCATCAAAACAGAATATTAACTTGTAATGAAGTGCTTGTACATTATTATATTGTTAGGTCTACTGAAATCAAGCATATTGATACTCCTTCCACCTCTCCTAGAATTAGTCTAATGTTACTACATCACCATTTTTTCATCTTTTAAAGTAAATATCTATAACTTGAGGTCCTACCGGTGTAACATGCCACCTACTGTAGACAGTGAGCTTGACAGGAATGCTCTTCATGCTGCTGATGGGGTTCTCCACTGTGCAGGCGTATATGTCATCATCCGACATCAGGACACGTGAGATGGTCAGCACCTTTTGGTCATGTGAAAGCACCAGACGCGTGTCATTGGTCAGCACCTTGCCTCCCTTCAGCCAACCGTAGACGGGCTTTGTGCCGTTATCGTGGGAACAGTGGAGGTTAAAGAACTCGCTGTACTCCAGGACAGACGAGGCCATCATCTGGATGTAAGGTCTGGAGACAGGAACTGAGGAGGATGACAGGATAAAGACACAGAGGGGATATGAGAGGGGGCGCTGACCTCCAGCTATATAAAAACAGCTGATAGAAAGATTCCTAGTTAGCACCTTATAAAAACACCACCATCACTGTGAATCTCTGTGGAAGTTCTACACTCCAACTACACTCCAGTACTACAATTACAGTCTCTAGGGTGAGAGCCTGCTTTTTCAACTCGTATCGATTTTCTTTTAGCTCCCAACTCCTCTTCAGTTTCCTGCTCTGATTGCTCAGATGTTTTGAAATATGAGACAACAATGTTTTTTCAAAAAGAAAAGTGATTGTGTGTACCATCCACAGTGAGCTCAATGTAGCTCTCTCCAGTGAAGGTGTCGTCAGTGATGGAGATCTCCACCTCGTAGGCCCCTTCATCTGACAGCTGCAGGTTGTGGAGCAGCAGGGATCCATTCTCAAACACCAGGATGCGGTTGCGGTACTCGGGCCTCAGGTTCCCTATGATGTCCGTTCCTATGGACTGCACGACGGTGATGGGTTTCTCTTTGTAGCGCTTTATCTGCCACTTGATCACAGGCTTGTCGGAGCTGCCGCTGGAGTAGCTGACGGACAGGAGAGCCTCTTTGCCCACCGTGCCCCTCACCACCTGGGTTTGGCTGGTCACATTCACCCCTGACACTTCACCTGGCAAAGAGAATGGTCAAGTCTTGAACTGAGGAGCAGATAGAGAGGGATAGGATGATGGTACAGGGTTGCTTTAGGATGCAGAGTAAACAAAGGACAGACACTTCGCAGCCTTTGATGCTTAGCCAGTGGGCAGAGTTCAGAGAAATCAGCCATTCACACAGAGCCAAACAATAGAGGACTTATGCAAAAACACACTAATTACTGCTGCACTAATTACTACTATTACTACAAGAACAAACATGGAGGTAGAGTGCTAGAATGGCTCTGTACAATAACAGAGTGTGTATACTGTACGCATGTACAGTATGGGCATAACTTTAAGGTTCATTTTGCTTAAATGTTACTATTTGTAAGACTTTTTAGATTTTATCACTGATGTATTACGTAAAAAAATATTACACTCGTCAAATGACCTTTTATTTCTGTAATCAGTTGTTCATTTGTGGGACAAGTTGTACTTATGAAACATAACAGTTATTCTGCGTCGAGCCCAAGTATTTGTTACAACAACAATTAAACATGTACATTTTAACATTAATCATTAAAATAAAATCCAAAATCTAACCTGATCTTCCTTTAAGCTAATTTTTTATTTCATCGTACTGACACTGAATTATTTTGTCTAAAAATATACAAAAAGTATAAATGTAAAAATGTAAGAAATAAAATGTTTAATAGAATACACACTCTTTCACTCTTTCAATTTTATAAGGATAAAGGGTCTTCATTTTTCAGGCCCTATTCTAGAGTATTCTCACACTTGAGGAGTAGAAATGAAATGCATTTTGCCTCAAAAATCTATGTGACAGCTTTCAGTAGGCCTGAGCTACACATGCAATCACACTCATAGGCAAACTCTCGCTTTCGCTCTCCCCCATGATCACATCTTGATCACTAATCTGTTTCTCAGAAACTCCCTGCAGGAATTCCTCATGACCCCTTATAGTGAACAAGTATGGCACTAATTTTGATTTGTGTTTCTCAATTATCCTCCTACCCCACCGCAGGGATTCGGGGATAAGGTATTACAGTGTGAGCCACATTTCATCCTTTATAGCCAAGCCCTGTCCTGGAAACCAAACACAGCAAAGCTATTATGTACACAGTGGAGGTTCCTATAACTCAGCTGTAGCTGGACACATGGAGGTCTAAACATTGGCTGCGTGCCTGCGAGGGGCATCCTACTGTTCGGCCTCAGTGACGGAGAGAGAGATCAACCTTGAAGAGAGGGAGGAGAGGGAGTCTGCACTGTTCACTGTTCTCTGCAGTGAGGCAGTTAGCAGGGCATCGCCTCATTGCCGTGGAAACCATTTGGTCCGCCTGACGGGGGTTGCCAAGGCGATAAGACAAAGGGCACGATTGTTGGAACTAGTTTCCTCCCTCGAAAAGAGTGAGAGAGGGTTAGAGAAGGGAGGGAAAGAGAGAGAGAGGCAGAGAAAAACTCTTTGTCACTGGTGAAGTTGGAGATTGACACAGGATCCTGTGATTTCACGAAAACTGGCCTGGCTGGGTACACTGGGGCCATGGTACTGTCATGAAATCAAATTACACATTTTTTTAAATCAAAATCACATTGTTCTGAACTTTTGTCATTAGCTGATTCCTCTTAATCAACTCACCTAAAACTTTCCACGCTCAAAAACAAAATGCAGGCCTTGCCCTCCTCATCGGCTCACCACAAAACTTGATATCCTCACACTTAACCTACATGTCCCCTTCTTACACACCTACAATAGCTACTCCAGGCTCCTTTGAGAGATGATGGGGACCCAACATAGAGCGCCACCCATGAACGAATCCATTGTGTCGCCTGCCCGTGTAACACAGGGACAAGAAAAAACATGAGCGGCTAACTTAAGCTGGATTAAATTCAAAAAGAATGAGAAATTGAGTTTTGATCTGTTTTTTTAGGTTACACAGTGAAGCAAAGTGTCTTTAAAGTTGTTAATTCAAATGATAATTAACTACAATGGGCAAACTTTCTCTTTGCATGGTAAAAAAAAACTGCCAGAATTTCACTATTGAAAAAAATCTACTTTGTTTTGTCGTCATCTGAATGACAGCACATCCTCAAAGAGATAATTTAACCTCTAATCTCTGCATAGCTTGCACAAATGTTTGGACTTACCTGTGAAGAGAAGGAGGAGCAGGAGGCCAAAGAGCGTCAGTAGTGGAGGAATGTCAGCAAAACTGTCGCCTGTAGAGGAGGTCTTCCTCTCCACCTTCATCTTGTGTCCTGGGCAGAGTCTTTCTCCCACTTAGTGAGCATGGTTTATCCACCCTGAGCACGTCTCTGAGGCTCAACACTCTCTGCACTGCCTGCCTTGCCTGCAACACTGGCCTCTGCCTGGTCACACTGAGCCCCACTCTCCTCTCTGCACCCCAGTCACTGCCAACAACGGCCAACTGTGTGTGTGTGTGTGTGCATGCATGTGTGTGAGACAGAGACATAGTGTGGATGAGCCCCTTTATTCAACTCCACACTGCCCTTTCAGATGAGAGCTCAAAGATTTTTTTTTTATTTTTTTAAGGTAGGTATTTCTCTTTCTTTATAAGTTTTCTGTAAAAATATAAGTTCTGTCTTTTTTTCACACTCTGAGTAAACCATGAAAGAGTTGAGTTCAATATTGAGTTGAACTGCTTTGCAAGAATTCCTGCTGGGAAGAACCACTATACTTCAGCCAAAACAGTAGCTCTAAGAGGAGCCCACTTAAAAGCTCTGAAATGTCTGAGTTTGAAAAACAACTCACTTCCCCCCTCTTTGGCCCACTTTTTGTCACATTGTGCAAACTCCTCTCTGGACTGGAGCCTCACAATAAACTCACAATTGTCACCGGGCAACGAACCCTGCTGTTGACAAAAACACATGCAGTCTTGCAGCATTTTGCAGCCAGTCGCTACCTGTTATACGCATGATTCTTTATTCCATACCTGCCTCAGAGCTACATACTAATATTAGCAACAAATAAAGAACTCTAATTCAAAAGAAAGTGTTTACCTACTTTGTCCTCTAGGTGGTGCAAAAGCTACATTAAGGAAATGGCAGAGAAATGAAGTGAAGGAGGCAAATCTCCTAACACTAGTTAGCCATGCACTGACACTAAAAACTGTGTCTTTTTTGCAGCACTTTTGTTCTTCTGTTTTCTGTCATTTAAAAATCCAACACTGACATAAATAAGAAAAAATGAGCTCAACAAAAGGGTCAAGTAAGGTGAGTAAAGCTACATGAAAACATCAAGTGCTCAATAAAAAAAATATGTCTGAAGATAAAAAATGTCTCAACAAAGAAAGAATCAAAATTAAATCCTTTAAATGAACAATTTCTGTGCTTTGGAACTTTCTCCCGCTGCCAGTAAACCTTAGATTTCTTATTTCTTGTAAACTGGACTGTCATTTTTGTTACATCACACATAAAGACGTGCAAAAATTCTCCATATGTTACATCAGTCGTTTCCCACTGTCTTTTAAAGAGAGAAAGGCATTAGCTTGTATGCACTGATGAGTCAGTTGCACTATAAGTCATCTCTCCCACTTTGAGAAAGCAGTCTTTTGTTTAGGATCTTATTCTTTTAAACATTTTGTTTGACAACAAAGGGAGGCTATATGCAGAGGAGGTTGATGGAAAGCTGCGAGAATGTGGGAACAGCTGCTGTTCAGCACCACTCTCCCAGGGCTCAGACTCCAGAGTAGCGGTCCATCAAAGCCCAACTGTCCCCTCCATCCCTGCCCTCGGTAAAAAGCAGCACCTCCCTCTTCCTCTCATCTTCTAACGCACTTTAAATCAAGGGTGACCCTTTCCCGTCAAAAGAGGGAGAGAAGAGGAAACACAGAGGGGGTCTGTGAGTCTCAGCCAGTTTGGGAGTTCACAACAAGGCTGATGTCATCCTGTATGACTCAGACAGATGTGACAAAATCTAGCTTTCCAATCACATCTTTTGTATTCCTTTATTTAACAGTGTAGCTGAAGATCATTTATCAAGTGTAGATTGTGCATCTGTGAAAATAAAGTGTCCTTTTTATCCTCAAATTACTGCTATGTTGTGTAACCTACTTAGTATGAAAGGTAATCCATCTCTGAAGATGGCGAGGCCAGTGGCATAGCAGACAAGATTAGAAGGCCACTAGAAAGCAGATAATTGCGCCCCCTGCTGTTTCTTCTCACTTTTTCATCTCTAATTATCACCCAGGAGACCACAAAGATTTTTTTTACTCTCACTGACAAGCTGTCTGAGAAAGAGAACAAACCAACCGAGCGGATCTTTCACATGATCTACTCTTAAAATAGTCCACGTTCAGCTTAACAAGTCATGAAAGGGATGGAACCATTATTCTCTGTTTCCACCATTGTGAGCTTAATGCTGCAAACTGACATGACCCTCATGAGGATCTCTTCAGACCCGAATCTACATGGCTCCAAAGCCCCCTTTTTTTTTTTGGAAAATATGTCTCGTCCCTGACTCTCAGAATTCAATCAGCACCAAGTGGGTGTTGTGCTATGTTTGGAGGTGTACAGATTATTGATTGTTCACCCACAGTCATTAAAGAGACAGGAGAACGTGGCCATGGCACCTCTGGGACTGAGTAGGAGAAAAGAGAATAGGTCCGTATAAAACCCGTAGAGGATATTTATGAGAGCGCGGCGGAGGAGGAAGGATGTGCTTCGCAAAACCACTGAGAGCAGATCTCGGTGTTGGTTGTCCTATCTCTACAGCTGGTGACACAGCCGTCAACCCATGTGTGCGTTTGTGTGTGTGTGCGTATGTGTGTTCATGACAGTGAGAATGAGTGACTTGAGTGGGATCTGCATACTAAAGTATGGGTTGTGCTTTTCCTGTGTGAGAATGCATGTGCAGTTTGTGCAGAGTGCTGTATGGCTCAGATGTGTGTAGGTGGGCTGAGTGGGAGCACTGGGAGACCGAAGATGCTCTAGCCTCTTTCTCATAAAGTGAACAAGACTGCCTGGGCAAGTGAAGCAAAAATTGCATTGTTCTCTTGTGATTTCAGCAGCCTTATTGCAATAAAGGTGAGCCGTGTATCGCAAAATATCCGACAGGTACACACATCACTGAGTGGTGTGGGTGTTTATGACATCGCACTTGTTGATAATGAAAACATTTTAGATTTCAATGGATCAAGGCTCTGCAACTGGATCTAATGTAATTTAATTGGTCCTATCTAATAGCTATTATTACCAGTAAAACTCAATTAATTTGTCTGGTCTAAGTGGTTGTTTTAAATATGAGAAATGCACAGTTTCACATTCTGAATAATTCATGAGGCTCCTTGTGCAAGGGGGCCACATGGGAGACAAAACATTGTTGCAGTTTCATAGAAACTGCTCTCTCTAATTAGCAGCCCCGCTTATGTTGTAGTGACAACAGAAAAATGAGCAGCTTTGGGTGCTGCAATGTCGTATGAAAATCTGGTCTTTTAAATAAGAGGAACAGATATGGGGGTGACACATGACATAAAAGGTTCTGTTCAAGACAAGAAGTGGACTTAAATTAATAAAGTTTGATACAGACATTTCACTGTGTATTTAAGGTGGATTTATTAGCGTAATGCCATGACTCTACAGCAAAGTTCAGCAATGTACTATTCAGTTAATTCTAAAGCATGACGGCTCTGCAAACTCTGACAATGGATTTTAACACACCTGATTTAACAAGTCAAACCCACCAACATAACAACAGAGCATATTGAACCAGTGTCCCATAAGGTAAAGCTGTAACAAATGCATTTGGAGCAAAAAGTGTAATTACTGCATGCTTACTGTTCTGGAAGATCAGGTTTATAGAAAATGCTTGAAAAGGTGAAAAGAGGACTTATTTATCATGTGATCAAAAAGATAATCAAGGCAATTTCAATCTGAATTAAGTGAATAAATAGAACATACATAGCTACTTCTCTTTTGGTGTTTTTTGATGTTTTAATAACTTATGTAAGCAAGTCAAATATGTGAATAAAAGTCAGGATACAAGCACACCAGAAAACAATGCAAAAAACCAGATATTTTAAGCCACTAATTACGCAAAGTCTAACGCTGATGCATACAAGGTTTATACACAGATGGTATGAACGGATCCATCCAAAATAAGCCCTGTTTAGCATTTAGAGGACATTCATTTTCACATTCACAGATCATCATCTAAAAACTAGCACACTACCAGAAGTTTCACAAGTACATGCAGTGAGTTGCAAATTCTGGGTCAAAGACATCCGTACTGCTGCAGAAGCAGAGAAGGAGTGTTAAAGTTCACAAAATTCACATAACACACCCTCAAAAACTGTTGGTTCAGTTTCTACTGCTAATTTGTGTGTTGAAAAAGAAAAGGACTCCTGGGGTAAAAAGGTGTGCCTGAAAGCCAGCCCAGCCGGCCCATGCCAGCCATCCCTCGCTACCTTGCTCCCCTCTTTCTCTTCAACCAGGTCAGCACAGGGGCGTCACTGCTCTGGCACAGATGTGTCTTCTCCCTCTACTGGCCCCGATCCTCCTGTCTCTAAAAACAGAAGCAGGCGAGGCACAGTTAAGCACTGCAGAGCCTGGAGAGAACAGCTTCTTTCTACTCTCTTGTCGCCAAGGTGAAAAGCTTCGATGCATAGTCAAAAACTGTAAGGTTACATGTGGGTGGATCTATTATAAAACAAGTTTCAAGAAAACTTGGTCTTGAATTGCTTTTCAAAGGAATTGCTTTTTCCATTACACATATTTCTGTTAGCAGAATTTATTCATTTTTTTTGATTGTATAGTACTTTGCATTTTAGAGAACTTGGCTGACAAAACTGATGTGCTCAAAAACCCAGTTCTGTTATGAAAAGGGGGTCTCCCCCAGTGGGAGGTGCTTGTAATGCTCTGCTCCAGTTCGACAGGTCCATTAATTCTGCTTGGCCCTCTGAAGCATATATTGTACCTAATGCACCTGAAGCTATAAATACATCTCCTACATAAGTATTCAAGGCAGCCAGAAACTAGGTTAGGGAGAATCATTGACAAGGATCCCTTGTGTTAGCCACATCCCCAAAGAACATACTGTTTTGCCTTACAGGAAAAGGTGAAATGTTGAGGGCTGAAAACAAAAAAGCTTTGTTTGACTTCTGGTAAACATGTTTACCTATGTGTAAGTCTAAGTATATATGTGGAGTTTTTGTACCATGATAATACTGTTTCCTTTAAGTATTTAGAGATGTTTGATTTTGGTTTGTACAAGTGTAAAATCAAATCTAAATGCAACCTTTGTTGTGTTGAAAAAGAGAAAGAAAAGAAAGAGAAAAAAGAAAACCCCTCTTTTGAAAATAAGTAAATTCTGAGACTATTTTATTTCCTGGCCCACAGTCCTATTAAATAAAATAGGAAAAAGCTGTGAGAATGTAACTTGACATTCTCCAGGTAAGCTGAACTCTGACAAACGTCTACTCTCTCTTGCGATTTAACGGCACATCTACAAGCAGATTCATTTATATCACCTTCAACAGAAAAAATAATTGAAAGATTCAATCATCTGTTGCTTCACACCCTATGGGGTAATTAAATGAGTCACTCAGTTACGTATTGCAGTAATCACACTCTAGATAACCCACGAGGGGCTCTAATAGCTTTATTTAATTATGTATAGCTTTTAAATGATGTCTTTTCCTAGTATGTAAAATGCTAAGCCAGTTTGTTTTCCTGCCTTCTGCCTAAGCGTTCCGTTCTGAGAAAAGGTTATTGTCACAAAGTGCTACTTGTAACATCTTAAAACAAAGACTAATGCTCAACCAATATGCAAAACATCCTTAAAACAAGTTGCTAACACATTTATTGCATTATACCTAACAGCAGGCCTCTAAAGAAAATTGAAATGTCAGAAAGTCTGATTCTGTGATAGATTTGAATGGATAAAGGTTCTATGTATGGTTAAATAAGTTGCTTATGCTCTCCATCACTTACCTTTTCTTACCTACTGTAGTTAGACCTTTTGATGGAAGCCTCTCTTAGCATCCTTACAGTCACTAGCCATAATGCCCTCTTTAGCGGCATTATGTGACCTAGTCTTACCCCATGGTTCTACACCACTGACCTGTGTCCCCCTGGCTGCCGTTGAGCACATCCCCAGTGCTGCTCACCTCCTCCCCTTCTGTTTTGTCCTCCGGCTTCATCTTCTTACGGGTCATGTGGCCTCGGAAGCCAGCCTGGATCTTGGCTGCAGCCCTGTTGGCCTCGGGGTCATCCAGGGGGATGTCCATGATGTCCTCCTCCTCCTGAGGCCGGCTGCAGTCCTCCTGCTGAGAGGACCAAAAAGAAGTGATTTATCACAGAAGGGTGGCACATCATGTGGTCATCTTTTTTTCCCTTGAAATTGGTGTGAAAATCTAACACCAAACTGCAACAGCACATTTTTTAACTGTATCTGCTATGAAGATCATCTACTAGACGGTGAGGGATGTGTGCTCGTTGAAGAGTGGCTCACCCTTATTACATGACTTCAATGGGGCTCTCAGGAGGTCAATAACCCACATTGCCTCCTTTTTGTCTCCCTTTCTCTTCTTGTCATTAACTGTATAATACACTGCTGGTGAAAACAAGTCTGAGTCAGCCTGTTTAATAACGAGTTATTATTGCCTGCTTATCAAAATCATAAAACTATCTGTTGAGCTAATATGAATTTCCAAACTCAGCTGAGATTATACATTCACTGATTATTGGTTATCACGCAAAATAAAGCTGCTAAATAACAAGGTTGGCATTAAATTTAGCTTTATGTTTGATAATTAATTATTACCAACTCTACTTGTTTGAAATAAACTGACAGTGAGGTTTGGAAGGGTTAGTTTTGACTTTCTTCAAGGGGAACAACAACTTCTTGTTCAGCACTGTGGGGCTGAAACAGATGACCCAGCGAAAATGCTGCTTTAGTCAACATCAGCAGCTCGCTCAGTGACTGAAAGTACAGCATCCACTGTCCCAAAGGAAACAGGGGGTGGGCGGAAGAGAAATTCTGGCTTGTCATTAAGTGTCAGTGGAATAGCGCCAAGGCTGTCGACGAGTTATGTAAACACCAATTCAAATTCGGTGGCGGACACATATCGGCTACACCCCGTGCTTTGCTTATGGATAACAGATTGACATTTCATACAAAGGCAGCCCACAGAATGAGCCCACTGTCGTCCCACTACCTTGGTGAGGCAGTGCATCATGTCTCCAGTGAAACCCCTCCAGTGTAGGAGTGTGACCACCCACCTGTTCAGCCAGCATTCATTAGCCTCTCTGTCTGACTGCTCACTGAGCAGCCAGAATCCAGCTCTTTTGCAGCAGCACAGATGCTTGATTGATGCACTGAATTTTGCTGCCTGGCTACACACCTTCTAATAGGTCTTATTGTTTTCATTCCCTCAGAGTCCTTGGACCTAATCTGACTCAAATTGATTTGAAACAGTCTGATGAAAATCTTATGTAATACTATCAATTTATTATGAAAATAGCTTGAAAGCTGTGTAAAATTTGTTATATAACCCAAGGGGCTAACTGACTTAATGTGTTGAATTTTCTGTGAAAATCAACCATTTGTGAGTCACAGATATTCAAATTGTTAATTAATGTATTTTGCTCTGGTAAAAGGAAGAATACAGCAACACACACATGGCAGTATGTAGTCTGAGGGCAACCAAACACCAGTAAATACCATTAGTAATAAAAAAACAATATTACCTAATCAACTGCATCTGCATCTACCTACCACACTGGTTATTGGGTAAAAATGACAAAATTAAATAATAAAAGTTCATCTAAAGCCTTTACTTACATTGTGGCAGTCCATGTCTTACTCAGAGATGACTTCAGTCTTCAGGTGAGCTGACCTATGTATGACTTGAGCGCCTTGATTTCTACGTGGACCCAGCAAAGCTCTCTTTAAACCAGTCTCCGGTATAATACTGATGCTTCACTGGCTCTTACTAACAATCACTGTATGTTCAGTAACACCCGCTCACGCACGGAGTGAGAGAGAGACATACAGACAGGGGAAGAGAGAAAGAGGGAGGGAGGGACGGAGAGAGACCTCCTACAAACATGACAGCATGTGTTCCATCTTTTCAGTCTCATTAAGGCTGCTGACCTACTGTGTTCACATTACTGTTAAAGACCTTTAACAGAGCCCAGTATTCACAGAGCGAAGCCTAAAGACTTCTGAAACAGGCTGAGTATGTAGACCATGTCAGTTATGTAAAGTTTTGGATACAAGTGAAAATGATGAACTATTCAGTCTAGACATAAATTAGTAAAACACAGAGTGACTAACACATGCACTGAGCTTCATACACATTCACAAGTTGCAGTGTTACTAATAAAAATAAATAAAAAAACAACTCTACAAATAATAAATGACCAACATAAAAATACTATATTATAGCCAGATGGCCATAAAACAATTACTGCTGACTTCAAATTCTGCTAATAGCGTGAAAATGAAAGCGTGTAAGCATCTTGGGCTGTTTTACACTAGGAGGTGTTATAAATTTATTAGAGGAAGAGTGAGCTACCAGCCCTCTCCATCCCTCTGATCCCAGCTGGTATGGCCGCCCACACTCCTCTGCCAGCCTCAGTAACAAGACGGAGAGGGAGAGAAACAGAAAACGTCCATTTATCTGAGTTATATCTCTGACATGAACGCTCCTCTACCAGTTACCAGCTATTCAAACAATATATTAAATTACCTTCACGCTTGATCTCCCTAAGCTGACTACTTGATCAACTAATCCACTTTGTTAATTTGTAGTAGTGATAGCCATCGTAATTAAATGTATTGCAATCAATCATAGATTAATTGCAAGCCTAATCATTAGAGTTTGTAACAAAGTCTTCATCTTCCTAGGATAAGTATGAGTGGGCCTCGGTAAACAGTGATTTAAAGGCAGAAAATTTAAATAAACTGAGATGCTGCAGCTAGGTCAGTGTTAAAATAGATAGCCTATATACGGTACAGTTTGTGGTAGCTTTGCCAAATCAGAAATATGTTGTACCACACAAGAAGAGTTCACAAAATGGCACTGAATACAGAAACTGTTTTACTGTTTACTTGCTTTTCTGTCAATCAGTTAGAAACTGCTATTAATGGCAGATTACTTATACAGATGGTGCATAGCAACTATCAGCATCATCATCTCCTATTAATTCCATGACGACACTAAGAGAGCTAGATGGTGAGGGGTTACCATGGTAACATTCTTAGTACCCCTTCCTACACTCCCTCCCTGTGTGTTTGGAGCCCTGTTGGTCCAGACAAATCAGACGGGGCTAACTGTGACAGCAGTAAAAATGTTATAAGGCCTAATTTGCAAGACGAATTGTTCAGTCTGTCCTTTATGATGACAGATTACGGAGTGGAGTTTCAATCTGTGGAGGCTGTGGTGGCTCCCAAGAGGAGAGAGGATCTGGCACTGACAAAGTCACAGTATTACAGTTTCATGAGCATGCGGCAGAGCCTCAAACAGCATCTCGAGCATGCCTCTGTATGAACAAAGGCACAAATTAGGATGAACTTCCTCTTGAAGACTGAAACTAGTTCTGCACAGTTCAGTAAGGAAATTTTGATTCTGACCCTCTTGATGACATTCAAAGTTTATCAGAGCAACAGCCATACGTCACCGAAAAAAAAAAAAAAAACTATTCTGGAGATATTTTCAATCACCTACCCCTGGAGAGTCTAGTGGAAAAAAAAATTGAGGGCCACTGTTGATCGTCCTTGAAGGGTTTATTTATATAGGCTACCTGAGACAGGAATGGGAGCAGAGCAGACAGTGGCCTGCCTACAGACACCTCTGTTTGAAACTGAACATTTTTCCTCAGCCTGCTGATTAAAGTGGAGAAGATGTGGTGAGTTGCAACAGCTTGTATTATAATCAAATAATGTGAGTTATGGCCATATAATTTAAACTGACGGGGCTTTTTTCTCATAGCAAGATGTTCATCTCTTTGTTAAGGCATAAAACAGTGTGAAATTGGATTAATCACTTGTTTGTTATATATTATATATTGAGAGGGAGGATCAAGCTCTACCTTGTTACCACTGTCGCCTTCAGGTTCTGTGGTGTCCTTTTCAGACCCAAGTGGCCTTTCCTCTCCTTGGTGGTCAACAGTTGGTAAATCTGCACTTTGAGTGGGGCTGATGCGGCTCTCTTCACACATTGCATCACTCTTCTCTTGTATTTCAGAATCAGTCTTCCCTTTTTCAACAAGTCCTCCTGCTTCTGATGCTTTCTCCTTTAATGTGACCTCTTTTTCTACCACTGTGTCCTCTGGCTGTGACTCTACAAGTGTTCTCTGACTCTTCTCTTTCTCCTCCGATAGATGCTGTGGCATTAAAGTTTCACTCCCTGCCGCCACTGCAGCAGTGGACATATTTGACTGGGTGACTTGTGATGAGTGATTTTCTGCACCACCATCATTAATTTCTTGATCCTCCACCTTGCTGTAACCCTCTGTACGTATGTCCTCTTTGTCTCCTCCTACTGTGTCTGTTGTCTTTACTTCTTTAACGTTAGGTACATCTGAATCATCCTGGTGAAAATCAGCTTCACTTATCTTCTCTGTATTTTCATTACTATACTCAGTTTCTTCTTCTGGGTTCTCTTGGTCTGCCTCACTGGTGGGCTGATGTGATGAGCTGATGGTTTTAACACTTTCTCCCTTCTCATGATCCTCACTATCATTTAAAATTGAGTAATTTTTTTCCATCTTCTCATTCATTATGTCAGAAACTTCATGCTGACTTTCTTTTTCTTCATCTTCAGAGTTAACATTCTTTTCAACTTTCATCATTTCAGGCCCATCAGGGTCTGGTGTATGTGATGTTTTTTGTTCTGCTACTGCAGTAACTTCCTGGTAATCTTCCTCCTGTTGCAGTTCCAATATCTTAGCCTCCATTGGATCCTCCTCCTCTGGCTGTTTCTCCTCAGCCTCTTTAATCTGCTGAGCCTCTGGAACATCTTCAAAGCTAATCTCCACCAATGAGTTCTCCTTTGGTATAACATTACTGCCTAAAACACCCTCTGTGTGTGTTAAACTTTCATGTATTTCCACAGAAGAAGTCTCAGTCTCTGCTCCTTCCTTCTCTGTTGTTTTTTCTGCTTGTTCTTCTGCTACTTGTTGGTCACCCTCAGTGTTTTCAGATTGAGACAATAGTGATGGTACAACAGTTTCCTCAGGTTGAGGTTTTGAACTCTCTCCTGTGATTGCTTGTGTGTTATCTTCTGGAGGGGCTCCTTCATTTGTCAACTCGGCTCCTACAAGTTCTGTAGCACACACATCTACATCAGCTAGCCCAGAATATAGAAAGACTTCCACTGGTTCTTCAGCTTTGGTTTGTTCTTGTCTCGAGTCTACAGTATCTGTATTTGCAATTGCAGTCTCTTGTTTATCACCTCCCTCATCTTCTGCAGCTCCTAACTTTTGATCACACACTTCTACATTTGAAATCTCTTGGAACGTTGACAAGTCAGTGGGCTCATATTGAGGGATATCTAAGTCAGAAACAAAGCTACCATCCTTTTTATTAGCTCCTCTGTCAACTTGATCAAATGTTGCTGGATCTTTCTCCTCCTCTGTCTTGGTCAGCTCATCTGGCTGTACACCTGCAGCTGGGAGCTTGTTGACTGATTCCTCTGCTGGAAGTACCTTTTCTGCTGAAATAATGTGTTTCTCTGTAATTTCATGTTCTTCTTCTTCTCCTTTGCTTACAGTTGAATCAACATGTTCAGAGACATTAGGTAGTGTGGTGGAGAGATTTGAGGTTTCTGCCAAAGGACTGGATTCATCTTCGGTTTGGGACTCGTATGATTTTTCTCTAAAATGTACATGAAAATGAAGAGTTAAGGTGAGAAATGTTTCATATGAGAAGAAGAGAGTATGAGTGATTATACTGTTTAAAGTGATGCTTCTCCAAACAATTTCATGACGTCTCAGTCACACCTTTCTGAAACCTGTGACTGTCTTCCTGCAGCTCTTGTCTTTCCGTCTTGTCCTTTCTTCTCACCTCTGACACAGCAAATCTGAAAGTGCTTTCAACACTGAGCTGGCATTCTGTGCTAATTCAAGCTCTCTATTTCACAATGTATTTTTGCTTCAGAGGTTTATAAACAAATGTGTAATAATTATTTCCCGATACTTAAAATGAACACCTTTTATGAGGTTAAGAAAATGCATGCATGTCCAAGCCTAATTAAATATGCAGTGGTTCTTCTTCCTTTGTCTACTTTCAAATTTTCTCAATTAGGGCAAAAAACAACAGCAGTCTTTACTCTCAAAACCTTTAAGGAATGAATGTAATTAATATGGTATATTTCATTTTTATTTATTCTCCACTTTTCCTCTGTCACTATTCTC
>JAPZDY010000024.1:14018467-14028483 GCA_029783645.1 Ctenochaetus hawaiiensis
GCTGCTGATAGCACAAAAGTTAAGACTCACTTGGAAATGGTCACCTCAGTTGAAGGCTCTTTGTCAGGACTGGTCTGTTGGAAGAAAAAAAATAAAAACAAAGGTGTGAAAATAAATCAGGAGAATCACACTGATAAACAGAGGAAAATTACAGGTATGGTGAAACTGGCTTTTATTGTGTAGGTTGATTTTGTAAGTTACCTCAGCAGCCTTGAATGCATGGTTGTTGTAGAATCTATCTTCCAGTTTAGCAGCCCACTCAGCAGGATCCATGCCACTTTCTACAAGAAAATAAGAAGAAAAAAATCAATTATTTGACTGCAGTAAAGGCCTTGGTCTCATCTTATCCAAAATAAAGTTGCAGGTACCTTCTCTTTGTTTGAGAAGAGTGTCGAAATACTGTGCAGCATATTTAGGAATATCTTCAGGCTGGTCTCGTAGGACTTCTCTAGCAAGTCCCTCCAGGATGGTACTAAAACCTCGTGGGATCCGTAGGTGAGTGTTGTAGAAAGGCACAGACATGCTTTCAGGATACACTGGAGCGATTACTTTTGTGACAGCTAGGGAACAATGACCGGGAGGAGTCGACGTCTCTCTCTAATTTACTTTTTTCCTGACATGTAGCGTAAAAGGGTAGAAGAATAGGCTAATAAATTAACAGAATAAACTTTATACAAATAAGCTAACGTTAACGTTCACATCAATTTTCAATATAATGGCAGTTAACGTTACACAACTTATATTGCCCAATTATATATTCATAATAAAAACAATAAAATATAAAAACTCAAGTTATTAGTCACATTATTACCTTGAATTTCTTGCAGTTTGTATCCACTTATAGTTTGAAAGGTTCTGACTAACTAACGTTAGTTTCTATGTTTTGTTGATAACTGTTTCTAGGCAACGATTCTGCCTACGGACACTGACAAGGCCCAAACATCACAAAACTCGCAAAAAATTAAGGGCTTTATTGGCAATAAATGTAGGTTCGTTAGAAACATGGATCACATTGAAAAACAATAAAATACAAAACAAATGGATACACAAAATAACATTACATACAGAATGACATTTTAACGTGAATTATTATGTATAACAATAAACAGACGGTTGTGTTCTTCTTCTCCCGCTTCTCTCCCGGCAGCGACCCAGTCAGGCATACGTGATGACTGCATACTCCGAGTTGGTGCTCATCTTGCGGCTCACCTCTCTGGGATGAAGGACATGCAGTCTGTCGGCTGAACGTGAGGCCTGCAGGTGAGACCTTGACTCATCGCCCCACCACTAGAGGAGGACAGAAAAAACAAACCAAAAATGTATGCAATGAATCTAAAGACCGGCTCAAAACCTATGTAATCCACTCCTTACTACGCCCTTTTACAATATTTATATTCTAAACATATGATAAACACTAATAGATCAAGCTTGCTGCCTAGTGGTGTAATATTCAAAATTACAGCAACACAGCAATTCTAAGTAACCGATTTATATGACCCCAAATTAGCCTCTTATTAGGTTTTCATTTGACCTTGAAATATACAGATATGCACATTGGAATTAGTGACAATAACAAAGTAAACTAAACTAGTATAATTTTGACTAATATATGTATTCAGTTACCAGTTTATCACACATATAAGCTAAGCTAATGCTGTATTATTCAACAAATCTGCACAGCTATCAATCAATTTTTGAAACTTTTGGAAAAGTGTCGATTTAAGTTTATGATTTTTTTGGAGGATAGTGGTGTTTGTGTTATACTGGGAAGTGTTTCTAACTTTTGGAGAAGTGTCCATCTTGACATTATTATCTAATAAGCTAGCTACGGACTTTATGTTAATTCATACAATTTGTATGGAATGTATATGTATATTGAATTCACAAAAAAAATGTATAAATAAGGTCGGATAAATTGAAATAGAATGAAAACAATGAGCAGATTCCACATTTTTGAGTTTCTTGTGGACAACCCAATAGTGCCTGTTGCCCAATGACTCCTTACCTAAGCTTTGAGATATCTGTTACTAAGCATTGCTTAGTAACCGGTTCATTAAAACTGATGAATTCATTGTGCCTCTTTTTACACCCACGACAGTAAATTAAGTGATCAAACATAGGCATTTACCAGCTTTAAATTTATGTACTCGATCTACAGAAGCAGAGACTAGAACAGAGGATAATCAGCTGAACAAAAATGTTGACTCTGAGGCCCTGTCCCTGTCCCTCACCTCTTTTTGATCGCCAGGAGTCAAGCAGCCGACCTGAGTGAGCTCTGGTGTACTGACACCTCTGACAGTGATCATTATGTCAGCATATGGAACCTCAGTTTCACTCCCATTGTCTGTGTCAAAGAAAAGATTCAGTATCATTCTATGCATTGTGAACTATACAGTAATGCTGTGTCTCTTAAAAAAACAAGTGTGGGGGGGCCTCTGATCTGGAGATCATCTTACCTGGTGCAGGAATCCTCAAAGTCACTCTTTCACTTGGTGATGAAAGAGGCCCTGGTGATAATGGCAGATATGAATGGCAGGTCTGCTTTTGAATGATTACATTTTAGCTTTTTATTTTTAATATTGTAAACAATTTACCCTTTAGCGGTGAGAGGACAGGAGGAGGTAGTGGTGAGCTGAAATGACAGCAGATAAAGGAATTACACTGTAAAAAATTCAGCAAAATCATAAATTATGAAAGTATTTGAACACAGATTTACCAAAATAGTATTAAAATGTACTCACTTTGATGTGGAATCAGCAGACTCCCCTGAAATTTGTGACACTATTATTATAAAAGTAAAACAGTGTTTTTTTTCCCCCTTATCTTACAGCAACTTTATGTCTATAGTGTAATACTTTATACTCACCTTTGCACATCCAGAACTGTCTGTTCCGGCTCAGACAGAGATAAACAGCCAGTGCTGCAAGCACTATGGCCACAACAACGGTAACTGGTGCTAAGATCTTTATTCCAGTAAACTCCCCTGTTGACATGTAAACAACTGTATTTACATGGATTGTACAGGCAGCTTTTTCACATGTTTCACAGTTTCACATGGAGATGCACATAATTATGTAAAATGTAGTTACATTGTAGTACATGAACATTGACAAGCTTCATGCTGCTTCAAAATGCAATCTCACCTGCACTCGAATCTTTTGGCATAGAAGGAAGAGATGCTGAAAAAATGTTAAATAAGGTAGATATAAATTTCAGTAATTTAAGAGCATTTTTTCTATTTCTTTGAACATACAATGCCCTCACCATTTTTAGTTTCAGTCTTTGGAATAACTGTCCAGTTTGAGGCTCTTGTTTGACCTGAAAACACACAAAAGCGCTGACATTGAATTCAACTTTTGTTTTGTAGCATGTTTTTAAGTGATTCTGTCTTACATACTTGCCAAAGACAAATTATAGCTTGTACTGATAGTAATTTAAAGATGTTTATCTACCTTTAAGCTGCAGTAAAACAGTGCGCTCCGTTTTTTGTGAAAGTTGAACATCATCTGTACGGATCGTGTAGCAAGTGTAGTTCTTCTTGATATCTTCCATGGACACATTTGATAGCTGAAGTGACACTGTGCAGTGTCTGTTTCTCCCGTGACAGCCAGAGTTGTCTGATGCTTTACTCCAACAGCCACGAAGAAATCCAGCGGAGCAATTATAGGTGCAGTTTAATGTAAGAGATTCTCCTAACGTTACAAACAGGATTTCAGCAGGCATCTCCACATTAACACAGGTCACAAAATCTGTAAATAGAGGAAAAAATGGCCAATATGCAGAAAAATACAGCAACCCATAGAACATCAAATAGGGAGCATGATTTATAGAAATGTGCATTGTTTAATAGATTGACATGTATTTAACACATTTAATTGCTTAAGTCCAGTGGAATAAAAATTCACTTTACCTTGTTTCACCCAAAAAAAGAGCAAAGTGAAGTAGAATGAGATCATCATTGTTGTTCTGATTCACACTGCTGCAAACATGCAATCATATATCTTGTGCTCACGTAGTTTGGTGATGCTTGCACCTGCAGGCAAATGCTGAAAGTCTTACCAATGTGCTGAAACTTGGGTAGGGGCACAGGAAGTGGTATACAGCAGGATTCAGAGCTGTGTAAAAATAATTCATAACTTAACTTTCCATTCATTCCAACTGACTTCCTGCTAAGTAAAGTTTGTGTTTATGATATTCGATTTGAATATAAAACAATGACAAAAAAAGTATTTAAATATTCAATAGACATATTTACTTTTGCACTGATATTTTAAATTGAAAAGATAGGAAAAAAAGGAATAAAATTGTAAGTAGTAGTATCAAAAATACTAGTTCTGATACTCAATACCAGTTAGATTGGTAGGTTCTTTGCATTTCATTTTTTTTACCGAGAAACATATAAAAATGAGGATAATGTCAGTTTTGCTGGTGTGTGTGCCAGACAAACATGTTCCGTACACTGGAAAATGTGGTTTGTGGGCTGAACAGTTCTGCAGCACTACAATATTTCATTTATGATGGTATGTTGTCACACACATTTTGCCTTTATGAAAAAATTGCAGTTTCTGGGATTTGGGTATTGCGCATGGCCATGTTGCATATTCAATAATATTTTGATGAATTGTTAAGTCATAATTGAAAGCATTAATTTTGCAACTGACTTGAAAAAAGACAGTCCATGTAGTTGGCACATACATCTGCAGATGCATCACTGCACAGCACCCTCCACGCACACAGAGGATGTGTCTGACATTCATGTTTCACTAAAACTGAATCTGTTTTTTAAGTCTCACCCTTTGAAGACAAAAGTGGTTTACACTACAAAAACATTCAATAAAAACCTCTGGATTCATTTAATCGATTCCAGAAAAAAAACATCTAATTTTTTCATATCTTTTACATACATTTTCTCTTTATTACCTCTAAATGAATTACACAAGTAACATAAATAATTGAAGTAATTCACCAACAGAGACCGTATCTAGGTTAGCTTTAGCACATTCTCATGCATAATAAAAGTGGAAGGTACAGTTACAGAACATCATCGCGCACCCTTGTCAGCTTGAGCAATCACATTGGAATCACATTTCGTGCTCATGTTTCACTTTCAGTGACTGAGGGCCTCTCACTTTCAAGCCTTTAAAAAATTAGTGGCGTAGGCTCAGAACAAGCCGTCTTGAATGAAAATACACAAATAAAAGAAACAGTGTGAGCCTGATTAGAGATTCAGTGATAATGTGCTCATTGAAAATAATGCACCTGTTCTGTTTTTCAGCTTCATGGATTTTTCTGCTGCTGAGACAACCAGGACTTTCCGCAGGTAGGAGCAATGATGATTAAAAGTAATTAGAGTTTTTACTGTATACTAAACAAATTAAGCTAATTTCAGAGGAAATTAAACAGCCTTATTAGATGTTCAAACACAATGATTAATGACATTAATTCATGTATTAAGAATCATCTGAAGGGAGTGCAGACATCCCCGTCAGAGAAGAGACAGACATTGAACAGTGTCCAGAGGGAAAATACTTCTCCCACCAGCTTTGTTTGGAGTGTCCTTCTGGTCATTTGTAAGTATTTGACTGTATTTAAAATTACTGTATTGTACACTTTTACTATGTACTGAATACATAGACCCTAGTATAAATAGAGACCCTCCTTTTGCTCCTTTGAGATAAAAGAATTTGACCCAACTTTTAAGTAAAATATGATTAATCACTGTGAGTGACAATAAAAATAGAATTCATTTATTGTTTATTTTATTATAGTTGTCCTGGAAATGTATCTGCACCTCATAGGTGTCCAGCAGGAACATTCAACTTCTACACAGGGAAGAGTATAATCAGTGATTGTAAGGTAAGAGACAGTTGTGACTAACAAACCCATCATTATGTAAAACAGTGTTTTTTTTCTGTAAAACCTTTCTTCAAAAATTGCATATTTCGCTACTTTATCACAATGAATCAGGACCTTCTGCATGACAATGACAAACATTCTGACTTGCTGTGGTAGGAAAAGCACAGGTGGCACTGAAACATTAATGAGCAGCCTCCTCCAGCAATTACTGCAACACAATGCAGCAATTAGTGATTTGTTACATCTGTGTTTGTCAAGTTTAAATGTCTGTTGTGCAAAATATCTATTCAACTATCCTTAATTGCTGTATAACAAGGCCTACAGGTGTCATTGTACTGTCTTTACTCATTTGTGTTTATTGCAGCCTTGTTTTCCAGGTCTGATCAGTTCTGAGGACAGAGTAGACTGTAGGTTGTGTCCTGCAGGTTTCTCATGTGATCCAGCAAATGGGACCCTCTCTTTGTGCCCCCCAGGACAGCATTCTCCTGAGGGGGTCCTACAGTGTCTTACCTGTCCTGTAGATTCTGTATGCACCTCTGGATTTCCTAGTAAGGTAACTATTACAGCAGAATTGTTCAAAAATGTGCTGCATCTGAGAGAAAAAAGTGTTTATATAAATGGTTGGTAGACTGTAGTTCATTTTATTTTTCTCCCATGCTCCTTTGTGCATCTCCTATATGTCCCTTATAGTGTGGGCCTGGCAAGGAACCCAACATAGATCATACTGCGTGTAATGACTGTCCTCCAGGCCTCTACTCCACTGTGTGTACTATCCAGTGTGTGCAGTGTCCAGCAGGTAGTGCAGTGATAAAAGACTGTAGCCTGCTCTGCATACTGTTCTTAATATGCTAGTAGATTTTAAATAAATATGTCAAGTTGTAATTAAAAAAAATCAAAGATGTGTCCTTTTCCTGCCTTAGGAAGTTACTGTCCAGACAGTGGGATGTCACAGTCACTCCCCTGTCCTCCTGGTTGGTCCTCTGCACCTGGACAGACTTCCTGCCGTAGCTGTAATGATACATCCTTGCTGTGTGGGGGCACTATAGCCCCCCGCTGGAGCCAGCCAGTCCAGAGGTCCAGTCAAACAATCACCTGTCGACCAGGAACATACAAAGACAGGAGAGATGAGTTTACATGTGTGATCTGTCCAGTAGGTTAGTGTTTTATCTCTGCATTATGCAATTTATATCTCAGCTTCCTCTCCTCCTGGTAGAAGCTCAATATGTAACTGCATATGTTGTATTTCATCTTAGGTCATTACTGTGTGGGAGGTGTGGCTGTACCCTGTCCTGCAGGGACTTATGGCCATAAAGAAGGTCTACAGAGGCTGAGAGACTGCACAATTTGTCCTGCGGGTAGAGTATTAATAATGGCAAACTTTCTATATTGTTATACTCACAGTTTTACATCCAAAGACTACAATATGTGCAGTCATAGTGTGTATACCCATAATCCCACTTTTTAACTTTAAGTTTTTCAAGTCTAATAGGCAAATTTGACTTAGATATTTGTTTACCACATATGATATCCTTCAAAAGAGGCGTTCTTAAAAATGTATCTATAAATACTTCCTCAAGGGTTTTACTGTCTGGAAGGCAGCTCACAGAGACCCACCTCTCAGTTCCTGTGCCCACTGGGCTATTACTGTGAAGAGGGCACCGCCACCCCTCATGGGTCACCTTGTCCTGCTGGTACAGCGGGAGAACAACTGGGTCAGACAAGTAGGGCAGCATGTAAGAGATGCAGAGAAGGACGCTTCTGTCCTGCAGGTAAGTGTTTGCCCAAAGACACAGACTTCAAAAAGCAACAATATACTGGAATACTAAAACTTTATCAGCGTACAAGATCAATTTTAGAGGTGAAATGTTACTTTAGGATGGACTGTGCCCACTGCTCCATTTTTATGTTATGTCTGTGCGTGTGTGTGTGTGTGTGTGTGTGTGAGAGACAGGCTCAACTGGGCCTGGCTTGCCTTGTGCCCGGGGGAGATACTGTCCTGCTGGCTTGGAGGAAGTGACATGTCCTCGAGGCACCTTCACCCCTCATCAAGGAGCAATAAGTGAGTTTATATACCTTATACTCATCATTCATCAAGTTATTTTACAAATTTCAGTGACTGATTTTTGTTTTTATCTTTGCACTCGGTATGGGGCTTAAGCTTGTCATTTATTTATAAGGGAAAGTGTTATTTGTAAACAGCCCCACAGTCCCTCTGCAGCTCAGCTTAAACTGTCATGTTGCCACGGCAGTCCATCATGGACAAACTCAGTAGTATATAAAGATATAAGTCTTGTATAGCTCCCGTGAGGAACCGGTAAGTGTGGATGAAAAATTGCAACAGATGGATGCCAAGAGGGCAAAGAGAAATTTTAGCAATAAAAATACAACTGTTGACGACAAGCTCGAGCTGTGAGTTCAGTATACAATAAATAATGGATGACTATCAGGGGAAATCTAACTATGCACTACATGAGCGGGGGCTCTAAAATGAATAGAATGCAAGACTTTTATTGATACCCCTAAACAAATCCAATACATATCCTTTTAAAGTAGGTCACACAGTGTATTCTAAACCCACGTTCAACCTATGTTGGCATGACAACAATATGATTGAATTATTCTACCCAGGTGTGAAGGACTGTCTCAAATGCCCAGCTGGTTTTTACTGTCCTGAGGGGACTAGCGACCCCATTCCCTGTCCACCAGGCTCCTTCAACCCCTTAGAGGGGCAGGATGAGTTGGCTGATTGCAGGGAGTGCTATGCAGGAAAGGCCTGCACACAGGTAGCTCTGAAAGCCCCTGATGTGGACTGCATGCAGGGGTAAGGGCCCTCTTATAGTAAATATCTAATATGATTACAATGAGAAGACTTTCAGATTCTATGTAAAAAATTACATGAATGGTTTTATGTAATCTTGCCTGTAATTTAGTCCTTCCTTTGAATTAGTACACTATATTTTGATCATTTTGCCTTGATCCTGACAGCTTTGTGTGTCCTCCTGGTTCCTCCAAACCCAACGCACCGACCAATGCCTGTCCACCGGGGACACTGAGCAATCGCACTGACCTCACTGACCGCTCACAGTGTCAACAGTGCCCAGCACGATATGCCTGCCTCCGAGGTGCCATTTATTTTTCACACATATACCTGCTCAGATGGCCTTTAAAGGCACTCTTTGATATTTCATAGTACCAGAAAAAGTGAGTTTAGTTGCTTGTGTCAAACAGAGCTGGGTGATGTATCAGTATATTATAAAACTAGTGATATGGCTCAACGTATTGATTTAGCTTTGAAGTGTGTTTTTCTTTGACTTCGAGGTTGCATTATGGTTACTTTAAATACATTTTTGAACTAACTTTTCTGCTCGAGAGAAATAGAATTAGCAATGAATGCTTCTACCAATGTGATCACTATATACACGTTAAATAACCACTGTCTTTCTTAAAATTTTTAAATGTTCTAAAAGCCATAATCTTAGAATACCGTGATTTTAACATGATTCAGGTATTTGGTGGAAGATGCAATTCTATTTTATTATTTCAGTTTAATCTAGAATCTGTTTTATACCAATTAAATCTATAGCTTACTGCTCCCCACTTTGATGTCTATATTACTTATGCTTTATCAGGAACTGGCGGTATCCAGAGGCCACCACTCTCCTGCTTTGCAGGGCATTATTGTCCCCCTGGAACTATGTTCCCCACCCAGTACAAATGTCCTGTGGGTACATGGAGTGGTCACAGTGGACTGGAAGCTGAGAGGGAGTGTCGGCCATGCCCACCAGGCTGGTACTGCTTGGCTGGGTCTGGAGCTCCGTCAGGTCGATGCAGCTCTGGACACTACTGTCCTGAAGGTACACCTGAGTGTGATGTAAGAGATAGTATAGATAGTATAGACAGTATCTAAACCAAAATACTAAGTCAAAATACATTGTTTTTAAAGTAATTAAATGATCTAATTTGCAAAATATTGAGGAACTAGTACAGATTTCCATATGGAGTTGATTTCATTAAATGTAAGTTGTTTTCTCCGCAAGAGTTGGAATCAAGAGTCATTCATATGGGAATAACTGTTTCCATGTTGCATCACCAGGGACTGCATATGGAACACAGTTTCCTTGCCCTGCAGGCACCTTCAGCATCCAGATGGGAAACAGACT
>JAPZDY010000024.1:14028583-14047083 GCA_029783645.1 Ctenochaetus hawaiiensis
AGACTGCCTGATATGTCCCGAAGGCTCATTCTGTCCACAGGGCACCTCCAAACCTTCACCCTGCCCACCGTAAGCACTTGCACTGTGTTAACTTTCAGGAGGAAGATGTGAAAATCATAATAGGGAGGCAGAGGAAATGTGAATAATTTGCCATATGGAGTAAAATGAAGGATTCAGTATGATTTAGCGTATCCACTCCATTCTGTCTTCCTCCAGCTCCACATTTCGCCTTCTGAAAGGAGGTCGAAGACTGGAGGACTGCTCTGCTTGCCCTGCTGGCTATTTTTGTCCCCACTCAGCCACTGTCAACCCAAGAGTGTGCGGAGCTGGCAGCTACTCTGTAAGGCTCCATCTATAACATGGTCCGCTGTGGCTGGTCAACTGACTGACCAGTGGGAACCAGAGCTGCTGTATTTGTCTTGTCCTTTGATAGGCTGTTCTTATTGTTCTATTTTTAGATCGGCATTTTCCGCCCACGCTGATATCGTCTCACATTACTCACTATGAATGTACATCTGTAAATGTCGGCTAGAGCCGTAGTTAAAGTCAAATTTTACCATAGTTAATCTTTTGTTCTCAATGTTCAAGTAATATATCTGTGTTTTTCCAGCATCTTCCAAGTTCGATCTTTCTCTCCCTTGAGTTTTCAGTCCATATTTTGTTCTGTCCCTCCCCCATACCGGTTGATATCTTTAACTTCAATGCTCTGATTCTTCCTTCACGTTCTCTGGTGTGTAGGACGAGGGCTCTTTGGAGTGTTCTCCATGCCTGCAGGGCCACTACTGCAGTGATGAGACCACTAGTGAGGAAGCCATGCTGAGCATGATGGTGTGCCCCCCAGGCTTTCTCTGCTCTCAGGGTTTGGCCAGGGACCCCCAGCGCTCAGCCACCCTTTGTCCCCGAGGCTTCTACTGCCCCGGAGGAGGCATTGTGAGTCAGAGAATGATACATACAGCGGAGGAAGGATTCTTAAAGAAAAAATTTGGTCTCTTTTTTAAATGTCTGAAACATTTTTGGTCAACGAGCCCCAAATGTGATTTCCATCACAGGATCCCAACCCCATTCCTTGCCCTAATGGTACCTACAGTGAGTCTCCTGGACTGCGTGATGCCAGCGAGTGTGTGCAGTGTCCTGAGGGAAAGTACTGTTACTCTGAGCAACCTCAGGAGCAGCCCATTACCAGACCTGTAAGACTCCAAATAAACTTAAAAATACAGCTATTACGATTAAAAATAGTAAAGTATCTTTTTACAGTTTTCTCTGTTTATGTCAGTTTTAACATGGCAATTAGATATGATTATATACTCAAATACATAACACAATAAAATTTGACTGTAAAGGCAGATTGTTTCCAAAATAAGTGACCGTGACAGTTATTGTGTATGCTGTAACATTTCAGACAGGGGTGTGTCCTCATGGGCATTATTGCCCTCTAGGGACCGGTAACCCCTTCGCTTACCCCTGTCAAGCTGGCCAATATAGGAACAACACTCTTGGCCACAGTGGAGAGGCGTGTGTGTTATGCCCATCCAGGCATTACTGCGATAGACTGGGGACCCATATGCCCTCAGTCTGCCCTCAGGTAGGAATTTTTCAGCATCTTAAAAAAGCTGTGTTGTTGCATAGATAAGACAGTGTTTCTTACCTTTAAGCGTGTGTGTGAAATCTCTTTCTCTCTGTTTGTAACTCTTCTGACAGGGTTTTTTCTGTCCAGAGGGCACATCTACTCCCAAACCGTGTCCTGAAGGAACCTACAGTTTACATTTCGCTCTCAATGATGGGTCTGAGTGCTCCCCTTGTGGTGGAGGCCTGTACTGCACTGGTGTTGGACTCTCAGAGCCCTCTGGAAGCTGCGAAGAGCGCTTCTACTGTAGAGAGGGAGCCAAGTCTGCAGTATGAAAATGCTTCTTTAATAATTTATTTCTTAGTGGTTGCTAGTCATTAATTCTTTATTCTTTCTTGAATGTTCCCATTAACTCCATTAAGTGGTTGCTGGTCTTCCTGGGGTCCATATGTAAATTCAGTGACATTAATTAAGACTTCTTATGTAAATATTTTGTATTCTTATGTTGTAAAAGATTAAATTAAATGAGCCATTTTTTATATCGGTGGCTCATGTCTTGTGCAAAACCACTTCAATTAAGCCAATTTACCCTGAGTACAGTGAGTGATGTAATTCCTCTTATGAAACACTGTCTTATACATAAAGTATTTTAACCCATTTTTATTTAGCACAGTGCATTTAAATTTCTCTTTACATGTATAAATTGTAAATTTGTCCAGACCCCTGTGGATGGACCAACAGGAGGTTTGTGTCCTGCAGGAAGCTTCTGTCCTCCAGCTTCGTCCTCTCCCCTCCCCTGCCCCTCCGGCACCTTCAGCAACAGCACTGGCCTCAGCAGACCTGAGGAGTGTGTCAGCTGTCCACCAGGGTAAAGCCATTAAAATACAGATATGGATATGATTCATCAGATACCTGCATGTTTATTTTAGAGGAATAGAAACCTCTATTCTTTGTGTCATATTTTTTTCTCTTGCTTTCAGTTTCTATTGTTCGGGTCCCAACAACACCTCACCCTCAGGGCCCTGCTTTCCCGGTTTCTACTGTACTGGTGATTCAGCTTCACCTGTTCAGAATGAAGCACAAGAGGGTTATTATGCCTCGGAGGGTGCAGCCATGGCACAACCGTGTCCTCTGGGCAGCTTTCAGCCGGTAGGAAATAATCCTTACAGAACAAAAAGTGCCCTTCCGCTGAAAATATACTGCTGAAATAAATAAGATACAACAATGTTTTGAGTGATACCTTTTGTCTTTAATTTGAATACTCACAGCACCGAGGTGCACAGTCATGTGTGGAGTGTCAAGGAGGCCGACTGTGTAACCAAACAGGCTTGTCCCAGACATCCCTGTGTCCCAAAGGACACTACTGTCCTCCTGGGTCCTCAGCAGCTCGACCCTGTCCACCGGTCAGTATCAGTGTGTTGGTATGTGTGAGGTGTGTGTCAATCCAGCTGCTTGCCCTTGTTTTCTATGCTTTTCTCTCATTTCATCTGTGACTTCTTAGTCACTCATGTGCCCTGTATCTTTTACTTTTGAACTGCATGAACACTCATTCAAATTTATATTTATGATGTAAAAATATACTGTCTTATTATTCAGGGCTCTTACTCTGACCAGCTGGGCGGTGATGCTGTGCAACATTGTCGGCCATGTGAGGCTGGTTGGTTCTGCGGCAGAGCCGGTCTCTCTAACCCCCAAGGTCTCTGTGACCCGGGACACCACTGCACCTCTGGAGCCCTCACTGCTACTCCTGTAAGACATAATGATGAATAGCTTGGATAACTCAGCTCTCAGCATCTTGTCTAAGACAGAACTGATGATGTAGTGAAAACTTAACATAATAGTATGTAACTGAAGGAAAAAGCTGATAAAATGAAGGTATTTTTGCTAATTAATTTTTAATTTTCACAGTGCATGTGTCTTTGGTGACAGAATAACAAAAAATAGTTACTCTCATGGCTGAGTCTTTAAATAACTTCAGATATAAATCTGAAGTTGTGATCAGAGAATGAGAGAAGAAAATCTAATTCACAGGCATTGAGTGGAAAGTAATTTCACATCTACTTACCAACATATCTTTATAATGTATTTTTTCATCATTGAAAAAATGTTTAATATGCAGTGATGCCAAAACACACCATATTCTAATGCCCTATATGTAGTATGTATGTATTTATTTGTAACTTCTTGTTATTTAAACATCATATACAGTGATGTAAATGTGAGGTGTGAGGTGTCTGTGTTTTTTAATAGCATGGGAATGGGAATATCCTGCTTATAACTTCAATGTTTTTGCTTTTTAATTTAAGGCTGTGTAGCTGATCTGATGGCAGCAATTAATTTCGCACACCTCTGACTGCTAAAGCATTTTCTGTCATTGGATGTGAATATGAAATCAGAGGCACATTTAGTTCAAGTTTGCATTGCTTAAATAAATAATTTTGTTTGAAGTGTTTTTTTGGATAAGCTGCTGGTTGTGCGTGGGAAATGACTGACAGCTACCAACTCGAACTGCCCACAGCTTCAACTTTTAAACTCCTAAGTATAACTCAAAGCCAAAAATGATCAAACTTTTTCATATGTTATGATTACTCCAATACTCTCACAGGTTGCTGTGGCATCTGGAGGTGTGTGCTCTGCAGGCTACGTCTGTCCACGAGGGACCAAGTACCCCCAGCAGCACCCGTGCCCTGTTGGAACCTGGAGCAGCGTTGTGGGAGCTCAAAACCTGTCCTCCTGTTGGCCTTGCCCTCCAGGACTCTATTGCAACAGCACTGGACTCAGCCAGCCCTCGGGAGTCTGTGACAGAGGTAGTTTATTTAATTGGTTCGATTGTTAAATATTTGAAACTGGCCAATGTGCAGTGGATATGAATTACAGTGGAGAATAGAATTTAAAAAAATTACGATGAAGTGTAATTTACTTATGACCATTTTAAATGATTTTAAATTTTATTTTAATGGCAGGTTAAGATGTCCCTCCTTTCTCTTTTTACTTTTTGTCCATAAATGATATCAAGTGATTTTTATTTGTCACACAAAGCAACACAAACAGAAAAGACTGAGCATCAAGTGAGCCTAATCACTTCTGTGTCAGTAAATTTTGTATCTACTCATTCATAGGGTATTACTGTACAGGAGGGGCCATGTCTTCGATGCCCTCAGACGGTGTGACTGGGGACATTTGTCCAGTTGGACACTACTGTCCCAGGGGCTCAACTTCTCCTGTAATCTGCCCTGATGGAACATACTCAAACACTACAGGTACAGACAGTTCATTTCATGGACCTGTGGAACATATAAAGCTAGTGACTTGATATATAAAATACAGATGATACTCACTATCTTACTCTCTTTTTGTGTGAAGGGGCTGAGGCGTGTGACGACTGCCCCTCAGGGACCTACTGTCTCTCAGGAGAGGGTGTTCAGCTCTGTCCAGCAGGACATTACTGTCTCGGTGGGGGTGTTGATGGTATCTTGCCCTGCCCTCCTGGCACATACAGCTCTCAGTTTGGCCATAGTCAAGTGGAGCAATGCCTCATTTGTCCAGCAGGTGAGAGTATTGTCATGTGGTTGATTTCACTGCTTTTGCTAGACACTGCAAAGTTTTTCATAAAATGTTTAGTAAGCCAAGTTAAAATGTCATGCATTGAGTAACATGTTTGCAGTATTTGTTGGAACTAATTGATTTAAATGAAAGACAGTAGTAGAGTTTTATAACATTTAATCAGCTTGAGGATAGATAGACGTTTTACAATTCAACATTTTAATGAAGACCATTCCTTATTGCAACTGCACTTCTGAATCCTGAATGTTGTGCTCACAGGCTTCTTCTGTGAGGACTGGGGTCTGTTTGAACCTACTGGGCCCTGTCTAGCTGGTTACTACTGCCTAGCAGGTAATAAAATGAACTGTAATCCTTGAAAAAAATTCTGCTTCAATACATAAGGGCTATTGTGTTGCTAAACAGACTGAACAATCAAACTAACCTCAAATATACAACTTCTCCAGGAGTAAACTTTCAGAACCCAGACGGTAACTTCAGCACAGGAGTGGGAGGAGCATGTCCAAAGGGGATGTACTGTCCAGAGGGCACAAGTCTCCCATTGCCCTGTCCACCAGGAACCTACTCTAACAAGTTGGTGCATGCAACTGCAAAGTAATAAGCAGTTTATCCTTTTGTTTCACTATATATCTGAATATGTTCGCGTGTGTGCGCGTGTTTTTGGCTGCAGTCTTTATCAGACAGACATCTCTGGCTGCCGTCCTTGTCCTGCAGGCCAGTTCTGTGGCACTGCAGGTCTCACTCATCCATCTGGACTCTGTAAAGGGGGATCTTATTGTCCAGGGGGAGACACAGCAGCCACAGGTAGAATGAATTTTTCTTTTTAATCATGGCAATTTATTTTTTATTTGTGCTTCTGGGATAAACATCATTGTTCCATCTTTTTCTAGTTTGACCATCTTCAAATGTCGGTGCAATAATTCAGCATTAATGAATCAATAATTAATAATGAATGTAGTTTATGCATGAATTGACACAGTGGAGTGCAGAACTAATATATAATGTGTGGAGAGAAATCTTATGAATAAGCATCAGATAGATGAGAAGCAGATGCTGATAAATGCAGGAAATCTGAATGTGTTAGGATGTTTTGTTCACTGAATGATTATTGAATTAATCAGGGTTTATCACATGATTCATCACATTAAAGGCTTAGCAGTTATAATCTCAGTAATTTACCGCATCTAATTGGTTTTTCCTCTCCAGGCTCAGAAGGAGGCCTTTGCCCACCGGCTCATTACTGTCCTGATGGTAGTGCGAGCCCAGTGCCCTGCCCAGCTGGGACCTACAACCACCTCGCAGGCCAGTCCATGTGTTCCCGCTGCCCGGCAGGCTACTACTGTGCAGAAAAGACTGGCAACTTCACAAAGTTCCCCTGTCCCCCTGGATTCTACTGCCCTGATGGTAAACTCATCCAGAACGCAATTAGTCACGATTGTGTTCCTTCATTATTTAATAAAAAATACAACAGTTTTGTAAATCCTGCATAACCTCTAAAAAAAAACAGAGTGTGACTTTACTCAGAATCCTCGTTAAGTTACAATCTGCCCTTTTATTTATAGTATTTTCCATCAAACACTGACATGGCATGTAGCACTTGTTTGAAATCTAATCGTATTACATGCACAGGCACACGGCACGCCACCCAGTTTCCCTGTCCTCGTGGATACTACAACCCAGAGCCCATGACTCAGAGTCTGGACAGCTGCCTGCCTTGTCCTCCAGGACACTACTGTGAAAAAGAGAGGCTGACCAAAGTGTCTGGAAAATGCAAGGCTGGTCAGTAAAAGTGTCTTTGTTTATTTCGACCAAAGATAGCGATGCAGGCTGGTTTCTCAGTGTCAGGACTTTATCCTCCCTGCCAGCCTGTTTGTCTCTAGGGGCTGGCAGGCCAGTCCAAAGCAGTCTGGAAGACTTGGCAGCAGGGAACAAAAAGTGCACATTAAGCACGAAACATCACAGCTGAAACCAGCCACATCAGTCATCACTTTGCTTCTCCTCTCTTTACACTCTTACTCAACCATTTCAGCAACAACAACAGCTTTTAGATAATTCACTATATGTTATTCATTTATGTGCAAAAGCTCAAAACAGCTTGGCTCCATATGCCAACCCCCTCATGCACAGAAGACTTTGGCAGATATTAGAACAGGAGCTACCTGGTTTATTAAGGCATATTCTTTAAATGATCTCATGACTCACCTCCCTCACCTTGCTCTGTCTTCATGCTCTGTTGAGCGCTGTCTCTTACCCTGTGCTGAGGAAGTCATCATGTGATCTGATGCTACTGTGTGTCAGCAGCATGAGTGTTTGTATATCACAAAAAGAGACAGCAGTCAAAACATCTGGACATCACTTTCATTTGTTCCTCTCAGGTTGGTTCTGTGTGTCAGCAGCATGGAACTCTCAGCCGTTTGACCTGGACAATTACACAAATGCCAACTGTCTTTGTCCAGCTACTTCCACAGGAGGGCGCTGCCAGGTGGGCTATTATTGCCCCTTAGGCAGCTCAGAGCCCCTGCCTTGTCCACCAGGAGCCTTCTGTAATATCTCAGGTATTTTGAAACTCAGGATGAAATACTTATTCAGGCAGCTTGTCAGTGGTTTGCAACACTAGTTCTTCAAGAGGATACTGAGGATTCATTCTGATCAAATATGCAGCTAACATTACATATCGGTTCTCACTCAGAACTTGCACAGTGAAACCTAACAGTTATATCTGGAAGTGTTTGTTTGTAAAGTAATATGTCATCACAATCAAAAAGAGGTCCTTTAGAAACAGACACATTGTTGCGTTGTTGACTAACATTTAAGAGACACCTATTTATAAAAAACTACCTGTTATAAATACATTAATCTGTATATGAAGCGACACTGTTTTTTCTAGAAAATGGCATTACAGAATATATTAATATATATAATGCCTCACATAACAATCATGGTACATTTTACAGTGTATTTTAAAGATTTTTTTTCCTTATTTACACCAAGTTGACACTTTTTTGCGGTTCAATGAAGGACAAGATGATGGTGCAATAGAAAAACAGAGGGAAAGAGTAGATAATACAAACTGAGCAGATACAACAGTTTGTTTCCCCGCTGTTTTGGGGCTCATAACTTTATTCTGCTGAAGGGGTTGCAGTATCAAGGCAACCTATACACAATTATTTGTGTATTCAAATGCAAATAACAAATGTACCTATGTTTTTCAAAAGGTCTGGCTTTGCCGATGGGTCCCTGCTCTCCTGGGTATTACTGTGTGGGTGGAGCAACTGAGGCCAGACCAACAGATGGAGAAACAGGCAGCATCTGTCCACCTGGGACATACTGTGGTAGGCCCAGCTTCACTGCCTAAAAACAGATTTATCAATAACTTGTCCACAAAGTTTTTATGACTGTTGATACTCATATAGTAAAGTGCTTGAAGAAAGGAAAAGTATGCATGTGTTTACATAAGTTACGTTTTAAAGGGAAGAAAAAAAATCCTCATACATAATATGACCAACATACTTTAACTTCTGGTCGCTGCCACTCAGAATTTGAAAAGCAAAACAAGAGTTAACTTACACAGTGTAAGAAACTGCCTGCCACATCTCATTTTATATTCAAAGGGCAGCTTTTTATGTCTGGGTTCTTTTTATGACTCCTCACTTTCTTCTTGCAGCCCAGAGACATGCAAATTAGCTGGACTAGAGAGTCTAAAGTAGCAGTAGCTGTGACTCAGGTGGGCTGAACACCCTAAATTACCCATGAGTATGAGAGTGAGTCATCTTTAGTCTATTTGTGTTGACCTGCGTGGGGTGTCTCCGCACTTCCTACCCAATGTATCTCTGTAGAAGCCTTTTTGCCCCACAGCCAAGAATAGGCATATCCATGTAAAGGCAATGAATGAGTAGATTAGATTAGATTAATGAAGGGATACTCCGTTTTTCTTTACAGTTGAAGGTTCAGGAGGACCGGAGTTGTGTCCAGCTGGTACTTTTTCAGCAGTGTCAGGTCTGAACAGTGAGTCTGGCTGTCAGCCCTGCATTGCTGGTTTCTACTGCAGAGGAGCAGGTCTTAGGAGTCCCACTGGACCCTGCAGCCAAGGTCGGTCCAAACACTAAGCCATACTTTACTGGTGCTAAAAACTTAAAGGGAATTGCTTGTTTCATAAAGATATATTATTAATGCAATCAACTGTATCAACTGTTTTCACCTTAGGCTATTGGTGTCCTCCTGGTCAGCCTGTCGCTACAGCTCTGCCATGTCCTCTAGGCCACTTCTGCCCACAGAGTAGTGCAGCTCCAGAGCCCTGTCCATCAGGAACCTACCAGGACAGAGAGAAACAGGCAGCCTGCACTGTCTGTGAGGCAGGTAGGAGACAACTTTACTCCTTTAAACCTCTGAGCAAGAGCATGCAGTTCTTTTTTTATTTAAAAAATTAATACGCAACCCTGTGCCCTTTTTGTTATGCTGAACAGGCTGCAATGAAAAGCAGCTCTTAAATAACACTGCAAAGGTTTTATTTATTTAGTGGCTCATTCACATGAACGTGTTCCATTTATAATACTTGACTTTGCCAGTTGAAATAAATAATCTTAATGTATAAGTGCTTATTTTTCATCACCGTATCATAGGCACTTCTCATACTGGCAGCGCTATTTTAAAAAAATAAGCATGTGTCTCCTTTTTTAAGGTTACTATTGTGATTTGAGACAAACCAATGTCTCTGTGCCGAGGCCCTGCCCTAAAGGACACTACTGCCCTGCAGGTACCACCCTGCCCAACCAACACCCCTGCCCTATAGGCTCCTTCAACCCGAGACAGCACGCACACAGCCTGGCTGACTGTGTGCCATGTGCTGCTGGACACTACTGTCCGTCTGTGGGACTGTCTGAGCCAGCAGGTAAGAAAGAGAGACATCTATTCCCTTCTTTGCTTCAGTATCTTATCTGATCTTATCTTTTGTATCTTTCATCCTTATTTGGAGCATTTTACTGGAATTCAAAAAACAAGCTTTAATTTCTTATTTTCTCCATAGTTTGTGGTTAGATAAACTAGAGGGGATATTAAGACATCTGCCTGTGCCTGTTTTAAATATTTGGATGGGAGGTTCACCCAAATTACATAAACTTTTTTTTTTCACTTTCACAGTTCAGATAGCTTTGGGTTTAATACTGGTTAAGAGATGTCAGTATATTATTTTACCCTTAGGACCATGCCATGCTGGTTATTGGTGCAGAGAGGGAGCATCGTCACCCAGCCCATTGGATGGACTCTTAGGTTCCCTGTGTCCACCTGGTCAATACTGCCCCTCAGGTAACTGACTTGTCCTCCCTTAATAAGCAGTCAGTCACCAGCAGCTGCTTCAGTGTTGTTAAACTGTTAATACCTGAAATCTATCAAGTTTTTAAGGTGTCCGCGTTTACAAAATAATTGTTTTCTGTAATCCAGTGCTGATGCAGCTTTTTCTATATGCTAATGTAACCAAATTTATACAGTGTCAGGGTATTAACATTCTACCATATTATGTTCAAGGGCCTCAATGTTTTATTCATGCTAATTACCATTTGGCCTACAGGAAGTTCTGACAACATTTATCTTGTAACTTTTGATTCAGTTTTCTTGAAGTTATTTTGTGTACTGTTTTTTTTTTCTGACTTGAGGCACTGACCCATGCTTTGAAAAAAGCTGCTGGAGGGTAAACTCTGTCTCCTCCTAAGTTGCTCAATGCTGCATGCAGCGATGGGTGCTTTTTAAGAGTGTCTCGCAAATTTGTTCCACTTAAATTCTGCTTACAGTGTGTAAAACGTTGTTTGAGTGTGTTGTATTGCCAAACAAAAAAAATGCGTTAGTCTTGTCATCTTTCAATAGTCCTGAAAAGTTTCCCACATGCTCCTCTGCTTGCTGGAGTTGAAATTTGAGTGAGTAGTTGTGTCATTTTCACAGGCACCACAGCTCCAGTGGCGTGCCCTGAGGGAAGCTGGTCCAACAACTCAGGCCTGCGTTTCCAGGAGGACTGCAAACCCTGTCTGGGAGGATTTTACTGCGACTCTGCTGGCCTCAATAAACCTACTGCACTTTGCAACAAGGGGTACACCTAACTCTGATGGACTTGTGAAATACATAGTACTTGTTTCCTGATCATTATTTAGTACAAACTCATGAAAAAATTCTTTTATCTTGTCATCAAATGTTTCCAAACTAGCCGTCACTGGCCTTTGTGCACATAAAATGAACATGATTTGTGCTTTAGAGTTTTGTTCATGTCTCTAATGCAGATACTACTGCACAAAGGGAGCCATTACACCCACCCCTACTGATGGAATTACAGGAGGACCTTGTCCCGAGGGTTTCTACTGCCCAGAGGGAACTGTTCATCCTGTGCCCTGCCATCCAGGGACTTATGTCACTGTTACACATGCTACCCAGTGTGAGCCCTGTGTGCCAGGCTGGTACTGTGTGTCTGGTTCTCTGGACTTGTGTCCTGCAGGTTTGTGGTTTGTCATTTGTGTGCCCTTTAAAATGACACTGAAAATGTGTTTTTAATTTGTATGCAAGTGTTAGGAAATTAGCAGTAAGAATATGTAAGAAAAACTAAAACTATTCACAATTATTAGGGAAAAAAGTGATGCAGTTTCCAATAATTTGTTTTAGCTCATATTTTTGCATATTTTATTTGGTCTCCAGGCTTTTACTGTCCACAGGGAACTGGATTTGACTTGAAAGGCTGTCCAGAGGGAACTTACGGTCCTGACCCAGGATACTGGTCTGTCTCTCAGTGCAGACAGTGTGATGGCGGCCATTACTGCTCTTCCAGAAATGGCACAGCTGTCACCGGACCATGTCAGGAAGGATATTACTGTTCGCATGGAAACACGTCTCCACAACCTGTCTCACAGGTTGCAGGTAAACAAACATATTTACTATGAACAAACTGCATGTTCACACATACAGGAAGGTCTGATGGTTGCACATTTCTTACCAATAGCTGAGAAAGCTGGGTTGTCAGTATGATTCTCTGTAGAAATGCTTCTCCATCAGTATTTCTATTTTGAGATGGTTGACAAATGGCGGCTGATCTCTGTGTCTCTCACCAGGGGAGGGAGGGCCATGTCCTGCCGGTCATTACTGTCCCCAGGCCACCGTCCATCCTCTGCCCTGTCCACGTGGAACATTCTCCAACCTCACCAAATTAATCTCCCAGGTCACTTTGACTAAATATCGCACTCATATGTCTTCTTGACAATGATTGAGAGAGAAGTCTGTCCCCTCAAAATTACACCAGGGTGGAATGTTGTCTGGAAATGTCAAATTTTGTTTTGTGGATTGTGAAAAATTATGTAGAGACAAAATAAAACCGCTATTCTGGATTTTTTTTTGTAATACGAAAACACATGAAATGACGTCTTGTAAGTGGCTCTACGTTGTTTGTCTTGATTTATTCACTGTAAAATAAAACGGTCGCTGAGGTAAAATGGTGCGTAAAATAAAATCTGACTTTGAAGAAAGGGTACTCTAACATAAAAACTGCTGCTGATGTGGAAAAAGTCAAACGAAAAAAGAAACAAGTTCTTCTTGGTTGTATATCTTGCCTCTAATTGTATTATTCGTCTATTATTCATTTCATGTTATTACTTTTTTGTATTGCATTATTATTATTTGTTTGGACACTCTGATGCAGACAGCATCACATAGATGTCTATTGTGCTCTGCTTTGAAACAAACAGCCCTCTTATATGAGACCTATACAGTTCATACATTAATTTACAATGCTTTCTCTGTCTTTCCTCGTGACAGTCAATCAATACCAAATCCCTAATCAATTTTTCATGGAGGTATTCTCTCTTTTTTTCCAATTTCCTACTACCTCTCTCTTTCTCTGTCTTCCTCTCCCCCTCTTTCTTCCTTCCTCCCTCTTTGTCTGTTTTATTTCCCCTCTCAGGAGGATTGCCAGCCATGTCTCCCTGGTTACTATTGCGATGCTGTGGGTCTCTCAGCGCCTTCAGGAAAATGCTGGGAAGGTTTCTTCTGTCTGCAGGGTGCAGATCACCCTGACCCTCCTTTGAGAGACAGTCGGGGAGGACCGTGTCCAAAAGGTTATCCAATCCCTCAGATTTGACATGCGTGTCTTGTTTTTCAAAGAAATGAGAGAGGATCTTGTCAAAAGAACACGCTTGAAAGCAGTCAGTGGGAAAACACGGAGATAATGTAATCAGGAAGCTTTATTTTTCGACAGGAAATGACAGCTGAGAAATATGCTTTGCCTAGCATTGTAGGAATTACTAAGGAAAATGGAAATTTTGAAGAACATAATTAGGCTTAAAATGCACATAATCCCAGAGCCAGCTTAGCGAACAGGTAAACAAAACCCTCTTTCAATTTAATAGGGCCAAACATAAGCAGCTGCTCTGTTGACACCAGAAATTTAACACCATCCCCTGTGGATTGTGCATGTCTTTGTGTTTGTGTGTGTGCTTGAGTGTGCACCTCTTTCACGACTCTTGTCTTCAAACAACCAGGTTATTACTGTTCTGAAGGCTCCGCGGCTCCTCAGCACTGCAACCTGGGAACCATCAGCACAGAAGACGGCCAAGCCAGCTGCAACACCTGTCCCCAGGGGTGAACTCTCCTATCAGCTGCACCCAGTCACTCTGCACACACACACATACACAATTTAACTATTAGCATGATGCATTACAAAGTAACAGTAACTATACCTACTATATATGTTTTTTATGCCTCTAGCTTTGTGTTTTCTGTTTAGATTTTATTGTCCTGGCAGCCATAATGGCTCTCTGTCGAGGAGTTATGACTGTCCAGTGGGTCATTACTGTCCGTCTGGGACCTGGTCCAAACACCAGCACCCGTGTCCAGCCGGATCCATCAACCCCCACACCAGCATGACAAATCCACAGGACTGCTTGCCCTGCCCTCCAGGTCACACACCATTTACTGCTAATGATAATGACTTGCCTTAAGGTTACATAGCTGCATTAGGGTTTAGGACAACCTTGACAGATAAGCAGCAGAATAATCAGATAATTACTGTACCTCAACAGGGATTAATGGATTACAGAGTGCTTGTAATTCAGGCTACTTTCCCATTGTACTCGATTTCACCTTTTATTTCCTATTAAACCAGGCTCCTTCTGTGCGTCCCCTGGGAAGGGTGTTGTAACGGGTCAGTGCAGTGGCGGGTACTACTGCCTCTCTGGGGCACAGTCACCCACACCAGAGGATGGAGGAGCGACAGGTGACCAATGTCCTGAGGGTCATTTCTGTCCCCAGGGCTCCTCAGCACCACTACCCTGTCCCATAGGACATTACAGCAACAACACCAGAAACAGTAATCTCTCTGACTGCCTGCCTTGTCCTCCAGGTTAGAGCTAATTTAGCACCTGTTTCTTGCTTTAGCATTTCATTGTGTGTCTGCTTATCTGCCAAAAGATAAAGCTACCATTACATAACTTTATTTATCAGGGGATAATCCATTCCAGACTGTCTGTGGCTGCCCACCAATGTCCCTTTTTTTTGTTTTGTAGGTTTCCTGTGTGTCACCAGAGGGCTCTCTTTCCCTACTCATATCTGTCCAGCTGGATCTTACTGCTCAGGAATTCAAAACAACAGCCAACTGACCTCTATACCCTGCTCACCTGGAAACATGTGCCCACCTGGATCAGATAGACAGGTACCCTGCTTACCAGGGACCTACCAGAGTCTGCCTGGACAGGTGAGGAAAATGAAGAAGAATAGACTGCTAACACTCTGATATATCCTATGGTCCCATAGGCAAGATGTACTTTCTTTATTATACATTTTAAGTGACTATAATAACTGTTTTACAGTCATTATACATTACTCTAAAACTTGATCAAGTATCTCAGTTTAACTTAACTGTATATGACCTATAAAAGATGTTTTTTCTTTAATGTAACAAGGTTGTGTTATTTGCATATTTTGGGGAACGTTCGGTTCTCCTGTGATCAAAGGGTAAAAGACATCCGTGTGTACTGTAGAATCTCCAACTCAAGTATCTCAAGTGTTCATGTTTGTTGATATCAGTGAACATCTGTAGTCATAAAAGTTGTGCTTGTACTGTGTTGAAAAAAATTATGTTTATAATTTACTCCTCCACAGGCAGAGTGTGTCAAATGTCCAGCAGGGTTTTACTGTGCCGGCTCAGTGGATGCTGACACTGGGCATGTGTCAGGGACTCACACCCCCATGCTGTGTCCCAGAGGACACTATTGCCCACCAGGTAGTTTACAATAGTGTAGCTATTCCAACACATTCATTAAATACATGCAATATTACATCATACAATCAGATATAACTATAAATAGGACGCATGTGATGTCGCAGGCTCAGTGAGATAGATTAATTATAATAATGTGTTGTGCTGCATTTTAAATGTTGATGAATGTTGTCCTTGTTTTAAGTGTTCTTCTAAACAAGTGGCTGTAACAGTAAATGACTTTCTAATTATGCAAATGGCTATTATGTGCATTATTCAAGAAGAGGGTTGTCCTCACACACTGTTCTGTGATGTTTAGTCCTGGACCATCTGTAGATATTATGCGCTATTTATCTACAGAAACGCAGTCTGGTGTAGCATTCCCATGCCCAGCTGGTGCCTTTAGCAGGCAGATGGGGTTGTCCAATAAGTCGGGCTGTGAGCTCTGCCCACCAGGGACATATTGCAGTTCCTCTGGACTGGCTGCTCCCACTGGGGTCTGCTCTCCTGGGTAAACACAGGCAGACTGAACACACACTTCATCATGTTCACAAATAGACTCAGAAAGTTATGCTCCTGTGTCTGTTTAATTCTGTCTCCCTTTTCTGTAATTAAAAACTACCTTCATCTCTGTCTCTGCCTCTGTGTATCTGGTCTGTCACTTACTATATCCCTAATCCCCCTCCTCACTATCCCTGTCCTCATCTTCTCTTTACTTCCAGTTACTTCTGTATTCAAGGTTCTACTTCTGCCCGACCAGAGGGGGGGCCAACAGGAGGTCGCTGCTCTGCAGGGTCCTATTGCCCAGAGGGTACCAGCTATATGGTCCCCTGCCCCACAGGCACCTTTAATTCCGTAGATGGTAAAAAAACAACACTGAAAAATTACACAGATACACTGTTGGTGACATTTAAATCAAATAGGGTGTTTTAACTGAGGTCATAGGCAATGTTAATGCAGATTTAGTTTTTGATCAATGAAAGAGCTTCCCACACTTGTTCACCAGAAAACATTAACCACTTTTGCGCTTGAGGCTAATTAATGCCATATTTTAGCATTTAGATCACACTTATCTTGTATCTTTTGTGTTCCAGGGGCAGTTTCTTCAGAGGTATGTCAACCCTGTTTGCCTGGACATTTCTGCGCTGAGGTCGGTCTTTCATCACCATCTGGGCCCTGCAACCCAGGCTTCTATTGCACAGAGGGATCCAGGACGGCCACACCTTTGGGTAATACCACAGGTAACACACTGATTATTTGTGTCTTCTACATAGTGTTAATAACAGCAGGTCATCATGCAGAACTGGTTATCTCGGAATGTTATTGTTGTATAACCTAAAAGAAAAAACACAAGGGCTGGAAAATCACTGTACTGTGCACCATTTTATCTCAATGCTCTTCTGTTTTAATTTAACATTTTAATGGCCTTTGGCTTCACAGTGTTCAGGAGGTCTACCCAGAACATTTACTAGTCCCCTCTGCTTTTCTCTTTGTTGTATTTTTCTCCTTGGGCTTGCAGAAAAATGGCTCTGGCATTTTAGTTCTCTCGTTAGCCTGATGAGTAATGACATCCAATAAAGGTCTATTGTCTCAGTTACAGGGGATACCGCATCTCCATTCCCACTTCCTGGCAATTCAATGCTGGGTCACTTCCATGGTAATGTGTGTCCTCCAGGCCATTATTGTCCTAAAGGAAGTGCAAAGCCAAGCCCCTGCCCTCCAGGTAGAACACCATCACATCCAGCCAAACTCTGAAAAAAATGGGAATTGTCTTTTTTTTGGTACCATTTGTATTTAACATTTTGCTTTATTAATCCTCATACATGTCCCTGAATGAAGTGATGTGTCTGACCTCTTGTGTTTTATTACACTGTCTCCAGAGGTATTGTACAGTACCATAAAGCCCCCCGAGGTATAATATAATGGCTTAATGTATCTAGAACTTTAGAGGAGGCTGTAAAACCTAATGGGAGTCCAATAAAACTGTCATTATGGTCAGTTTACTACTTAACCAAGTGAATAAATGGAACAATCTATTCAGCGCATGCATGGCACTGTTATTTCATACTATTTCCATTACTGTGTGTGTGTGTGAGAGAGAGAAAGATAAAGAAGTAGATGGGAAGTTAATTCTGCTCACACGATGATTTGTCTGCATATAGGTACCTTCCTGGGGAGGTCTGGGGCTGAGTCCCAGGCTGACTGTGAAGCTTGTTACCCGGGTTCTTACTGCCCCTCATGGGCTCAGACCTCTGTCGACCTCTTTTGCCCCCCCGGGTGGTTCTGTCCACAGGGATCAGTGTCTGCACGTCAGCTAGGTATAGTACACATCATCAGGGGTCAGCTCAGGTTTAACTATAGTAGTCTCTGCACTTCATCATTTTCTTTTGTGTGTGTTTTTTTTTTTTGAACACAATGTCTCTTCATGTACAGTACATTTTGTTTTCAAATGGTTCTACCCACATGGTGATGCTGGTCAACTGGAAGACCATGCTTTACTAAAATTACTCACTGCTGACAGTAATACAATACTGCAACTTTACATATGGATACATTTTGAATTAAAATGGTTAAAAGTATGGCTGTACTTTGCAGAAAAATGAAGTTAAGCACATTATGGGGGTTTTATGTCAACATGCTCTCTATTGCAAATGTTGAGGTCTTAAAAATAACATTTATCTCCAAAATATCAACTTTAGGGGCCAAAAAACAGCAACACAGCCAGTTTGTAGCAAGGCCTTGTCTGATAATCCAGTGTATTATTATCGCTTGAGTATATCTTGAGTAAATCTGAAAGCCAAAAACTGAATGAACAGAGGATATTTGTGGGTTTTCATTTAAAACAGCGTGTATGATCTCAACTTGTTACTTCTTACTACCAGGTGATTTTATACCTCAGATGAGCTTTCCTCCTCCTCCTCTTACATGTACAGAGATTCTTTGAAAGGCGTCCTCGTCCCCTTTCCACCTCTTATCAAAAAGACATTCTGCTGATTTGAGCATAAAATGGCCCAGAACATATTAAGAGTCTCAGGCTTGTTCCTGTCGGAGCCTGGGCCCCTGCTGCTGAGCCTGTGATCTCCTCAGAGAGAGATACAGGCACCCTTTCGTCAACGTGACAGTTTTATGACCCCCCTAAACTTTTGACCCCGCCCC
>JAPZDY010000024.1:14049032-14081187 GCA_029783645.1 Ctenochaetus hawaiiensis
GGGCAGCACATCAGTTTGGTTAATCTATTCAACTAGACTGCAAAGCCTCACATGTTGTGATAAATGTCCCTTAGAGCAGCAGTTTTTCATTTTGTCCTTCCCTCTAATGTACATTAACAATTAATCATTATCTTCCAGTGTTAATGTACATTGTAAAGAGATGTTGTTCCCTTGGCAATCAATTCTCTGAAATCAGCATGTAGAAAGATAAGAGAGGCTCCTCTTTGCTTTCCTATCTGCAAGACAAAGATATTAACTCAGACATGTCTCATGCTTTATCTGCCATGTTCTATTATAGGCAGAGACACTAGGTGGATCGAAGTGGTAGCGGCCCCACGGGCAGATTCAGACCATATTGTGACTCACCCACCACCATTTCTTAAGAGTCCACATTATTCATGTTCCACCTACAGAGGAGATTTATGCCCCCGGGGTGGGTAAATCCTGACAGTGAACTTGTGCACTCAGTGTGATCTTCTTTGCTCATGACATGGTAGTCCCACTTACTGTAATTGCTGTGACAACTGACTAATTTCATCTGATCTGTCCTGTGCATGCAACATTTTTCAGCTTAGGTACCGCCTCATCCTTTAAAACACTGTTTTTAAAAAATTATAGCTAAGACAGGACACAAATGAATGCTCAGCTTTTTTCTTCATGATTAGTTTTGGAAATTGTTAGAAATAAAGAAAAGCTTTTTCCTTTGAAGCCTCTCATTAAATTATCTTGGTGGAACAGGGGTAATTGCTAAATGCTATATACGATGAACCCCTGAACTTCTGAGTGTTTAAAAAAAAGACCTGGAAACCTAATGCCGGAGCTGAATTTTCCTCTTGAGAAGCTGAAGATGGTTAGGTGGTGATACGCAGGAAATACCGAAATATCTTGCTGTTGTCAGACCATCAAAAATACATTTAAGTCCTGGCAGCAAAGTAATTACTACCAGTGGGAACATTAGGAAAGAAGCCAGAAGAAGCTGAAAATAAGAGTGTGGGGAAAAAAAGTTGTGAGTTAGAGAACATCCCTCATCTCCAGAGGGAGTGTGTGCATAAGAAAAGTAATCCTCCTGATTGGACTTTTGGTCTCTCTGAAGTTGATTTATTTCAGTGATAACATTTTTGTCTATTTTTTTAGGGTTTTATTGTCCCCAAGGCTCTGCCTCCCCCCAGCCCTGTGAGGCTGGCTCTTACTGTAACCAGACCGGTCTAGATGCCCCGGCAGGGCCCTGTGCTGCAGGATACTACTGCCCTGAAGGCTCTGTAGACCCTCATGCTACCCCTTGCCCTACTGGACACTACTGCCCTCTTGGCACCCCTCTTCCTCTGCCCTGCCCTCTTGGAACCATTAAAAGTGAGAAATTGCTCTTTGTAATAAAGCTGTAATTGTTAGATTCGACCAATAATCCCATTTATTGCTTGATTTTTATGAATTTTAATTGTTAAAAGACAACCGTACTTCACTTGTTTCCTTTTTCTTTGAATACAGACACAGTTCAGGACAAGTCAGTATTTCCCTTTTTTCAGTATTTCTGTCATGAATTAATGATAAATGAGGAATCAGACACAATACCAAATGGAGAAACTCATAATCCCTTTAGCTGCACACGTCAGTTTTCGACGCTAATATCCTTACATGAACTGGTGTCTATCTTTGCAGTTCAGTGATGCAATGAAATATGAACATTTCCATTAAAGCCCTCTTTCTCTCCCGTGGGCGCCTATGAATAATTTCAATCACAAAGAGGTTTAATCGTGTAATTGTATTCTTGTCTTGCGGCTGACTAGTAGAATCCTATTAAAATGTGCTGTAGCTCCTTTGTATGTTTATGAATTAGAAAACTGATGCGGGAATAGGTACTTTACATCAAATCAATATTATCTATTTTAATGATTTCATTATTGTCTACTGACAAAGTGATTTGGTGTTTTTTTTTGTACAAGCCAACAAACACTGTGTATAGATAAAACAAAAAAAAAAAAACAAATCTTTTTGTAGCATAGTAATTTATGAATTAATTTCCAATTAATTTGTATATTGTGTGCCATCCATTAGGTTCTCCTGGTGGATCTACAGTGGAGGATTGTCAGCTGTGTCCACCGGGTCACTACTGCACCCAGAGAGGACTAACTGAGCCAAGTGGCCGCTGTGCAGAAGGCTACTACTGTCCTGAGGGACAGAGCTCTGAAAGACCACAACAACATGTCTGCTCAGCAGGGCATTGTTGTGAGAAGGTCAACCAGCCAGTGTTACTCTTCAAGCTACTGTCACTCACCTCTGCTGAATATTCTATGTGATGTCTCCGCAGAGGGTTTCATTCTGTCATGAAAAGTGCATTACTGCATATTATTGATGTCAATTGATGTTTTTCTTCCTGTTTTTCTCGACCGTCTCAGTCTTCTTCCTGTTATGTCTCTCTTGATCTCTGCTGTATTATTGCACCATGATTACTGCCTGATGATGCATTTTGTTTCCAAGATATAAACTCTAATAGAATCAATTTTAATGGTTGCTCCAGGGCAGTGTCAAACAGGCAGCCTGTCTTCCGGGCAGCTACCAGCTCAGACAAGGCCAGGGCAGCTGCGAGACATGCCCTGCTGGTTTCTACTGTCAAGATCAAGGTAAGGCTGGTTGACAAAAGACGACAAGGCTTTTAGCAGGCAGGAAGATAAATGTAGTCTGCACTGTATCTGTACATCAGGAATGACAGTCCCACTTCCATGTGAGAGAGGATTTTATTGTCCCAGCGGATCAGAAAATCAGCGTCCCTGTCCGGTGGGGACGTATGGGAACATGTCAGGAATGGTTGAGGAATGGCAGTGCTCACTGTGTGACCCAGGGATGTTCTGTAGAGGAACAGGTACAGTGCATCAGCTCCTCTGACCCTTTCACTTACTTATGTGTCTCTCAAAGGTATACATCTAACAGACAGCTATAGAGTGGATCTAGTACATTCCAGAAACAATTAGAGGTAAATAGCTGCTCTGTTAGGGGGTACAAACCTTGCTTGGATGCTGTTTGTTCAAAGGGAGGACTTCCCCCAGCGGGCCTTGTGCAGAAGGGTTTGTTTGTGTTGGAGGAGCCTCTGAACCTTCACCACTAGACAGTCTGACTGGATCCCCGTGTCCTCCTGGCTTTTTCTGCCCTGTGGGGACTTCTGTACCAAAACCATGCCCCAAAGGGACATTCAGGTGCACTTTCTGTATCTCTGCAGACTTATAATCTTTTGAATTGCATGTCCCTCTTCATGGTGTTTATAAGACATGATAGGATTTGTGCTAAGTACTGATTTTAAAGTCTAATAGTTTGTGGTGACAATTTTTTTTTTCTAGCATTTGATCAAATAAGTATTAAGACGTAACCAAATCCACAGAGATTCACTTAGATCCACATTCAGCTTAAAGGTTTCTTTGAATAAAACAGAACATTTTGATGAAATTGAGGAACTGATCAAACAGAAAAGGTGTAATCCTAAGTGTAATCCCTTGTATTTATTTAATGTCTTGCCAAGGTGTGCTCTCTGGGATGAAATTGAATAGTTTTATCAAATTATGTGAAATCATCTTACACCTACTTATCTAAGTCAAAGCTACCAGGTTTTTAACATCTTGTTACAGTGAGCAGAGTGGGCTCGTGGATGAGAGTCAGTGTCGCAGCTGCAGTCCTGGTTTCTTCTGTTCAGAGACCGGCCTCTCTGCAGTCTCTGGATCATGTCTGCCAGGTCAGATATAAGCCAGATATTTTATTTCTATTAGATTGATGTATTAGCCTTATTTGTATAAAAGTGTAGCTTTTTACACATTTATTTGAAGTTTTTCTTTCCAGGTTTTTTCTGCCTGGAGGGATCCCAGACTGCTACTCCCATGTCAAGTGTGTCTGGAGGTGTTTGTCCAGCTGGCCACTACTGTGCACAGGGCAGCAGCGCTCCCTCACCCTGCCCAGCTGGCACCTACCAAAATGAGACTGGAGGAAAGAGCAAAGATGACTGCAAGCCATGCCCTTCTGGTAAACAGAGATATTGCTATTTGCTGTATGAATTTAACTGTGCTATTTGAAGATTTTCTCACAGTTTGAATGGTTTTGCCAGGCTGGTTCCAGGAGTCACCAGGCCAGAGAGAGTGTAATCCCTGTCCTCCTGGGTTCCACTGCCAGTCCCTGAGTCCCAGCCCCACCAGCCCTCTGCCCTGCCCAGCTGGATACATCTGTCCCAGGGAGAGCCCGAACAGTCAGCCCCTGCCCTGCCCCAAAGGCACCTACAGCCCCAGCCGGGGTCTCACCACTACAGGTCAAAACCAGCAACCTTAGTTATCTTTCCCTGCTACTTAAAAACTACTTAAACTAAACTACTTGACTACTACTCTAAATAAAATGATGAATGACTATGAAAATTACTTGTTATGGCAAATGTTCAAATGTTTGTGGTGTAACAATCAACTCTGGCCATTCAAATCTGATTTTCCTTTAAACCAGTCATGAATCTGACCTCTCAAATAAAATTGAAAAGTTTGAAACTGCAAGACAAATGTTCTTTTTTGTTCCTCAGATCATCCTCCTCAAATTTGTTTGCTTTCATACACTGACACTTCTAGCAGTCTCTTGCTGCTAGAAGTGTCAGTGTCTTGTTTGATCTCAGCTGGCAGGTAGCTTGTTTTTCTGTTTGCACTGAGGTCAGAGCTGTCATCTTGTTTGCAGGTGAGTGCCTAAAGTGTCCAGTGGGTCAGTTTTGTGGGTCTGAAGGTTTGGTTCAACCTTCTGGACCGTGTGCTGCTGGGTTTCTTTGTCTGATGGGCGCCACAGTGCCGAACCCGACTGACAACAGAACTGGATCTCTCTGTCCACCTGGGATTTTCTGTCAACAGGGGCTTAGAGCAGGTAGATGCAATAAAGTACACTCAATGTCCTTGGAAAATAAAATAGTTTCATACATTTCAGTAAGTTTCCAGTTTTTTAAAACAACTTCTGCTGCTTTATCCTCTAGTTGAATGCGTTGTTTTCCTTTCTGTGTTTTAGGTGATTGCTGGGCAGGTTTTTATTGCAACTGGGGATCCAGCAGGCCAGATGAAGCTCTGTGCCCAGCTGGTTTCTTCTGCCCCAGTGGGACACAAGTCCCCATACCTTGTCTTGCAGGAACATTTAGCTCTGAAACAGGCAACACAGATAAAGACAACTGCACTACCTGTACTTCTGGATACTACTGTCCAGGTGAGAAATGTGGACTGTCTTTTCTTACGTTTAACTTTCAGCATTATACTTAAAGGAATTACACTTACACACTAGCAATTTATTTTCGAGCAGTAGTCACAAGAGATTGGCAGGCAGTCCAGTTAGATGACATGCTTTTAATATGTTAAGAAATGATAAGAGATCAGACTTATGGAGGCAGACATGCATAAATATAAAGACACAAATAATTGTTAGGCTAGCAGAATGTGACGATTGACAGATTGTCCAAAGTCATTCATGAAAACACATAGTTTTGCTGAAGTAAGCTGAGTACATTTTGAGGTAAAATGGTTGCATTCACACCTCCATTTATCTTGAGTAAGTTTCATTGTCAAACCACAGCAAAGAATCTATCTGCCTTTGTCTCAGGTAATCTGTAACTGACAACTGATTTTAGCCTGTCAGTATGTCCACGTCTTTTATTACGCAGCTTCATCTTCACAAAGATGTTTTAAATTTGTGAATATGCTGTTCATTTTATTGTCTCATCTGTTGTCTGTATATAAAGATGGATGACATGACAGCTTCTTAAAAGTGAAGCCAAAAAAATCTTGATTGCAATACTGTGGCTGACTGCAGTATGAGTCATAAACCAAACCCCCTTTTTTGTTAATGGCCAATCTAAAACATCAAAGTAGACATCAAATAAATTTTTGTCACAAAGATGGTTTCTTTATATAGTCAGTCTGCAGAAAATGTTAATCATCTGAGTTTCTTAATTCTTCTTGGTCTGTATCAGATGAAGGTACCGTGCAGCCTGCACTCTGTCCTGTTGGATACTACTGTCCTCCAGGACTGACCCTTGGACTGGAGTTTCCTTGCCCACCTGGTACTGTGCAGAGCCAGCTGGGAGCCTCCAGTCCTGAGGCCTGCCTGTCCTGCCCTGCTGGTATGGAAGGATTAGTTTTTTTTGTTCTACATCATCATAACCTAACCCCTTTATTTAAAATGTGTCAGTCAGGCTTTTTCATGTCTTTATGAATGTTACTTCATTCTGTTGTTGTTTCCTGCAGGAATGTTCTGCTCTCAGCCTGCTTTGTCCCAGCCGACAGGACTCTGTGAGGCAGGATACCACTGTCCTGCTGGATCCACCAGCCCTAACTCCACCGAGTATCAGGTGTTGTTTTGGTGTCCGTAACCTTGTAATGTTGACAATCAGTCATTAGTCAGTTGGTTTCTGTTTCCAGGAAATGATTCATGATGATATTGGTGACCCCGCGACTTTTCATCTAATGAAATAAGGAAACATGTCAGAATTTTACTATGTCAACAGGAAATATAATCAAAATGTGATTAGGTGATTGACTGAACACATTCATTTATTGCTCGCCAAAATCTCTCCTCTGACATCACCACCAGCCAAAATGTCATCTTTTTATGTAAGATTCTAAAAAATGGGCAGATTTACAGGAAATTTGCTCCGCTCATTGATGGTGCCTTTATGTCAAATGTGCTACCATTAAGTCTAAATTTCCACTGGTAGGCATACAAATTATAATCCAACCCTAATAATTTTACTGTTCACACATTTGCTGCTTTTTGTTGCTTTATAGGCTTTCCTTAGTATCCTCTGTACAGCGAAAAATGTCTACACAAAACATGTGTATTAACCAAACAGGAATACTGCCTTATTGCTGAGCACATTCATACTCTAGTGGGAGTCATTCTTTTAGTTTAATGTTCTCATGACCCCTTCACATCTCATTTTATATTATAGAGTGTTTTTAAATTTATGATCTCCAGATACCTCAGGACTTTAGGAGACTTTAGGGCTGGTTATTACATGCATTCTTAAAAAATTATGCCTTCAAGAGTGAAGATTTCATTAATGTTGTCATGTATTTATGTTTTCTCAGGGAAATTCTGCTGGAAGCCATCTTTGTCCTTCTGGCCACTACTGCCCCTCTGGCACTGGCTATCCTCTTCCCTGCCCCACAGGCTCTCTCTCTACCTCTGGTGGTCTGAGGGGAGTGGACGAGTGCCCCCCCTGCCCCCCTGGGCTGTTCTGTGACAGGCCTGCAATAGCAAAACTTTCAGATGCTCTCCCGTGTCATGCTGGGTAAACACTTCTGCCCTTCTGCTGTTTCAGCTTCACATCTAGCTACTCTGAGTGTGGACACACACAGTTGTTTTATCTCATAATAGGTTTGTTTTATATATGTCATTGACTGCTTTCATCTGACCTGAAGAGAAAGTGATCCAAAAATATTGTTTTGCTTTGAAATTGTTTTTCTTCTCCTTTAAAAAGCTTATTTCCTCAGTCACCCTCTCCCTCCTTCACTCTCTCCCTCATGTCGAACACAAAATGTTCTCACCTTGTTGCATGAAAGTATTTTTGGAAGTATGCGTCAGACTTTAACTTAGATTAAAGGGTCCAGTTCAATATTCCAGCAAGATATCTGATGTCCCAAAAATCAATTTCAAGCCAGCATACAAACTACGAGATCAGAGGGATAATTGAGGCAAGCAGATGTCTCTAACATGAGAGGAGGGGGACCAGGTGTCTCTATCAGGACAAGATCCACGTTAAAAATACTTTGCTAACTGTTGCATTTGGTTGCAAATATGCTCTGCAATAAGTGCTCAAAGCTAAACTTTAAAACCCACTTTAAAGCACCTGGAGCACTTTGGTGTGTCTGCCAGAGATTCAGAATGTGAGTTTATTAACATGCAGTTTGAAGGCTGTAAATATGAGAATCTGATGTGACTTAAGGGAAGAACAAAAAAAATTACTGTAATTAAAGACATTTTTTGTTGGGAAAACACTGTATCAGGCAGCTGCTGGCAAAATGATTTAAGTAAAAAAGAGAACTTTGAATTGTCAGTATCTGCATTCTTGAAATTGTTTGTTACTAAATGATAAGTTTGAGAGGTTAAAATAGAGGGTTAGCCATTGAAAATCTGCCTCAATAAAGACATTTTTGAGGCTCATCCAAAAAGTCATACATGATTAACATTGTGAAACCTACAATATGATCAGCTTTATTTGAAATTTTATGTCACCTTAAATGACATCTATTGAGGTTCTTCTAAAACTTCTTCGTAATTTGGACCTTAGTTTTCCTCACTGACAGATTGCTCAGCCTCTCTAATGGCAGCTTGTGGCAATATTTGTGAAATGAAGTTTGTTTTCACTGTTTGTGCCTTCAGGTATGTGTGCTTGGGTGGCAGCTCCAGCCCCGCCCCGTCAGATGGTTCCCATGGCTACATCTGTCCTGCTGGCCACTGCTGTCCTGTCGGCTCAGCGAGCGAGGTGCCCTGTGAGCCTGGCACCTACAGTCCTGCCCCTGGCACAGCTCACTGCATAATATGCCCCAAAGGGAGCATGTGTTCCTCCTCAGCCACTCAAGAGCCCTCTGTCTGCCCAGCTGGTGAGGATGTGGAAAATAAATTTGAATCTGCACTTTAAATGAGATTATTTACATTTTTATTTGCAAAAGTGGTCAAATGATTGATTCTGCTTTAGCAATAAAACAATATTTGCAATGTATTGATTCGAACATGCTCTCTTTCGAGGTCACTTGTGTCCTGCTGGCACGGCCTTGCCTGAGCCGTGCCCTTTAGGGACCTTTAGCAACCAGACAGGAGCCCACTCCCTCTCTATCTGCACTCCCTGTCCACCTGGAGTGTATTGTAGCCATTACGGAGCCTCAACACCACAGGGTGACTAAATGCAAAATGTTCTCCATCTCAAAGTACTTAAACCATTCTGTACAAAATTAATGATGCCTTTGCATTTTTGTCCAGGTTCTTGTTTGCAGGGCTACTTTTGCCAAGGTGGTGCTGTGGAGCCAACACCACAGAGCTCCGACAACTTCCCCATGAATGGCCCCTGCCCTGTGGGACACTACTGTCCCGCAGGGTGCCTCTTCCCAGTTCCATGCCCTCTTGGCAGTATTCGCAACACCAGTGGTACACCTACTGAATTCACACATCATGACATGACAGTTTTTTGAGTTATCTATATCGTACTACAGAGCTTCTATTTGGATTAGAGTATGCACTCGCTGTTTTCCTGCTGTCATAGGAGGAGTGTCCATGGAGAGCTGCTCCGCCTGTCCTGCAGGTCACTACTGCTCCACTGAGGGTCTTTCCAATCCTACAGGCCCCTGCACTGCTGGTTTCTACTGTCCTTTTGACTTCTCTTCAACCACTCCATATGCTTTCCTCTGTCCCAAGGTAAGAGTTATTAGAATATTTGTATATTTTGTTTTCTCTCTATTCCTTCTTTTCCACCTAATTCCTATTTCTCTCCTTCCCTCCTTCTCATTGTAATTATTGTTTTCCTAATGATGTCTGTCCTGTAGAGCCTCGTGCCATGTTGTTAATTATAAATGTCTTGCTGCATGAATGCCATCCCCAGATGTGCCTTTGTCTTTTACATTCTCTCATAGGGCTACTACTGTCCAGAAGGCTCTGCTCTGGCCCTGCCTTGTCCCACAGGAGAATACCAACCAAATCCAGGCTCAGATACCTGCATCCCTTGCCGACCTGGATTCTACTGTGAGGAGGCCATAGTGGGGGAGCCGTGGCCTTGCCCCCCACATTCATTCTGCCCTGCAGGTACTCTGAAGCGACAGAGGATGGCAACCTCTATTTATTTTTGTATTAAACATCACAGACAACATAGAAAGACCAAAAAACTGCCTCTACATATTCCCTTGTAGTAATCACTATGTAATAAATCATGCTGTCAGTCTTTGTTTTCTTGCATTTACTGCATTTTTTTCAGGCACCATGGTGCCTCAGCCCTGCCCTAATGGGACATACACTCATTCAAACCAGGGAGGGCTACAAGAAGAGAGAGAGTGTTTACCCTGCCCTCCAGGGAAGTTCTGCAGGTACACCAGCTGTATTATATCCCCATTGTACGCACACTTGTCTCACTCTCACATATATCGAGAAACACACAGACAAGTACAAAAACAGACACGCAATTAGGTGCATGCATATTCTGTCCTCATGCATACACATACAGACACACGCTCAAAGGCAAACACTCATCTCTGCTTTAATTATGCTCACAATTAACAGAATGCAGGAATGTATCGTGTTCACAAGGAACGGTTCACTGCACAGGCAAATTAACACCTTAATATGCATGAATATAATGAAAGCAGATATCAGTATGAAAGGTAATGTCAGAAGTTATGTAATTGGCATTCTAATTATCTAACAGAGCATGCATTTTAATGCCCCTCTGTATGGGCTGTCCTGTGTGTATGCAGTGAATCCCGCTTCTTTGTGGATGCACCAACCTGTGTATGTTTTCTTCAGGGCTGGAAGGATTCAGGGTGTGTGTGCTGCAGGCTATCTTTGTGTTTCTGGGAGTGCAGATTTTACCCCTCAGGGATTTATATCTAATTTGACCCAGTGCCAGTGGGGCATGCAGTGTGCTGGACCATGTCCACCAGGTACAGTGCATGACTTTTGTTAAAAATAAAACCTTAAAGCAATCCCCTCTAATTGATATTTAGTCCATATACACACATTATATACTTTATCTAAGACCATTTTACTTGTAGGTGGGAGAAGTGATCATTTTATCCTTAAAATAAACTGTCAATGCCTGTATGTATTCTTTCTTTCAGGTTTCTACTGTCCTGAGGGCGCAGAGCATGCTGAGTTGTGTCCTGCAGACACTTTCCGAAGTTCCCCAGGAGGCGCCAGCTTACAGGACTGCTTACCCTGCCCACCTCAGCATTGGTGTAAACCTGGTATGAGCTAATAATGGCTTATATATTTGAGTGGTTGGCAAGTTTTCTTGCAGCTACCGTAATAAGGTTTCCAGGTAAAAAAGCAGGAGAAAGTTTAAATTATATATATTCAAATGGGGTTTGAGGAGTGATGAAAAAGAATGGCTGAGTGTGAGAGACTGATCAAATTAGGGAGATCATAGTGTAGTTTGAGTTTGGCAGTAAAAAAAATCTAGTTTTGATGAGCAGTTTTCAATCCTGATGCTTAAGAAGCAGCACACTTGCTTTCTTGTTATCCCACTGGGGATGTAATTGGAGTCATTGTGTCACATAAGTTTCAGCAGATCCCAGCAGGTTCCCCGGACTGAGTCTGCGGTTAAAACCACAGGCTGAGAATCAAAAACAGAAGAGCCCTGCCTTGAAAATAATGACAACGCTTGGGCTCAGCTGGGTTAATAGGTTAGAAATGTAGCCAGGGCCAAGTGCTCGATAAGCCTTGTAAGTAATCAATAAAGTGTTGAAAAAAACTTCTCAGTGTTCAAGAGTATAAAAAATGTGGTATAAAACTATTTTCTTATCAAAATATCTAAAACATTTTTCCTCCTATAATGTCAACATTTGTTTGTTTGCAGGAGAGCCAGTCCTTCACCTTTGTCCCCCTGGTCATTACTGCGATGGTCTTCCCAGCAGTGACATTAGGGGAGGGGCAGGACCCAGGCCATGTCCTGTGTACACCTATCGAGCCTCCCCTGGGGCCGGCAGCAAGGGTGACTGCATGCCCTGCCCTCCTGGTTCACACTGTAACAGCACAGGTCTGAAACATTGCATATCACACAAAAAAACCAAAGCCCACTAACTAAAAAGAAGAACTGGAAATATATCCAAAGCATTAACCTATTCTTTTCCATTTAAAGTGATTCTTTCACCCCCTCCCCATCTCATTCTGCTACATCCTGTTCCTATATTGAAGTGTAAAATAAACCTTAATTTTCTCACTCTGGTGGGTGTGAATTTACATTTAGAAGGCCAGTTGAAAGAAAATTGCCTTTCTAGGTTATATTAACTTCAGTATGTGGACAGACTATTATACCAGTACCTGAACCTCTGCCTCAGATAAGAGTGAAGGAGGCATAATGTGATTGAAGACACTGAATTTAAAAACTTCTGATACCTGTGGTTATTTTAATGACTGACTTTTTCTAATCTTACTCAAAAAAGCTTATGATGATTTGAAATTGACACTTTACTCATTGATGCTGAGTAGACTGTCTCCCTCCCTCTGGTTATTTGTATGCATAAATTTGGGCTTCCTGAAAAATGAGTACTAAAGCACTCCTCATATGCTGGAGTCATTTTGATAAGCTTAATGGTTCAGGTGGTTGAATTTCATGGTAATGGTCCCGTTCAGTATGTGTGGAAATGAAGCAGAAAAATGTATTTCTACTTTGGTTCAAGTGTGTGAATGAATGGTTGAAAAGGTTTTTCAGAAAACTGTTACTTTCCAGGGCTTACCGACTACTCAAACACTCCCTGCCCCCCTGGTTTCTGGTGCAGTGGGTCAGGACACCCCATCTTCTGCCCCGCAGGAACTAAGAGACCCCTTCCTGGAGCAGCTTCTCCCAGCCAGTGTGAACCTTGTACAGGGGGAACCTTCTGCCCAGATCCTACAGCTGCAGAAAGACCCAATGTGGAGGGGATCCCCTGCAGGGCCTCTTATCAATGTCCCACTGGTAAAATATTATCACAGTTAATGGTGGTATTATAATATATTATACATTCTGTTTGTGATGACTTGGGATTTTTCTGTATTAATGAGTGCATTTCTTCCTGAGGACAGTGATAAGGTTCAGCAGTAATGAGTTTTTGCTCATGTTGCAGGTGCAGTCTCAGAGAGGCTGTGCAGAGCTGGTTCATACTGCGGACCCCGAACTACTCAGCCTCAAGTTTGTCCTGAAGGTTATTTTTGTCCTGAGGGATCCCAAACGTATCACACCCCGAAACAGCTGTGAGTGCATTAATCCTAAAACTTGGCATGAAACACACACATTTGTAAGAGGTTTGAACCGTGAAATGATAAAAGCATAATGTGTTTGGATGAATTCTCCCACAGCTTTATTTATAAATAACCTTGTTACTGTGGCCCCCAGCTGCCCGTTTCCCTACTACTGCCCAGCCAACAGCTCTGCCATGCAGTCCTGTGACGGGGGTTTCATGCCTGTCAACACCAGCGGGCTCAGGGGATCCAAAAGCAGCTGCTGCGGTGTGTGTGAGGGGGGCACCTATCGTCCATACCTCTCCCCCATCCCACAATGCCTTTCATGTCCACCAGGATACTTTTGCCCCCCAGGTACATTGCACACACACAAACAAATCCCTCCAGATCTCACTTTACAGGTAAAATATTAATTGCTTCCTAACTTCAAATGAGGTGTGCATGTGTTTTATTTCAACAGGAACAGACCAGTACAAGAGTAACCCCTGTCCTCTTGGGTATGTGTGTCCCATGGGATCCAGCCAACACATACCCTGCCCCCCTGGAACCTTTGGTAACCTCACTAATGCTGGGACAATGGGTGACTGTCACCCATGTCCAGCTGGCACCTTCAACCACCTGCCTGCACAGAGGGCCTGCTTCCCCTGTGGCAGCTCCTCCACTTCACAAGCAGGTCAGATACTATCAGAAAACTCAGATTATATTAAATGCTCTTAGCTGAATAAATAATGTGTTTATTTTATCATTTTTATGATAAGTAAAATTATGGTTTCAAATAGCTGTTAAATTGAATGGGTAACCCTTGACATACTACGCCGCACCTGTTCCCTCAGGTTCTTCTTCTTGTACCTGTATTGGTAAGAATCGTGCATTCCAGCACTCAGATGGTTCGTGTTTGTGCAGAACCGGTTTCATCTACTACAATGAACTGGATTTCAAAAGTTCTACTTCTGACAGTGAATTGGACTGCCAACCTGAGGTCAGTAGCAGAAATAAAATTAGGAATGATTTTCTCATCATTAAATTGTAAATGGAGATGTGATTAGTTAAAAAGCCCCTCTCAAATGTCTGATGTTGAAGTTTCCCAGAAGCGTTTCGACAACCTTGAATCCCTTAAGTTTTGACCAACACAGATAAATAATCAAACTTGTAAAAAACAAGGCCTCTAGGAGACTCATTTAAAATGATTTCACATTATAATTAGTTTACTTTTTTTCTGTTTGTTTTTACTCAGTTTAGAAATCAGCGCAACACTGTGAGATGGGGGAAACTCTTACACTGGTCCATGTCACAAATGATGTAATGACCAGCAAGCCTCGTGTGTTTGAAGTTCTTTCGGATGTCAGTGTACATGTGTGTGTGTACATGTGTGTTTCAGGCAAACAGACGATGTGCCGCAGGCCAAGTACGTCTGGCAGCATCCAGGGAATGTGTGTCACCGTCCCTCCACTCCTGTAATATCACCTGTGGACCACATGGAGGAACTCTGGATGTGGAGATGGGCATGTGAATCTCACTCATATCTTTAAATGATATTATTTATTAAAAATATCCCGCTAAAAAAAACTTCTTCAGCTTGATGCAGTAAAGAATATAATTATTATCCAGTAATCCTTGATACGCTGTGTGTCTTTCTGTCTGGTCCTTATGCCCCAGCTGCCGGTGTGAGCGATATGTGTCTGCTGAGGAGCTCTGCAGCACGTCCTGCCTTTCCAGACTTCCTCAGCTTTCTGCTCAGCTCTCCCCAGATGGACACCTGCTGCTCAGCCTCAAAGAAAAAGACCGCACGGTCTGGGCCAGGGTAAGAGGGAGATGACGAGCACACTGACACTCAGATTATTTGCTATACTGCACCTTACAAGATAGCAGATTGCTTATTTACCTCATCCCTACTAATCGATTCCTACTAAATGTATGTATGTAAGGGAGAGGAAGGATTGTCGGAAGCTGCCACCACCAGATAAAAATAAGCACGGATCTAACATCAGTATTGCACTGATGCAGCCGAGAGACTTCTCAGACTGTAGGGTCCAGTTAGATCGATGAGTTGGCAGAAAGCCTGGCTTGGCATTTGTCAGGGTCTCAGACAGTCTGAGTCTCAGCAGGATGTCTGCAAAAATGTTGCAGCTTTGAATTTTTTTTTAATACCAAACTGAAAAATAACAAACTCATCTCTTCATTGCAAGAAAATCTGTTAAGTATTTCAGCAAAATAGGTCTTCGGTTTCATTATTTTTCACTGACTTTATTATTAGTGTTTGTGTGCATGATTTGTTGTGTACGCTTAGGTTGGTTTATAATAAAATAGCAGCTCTAACTTTAATAATTTTTGGAATGAGAATATGTCATAACAGTACTTTTCCTTCAGTGCATGACATTATCTACAAATTAAATCATTTTGTGTTTAAAATGTAACCATTATTTTACCCCAATCTACATGTTCAACCATGAGAAACATAATTTAAATATACAAAGTACAGTAAATTAAAAAAAGACTTCAAGACACATATTTCATAGTGATAAAAGCAGTAGTGCTCATACCAGTATCAGTAATCTGAAAAAAATACTGTATAATCTAGTTAATGTAGAAATAAAACATGTCAGAGTCTTTCATTAAAAGTTATTGCTTCTTCAATATGTGTAAAACACTTTAGTTCAGGGTCCGTTTGTAAAGGGATTCCTATACAGTTTTATGAGAGATGACGTCTTGAAATTAGTTATCGATATCTTGTCATATTGTTTCCTGAATTTATGCGATACACTGTGGTTTAGTGCTGCAGTAGCACTTCTTAATGAGCTTGTCTCTGTTTGCTTCCAGGCTGTGATGAATGTTTTAGGACCAGATATCCATGCGAGGAGCATTGGTAAAATCCATTTGGTTCAGTTTGACTCTGAAGGCGTGTTTGGTTGGATTCCCACACAGAGAGAGCTCATCAGTCAGTTTCTGTCAGGTGATTAGACTTTTTTTGTCCTGCTGATTTGCATTTCCCCCCAATGTCTCCTGTTTCATTTTATAGAAAAAGAGTTGAAATTTTAAATGTTTTAACTCCAAATTTACTTCCACTTAGAACCAATAGACCTCCTCAGTGAAAGACCCAGAAAGAGGAGAGACGCAGAAGGAGATGATGATAACAACATAGCTGTCCTTCCTCGCATCCCTAACCCCATCGCCTGTCTGTCCTCTGGTGACATGCTCATTTTCCATCTTACCATCAACCACACTGGTACTGCCGGTCTTATTTTTTGGTTCATTTTATTTTGAAACGCTGTGATCTTGCTCTAACTTTGCTTTGTATCCCTCAGACCGTCATCTCAGCCACTTCCCAGTGTATCAGAAAGACCACCTGTTTAACAGCAATCCCAGCTGGGACTTTGGTGCCTTCAGACATCTGCAGACACTCATGCAGCAGACAAACTTCAACTCCACAAGGTGATGCTGAGTTCGTATTGAAGGCGTAGCATCAAGTACTGTTTTTATTTTAAATTCCCATCATGGGATCATAATCTCCATCTCTGTCTCTCTCCTTTTCTCAGGTTTGCTCATGTGTTTTTAGAAACAGGGAAGTATGTGTTTGTTGACAGTGCTGTCCCAGAGTGGAGTATGGTGGTGGTGGTCAGTGAGGAGGGGACAGAGTGTGACCCTCGGGCCTCAGTTTTCCAGCCCATGACCCCGGCACAGCTGGTTAAATACGGCATAGTCAAACAGCACAGACTCAACCTTCTACCAGACTGGGGTGTGATAGCAGGTGTGTTTATCCCTGATGTCTCCTCCACAATCTGTCTTGCAGGTGCATGGCTGTGATAAGTTGACCCCTTTTTTATGTAATTTTATCATCTAGGGATCCTGAGTCTGCTGCTGGTTGTAGTTGTGGTTGTGACCACCACAGTGCTTGTTGTGCGACCAGGCAAGACAAAACTCGTCTCCCAGTGGAGGACTAAGCCAAAGTGGCGGAGCCTCGGGGAGCCCTTCTGTCCAGTGGATTGTGCTTGCAGTGGAGACAGGTCTGTTGGCTTAACATCTGAACCGCTGGTGTGTTTTATCTACATGTCAGGTCGCTAATGTTTGGTGTCATAGTGGCATCTAACATTAGTGAACCCTTTTGATAAATGCTAAAAGTCACCATCCCTTCTGTATTATTTTCTTGTAAATTTTCTAGATATACATCCTGTAAAATAACATATGACATATAAATGTGTTTCTTTAATTTGTGTTGCAACAGTGTTGTCCCAAGTCGAGGTGGCCTCTCAGGCAGTAGAGGCGTAGGAGAGGGAGCAGAAGCTGAGGAGCCTGCCATTGCAAAAGGAGGTGAGCTGACTGTTTATTACCATGTGCTGAATCCTCCCCCGAGAAACATGAAAAACAAAAAATTCAGGCACAGTCGTCATGTCACAAAAGGTAGAGGGGGGCGTCTACTGATGAAAGGGTAAACCTGCTCCCGTCCACATGTCTCAGTGTTCTTGCCCCTTTGACCAAGACACTTACGAGATGACACTGGTGTGGAATATTGTCATATCTTCAGATGTTAAGTCTTTACAATAAACTTTCAATGCTGTCAAATGCAGCATATTTAACTTCCACACATGACAGACTGTTTGTGTTGTAGCTGCTGCAAAAACAAGCAATCATACGTCACATTAAATAGATGGATGCTTGTGTTATTGACTGCAAGCAAAACCATAGAAATAGTTATATTTCCTGGATCAAAGAATCGAATACAGGTATCTTTTGAGCATCAAAGTTTCAATACTCTGCTTATTTGCTTGATACCTTAAAAGTATTGAGAAGTGATACCCAGCCTTATTGATGATGTTTGAAATGACTATGAACTCGAGTTTACTTCAGTGTTTCTTTCTCCCAATGCCCATTGCATTATTCATGCAGCCTGATAGGGTGTTTAAAGGTCCATTGGCCTAGTCATTATAAAACCATCACGCATGACCAGGAAGCAGTTAACAGCCTATTCCTCACTTGATTGATGATAAAGAAAATATCACACTCTAATGTCTTGTGCTGTTATCTCTAGCTCTGTAGTTAGCCTCTGCAATTTCCATTGAAGTACTTATCATCCATTGCGTGCTCCATCCTGGACGGTCAAAAAAGCTAGAGAGACACTACTGAATAATTATGGAGGTCTATTGAGGAAGCTCTTGATTTCAAGGAGAGGACATTCATTATGAGAGTGCCTCCTCGGTTCTTTGGGATGACACCCTGTGGTCTTTCCCCCTTGATTTCCACACATTTTAAACTTATGTGTTATTAACATCTGCTGCTCCCATTTAGGAAGAGTGTCGGGTTTCTGTAATTTGGAGGAGTTCAATGTGAAGACTCTGTACGACAAACTAGAGGATCAGAACCTGCACATAGCCTCACAACTGGCCCGACACCGCAAAGACACACAGGAGTTTTATAGAAACATTTGCCAACAGACTGAAACACTCAAGGTGAGTTTCTCTGTTGAGACAGTAACATATCACAATATTTAAAATGTGTTGTGTTTGTGTGCCACAAATGACCATGTAAACTTGTGTGTTTCAGAATGTATTTGAGAATATGGATGGTAAAAAACTGAGTCTTCTTAAGGAACTGCTGGTCCATAATGCAATGAGGGATAAACCATCTAACAGCAGTGCTGAAGAGAGAGATACACAAGGTAAAAGCTAAATGATGGCAATATGTGACCTCGTTAGAGAAAGTGATTCTCCCATAGCTATGGTTAACTGGCAGAAAAAAATAATATCTCCTAGTAAGGAAAAAATGTTGCTGTGTCTAAATTACAAAAATCAGACAATAAAATAAACAGTTTGTAACTTTGAGAAGTGTGTTTATTTGTTTGCAGGTCTTATCTCACTCATTAAAGTTAAACTAAGGGTTTAAATTATGCATACTTATGCATATTACCTAGATAATTCTGTCCTCCACCTTATCCATGAATTCCTGATTATGGCCACCTCGCTAGGACCCAAATCCATTTCAAGATTTTCACAAACGAATGGCAGGTCATGCGTACTGTTGACTAAATTGGATTTAACAAGTTGAATAGCAAAAATCATTGCTTATGTGACACAAAGTATCAGTCATTTCACAGAGGCAGTGAGATCCTCTTAGCTCTGTGGTTTTCAAAGGCACTGAGTCCACTGCTGTGAATAAGATACTTTTATAAGTTATATCTGAGTTAAGATATCTCCTTAAGTTATTTCCTTGTTCAAGACCCTGCAGGATATATTTTTATGAAAGCGGTATTGATTGTTATATCAAACCCTTTACAAGTAAGCCAGTAGGTTTTCAGGAAGTATTTTCCAAATATTTCGGACTCTTCCTTCAGCAGCATCGTCACATTTTGTGCCAGAATGTAGAATAACACACAAGTGCTAAAGTACATGCTTTAAATCAGCTACTGCTATGTTGTGATGGCCTGAGAAATATGTCATATTTTTTAATAAATGTTTTTCTTATCTCGATCACCCCAGCTGAGGCCTCTTTAGCTTTACTGGGGGCTGTTCTGAGGTCAGTGGAAGCTCTCCTATGCAGGCTGACTGGAGAAAGTTGGCAGAGCCAGGATTTACATGGTCTCCCATTATGTCACACCAGTCCTCATGAAGCCAGGGAATGTGAGCAACATGGTGGATACACACAACCCAACATGTGCTACACACAGGTACCACTGGGGCATTTGTTCTGTTCATAGCATTACATGTAATAAAAAATAAAATTTAAGAGGAGAATCATTTTCTTTGTGAAATTATGTCCTCAGTTTTCATCAGTAAATATGACCAAAGCAGAAGCTCTTCCCCATGAACCAGGTAAGGAACACATCTGTTTAGAGTTTTGCTTTTTCCACATCTGGACTTTTTTAGCTCAACAAGATGATTCTGCCCTCCCACAGTCCATGTACAGAGCACAGCTCCATGTCTGAGTGACCACAATCTGTCCAAGCTGGTCAGCATATCTCCTTTGTTCAAGACCCTGCAGGAGATCCAACAATCATTACAGAATCTTACCACAGTGGAGTCTACTCAGAATCTAAACACTGGTATGGAAACTTGATAAAAGGCTATAGTCCAGTCATAATAAATACAACAATGAATTCTGGGAAATATGAAGCCTATAATACAGCATTTTCTCTCTTTTTTAGCAGCTACGGAACATTCTGTGCAGGAGAACAATGGTGGGCAACTTATCCCGACAGCGTTGGACAACCTCTCACCTCAGCACTCTGCTGTTTTCCTGTTTGGGTGCCAGGTGATGCAGTTGCTTGCAGACTGCCCCCCGTTCCCCTCCGTGCTTCTGCTGCTGGCCAAGTCAATCCCCGTCTCTTCATCTTCTTCTAATGAGACTCTGCTGGCTTGTTGCTCTCGGGACTTTTACTTTGATGCAACCAATCAAATTCTTTATCTGTCAGAGGCAAAGCTTCAGCACGCGGGGCATTTTATCGCTACCATTCTGCAGTCCATGGCCCACATAGCATCAGGTAATCAGACCGATCGTAACAGAGGAGAGTCCTAAGACCCAATTTCATGTCATGGTTTAGTAAGACCGGTGAAGTGCAGCATAACAGCCCTGTCAATCATCTTTTAAAGCACTACGTATGTAATCTTCTTTGGAAACAATATGATATTTGTCTTTCTTTGTCTTTTTTATCCAGGATCTAAACCCCAGAGCTTTATGGAAGCCCTCCATGAGGCTATTTCAGCTTTAAGCCTTCAGCTGTTCAACTTTTCTTTCAAATGGAATACAACAGAGGTATGTAAGTGCCATTTAAGCCTCAAACATTGTACTCGTACTGCAGGAGTGGTGGTAGATTAATTTTTTTTTTTTTTACAGTCAAAATTTGATGCTTCAGAGGGACAGTATGGTGCTTTAGCTGAGGAGTTTCTGAACACTAGAGTTCCTACTGAAGCACAGTTCACCGAACACCTATTATCCAGCAGGTTTGTGCATAAGATGAAACCTGAAAACCTGCAGAGAATATTACCCTTTTAAAACAAAAAATCATGCAAATTCATTACTTTTATCTTTCAATTTTAGACTTGAAAAATACAAATGTTTCAGGTTGGAGCAGCTCATCGTGAACCTCAAACAGAGTTCAACTGAGGACACAAACACTGGTAAGACTCTTGTTTATTTCAAGATGCAGGTTTCACAATGAAATGTAAAAGCACAACATTTTTATTATAGAGGAGCGACCTTGGCGGTTGTGCAGAAGAATTTGAATTGACACTTTGGATCTGTAACTGCAAAACAACAATGCAAACATGGAAATCATTAGAGTGCAGCTTCAACAAACAATAAAAGTGATTAAAATCCAGATAGAGCACCACTTAGAAGCTGGATGGTTGCTGAATTAGTTAATGAAAAAAACTCTTACAAACTCTTGACCCTTAATCAATGGAAAATCTGTTAAGGTTGTATTAGCACTCTTGTTCACTGTGTTTTATGTGCGGATGGCTTTAATGCTTTCAAACCACAATGTTCAGCCCTGGAGCCTTTGATCCATCCACATCCGAGCTTTCTTGTAAAACCCATAACTTTCCCATGTTGCTCAACAGTAATACACCAATAGAAATTAATGAGCACATTATTTAATGAGATATACTGTAGGACTGAAGGCACGAGACGCTTTTCCATTTGCTCCAAGATCTAATCAGCATTAAGCTATTATGGCACCCTAACCCAAAGAGGACAAGAGTCGATTTTCCCAGCCTTCATTAACCGTAGAGGGTTTTTTTTCTAGAAAAATGGTCCAAAATCCCAGTACACACAGTTCATGACTTTCATGACAGCATGCCAATGAGCACTGTAGCATTTTAAAGGCAATAGGCGGTTGTGGTTCTGCTAGATACACAATAATTATTAATTATTACATGTTTCAGAAAGAAATGTAAGAAAGTTACTCTTAATTTCTTTAGTTTTTCTTGTTTTGATTTTGAAGAATTAGAAATCTTGTTTAATTTCTGCAGGTTTACCACCAAAAGGGACACCGATGCAGGTATCACACAGTCACAAATCATGTTTCTTCATTTAAAAGAATAGTCACTGTTCACCAATCGCAACACTTGTTGCTTATTCATTTTTTTCCATTACAGATATCCTTTGTAGAGGAAGAAATGGACCGCCTGAATGAGTCTTTCTTGCAGCTGAGCCTGCAGCTACAGAAGAGAGCTCACATGAGCACACGATTGAAGGAGAGAGAGAACAGTGCAGGCAGCCATTCTGTGGTAATCAGCTGGAATAGTTTAACGCATATACAAATACATAATCCCAAGCATGACTCAGCGTGGTAATTTAGCTGTTTTTCCCACAAACTTGACTTTCTAACTGCTAATGTTTTAATGTTAATTTCGCCCTAATCAGCTTTAGGAGGAAAAATAGTGAATCAGTATGCACAAGTATAATGTGTGTCTGCATTAGCAATGTCACTAGAGACCATGCATAAAATGGTTTGTATCTTTTATCACACATTATCCTATCAATCCGTTCACAGAGGACAACAACAACAAGCATGCCAAGCCTGAGTCGTAATGGAACAATCCTGCTGGAACTGAAGAGACGCCTTGTATCGCAGCGCCTCAATGAGCTCCAAATCACGTTAGGCCAGATCAGACGGCGCCAGCAGCATGACAGCATGTCAAAAGACGGGACAAGAGGACGTTTTCACACAGACAGCAGCAGCAGCACACAGCAGAGGCATGGGGAGCTTTATCCTGGCATAGATGGCAGCAGCCCCGCTGACGGCCGGTGGCAGGACAATATTCTAGCTAGCCAGAGTCACAGCCAACAAACCATGGAGAGCACAATTCTCAGTGACCGTAAACCTGAGAGTCGTATTTCTGACCAGCAGAGGGGTGACAATGTTAAAAGCAACAAGCCAGACACATTACCAGACTGCCAGATGCCAGAGAGACAACATGAGCTCCATCTCAGTGTTCCAGGAAAGCAGGAGCTGAACAGTCAGGTCACAATAGGAAACACAACAGGACATACAGATACTGATGACATGTGAAGGCCCTCTGATCAGCATTTTGATCTGAATTGTGATAAATGCTGTGAAATGTGTTGTTTTCAACGAGTTCTCTCATCATTATTTATCAGTCTCCTCTTCAAAAATCCTTGTTTTTTTCCTTGACAGCATAATATTCCATCTCATTTGCTGAGGAATGATCCAAATGACCTCTGCTGATGATTTGCACCTACATTTACACAATTCAGCTGTGTGCTTTTTAATTATCTGTGATCCTGGACAGAAATAATTTCTGGCAACAAGCAGCGGTGTGACTCAGTCTGTCATCTTTTCCAAATAGTTTCTCAGTCACAAGTTAATTCCGGCTTCTAAGACAGGCTCTGCTTATTACCATATTCTAATTAAGACAATAAACTTCAGCTGAGTGAACATAAAGTGACACTTGTGCCTCTGTGTGGGTTCCTGCTCACTGTAACTTCTCCCTTGTGTCTCCCATTTTCATTGTCCTTCATATATGCAAGTCCTTTCTTCTCCAAGCCCTTCTCATGGAAGTGAGCTTTTTCTATAACCAACAGTTTAACTGAGTGAAACCAAAAGTAGAAACTGAACTTGAAATCTTGTTGGATGTGCTCCAGAACAGAAGTCTACGCTTCACGACTGCTTCCCTCTTCTGGTTCGATGGTTTGTCTGACGCACAGGGTTCTGAATCTTTTAATAGAAAGCGAGTATTCCTACAGGGGGATGTGAACCAAATCAGAAGGTCAGATGGAACAAGTCTTCACTTACTATCAGTGTTAGCTTAGAGCGCTGTGCCAAGTTCCCCCCGGGTTGAATCTGGCAGTGCCCCACAGCTCTGTGTGTGTGTGTGTGTGTTTGTGTGCATGTAGGGTGTGGTTCAGTGTCTCCAAGAGATTATGCTTTATCAATTAGATTAGCTGCTGTGTGCCACTGATCTGGCCCGTGTGTGTGTGTATGTGTGCTTCACAGTGGGACTTGGCATCATATAACTCTGTGTTGAGCTGCACCGCAGCCGTGTGTGTGTGTGTGTGAGTCTTTGTGTGGTGATTTGCACTGCTACATTATGCTTGCTCTAGTTGTTTAGATCAACAGATCAACACGGGGGTTATTTTTAGGAAGACTGTCTTTGTGTGATGTTTGTGTGGGTGTATATACAAACACAAACACACACACACTGCAAGGCACAAGGTTCATTTATTCATTTTAAAACAAAGGGTTGTATATTGAAATGCTACGTGTAGTGCCTTTATGTTGCTTATAAAACAAAATTATATAAATGAATGATGAATAAATAAAAGTAAAGTTCCCCTTGACAAGTTCCACTGCACAGCAGCCATCTTGGCAATAAGTATAAGCTGTTTTTCTGAGCCAGGAAGACCAGGACCTTATTAAAATATTTGGGCAGAGAGCTGTAGCTTCAATTTCAACAGCTCTAAAAGTTTGGTAACTTTGCCCCAAATAATCATTTTAAATGACGTATTTCCAGCAAGCTGTTTTCTTCCATACAAGTGCAAGCTTTCAAAACGCAACCTTGTTCGACGGCTTAATCCAGAAAGCCATTATGATCTGCTAGATATGTTTCCCAGTATAGCTTGTGTAAGACTGATGATTTGGAAAAGAGGCGGGATTTGTGTCATCTCTTACGTTACAAACTCTTTCATTCAAAAGGCTTTAGGTGATTTGCCTCCTCTCTTGTGACATCTCTGATAATGAGACATGAAAATAAACCCTTTTCTTATTGAAGTTGTGAAAAATGAGGTAAGGAGTCCCCCAGTCTGAGGAAAGAAGCTGCTCTGTAGTCTGATATGACATTGGACACCATAATTCTTGTCAGACGGCGACAGACAGATCAGACAGTAGCTGAGGATGGGTATCCTTTGGCTCTGCACAGGCACTGACCTGGGCTGTGCACATCACTGTGCAGATACACATGGATCAAGAATGAGCAGTGAAAATACATGTTTGGAGACACGAGTCCAGTCCTTCTTACACTGTCAAAATTCCAGCATCAAGAGATTTTTCTCACAAGCTGCACATGAGCTTTACATCTCAGCATCCAACATGCTTCATCCATGGCTGTGTGCTGTAATCATGTTATAATCTTGAAATCCTTCCAAATCCCTAGAAATCTGCTCTCTGCCGTACATCCTCGAGGGGCCCTGCACACACACAGATGTATACAGTACATATATGAGGAAAGCTTATACTCTCTCTAACCCATTTAATCATACGCAGACACTGAAATCAAACATTTCCTCATGTAAAGAGATGATTAACACCATGTGTGACTGAATATTAACAAATAAAACTATCCTCTTGCTCTCCTGTTTTGAGGCTGCTCCTCTTTTACATTAAGTGTAGCCCTAAATGTGCTGTATTTGTCACAGCAATGCATCCTGTTGTGAAAAGCCCTTAGACCTCAGAGCAGAACAACACTTGAACGCTAAAAACACATTTTTATTCTTTTTTTTTTTTTGTAGAAAGTAAGTCAAACACCTTAGACGCCTGCAGGAACAGAAAGCTGGGGTTGAGGCTTCCTGTTGTTTTTCTGAGTCTGCGGGCTGTCGCTAAGCAGGCCTCCTGTCGTCACCATGGCACTGCATTACTGTTGCTATGGTTTCCTTATCTGCAGGATGTGGTTCAACCAGGCCTGCCATATTTAGTCTGCTCCTCCAGAGTGCCAGCCTCCTGCTGATGCTGACAGCAACACAAGAGTGCACTGAGCTGCCTCTTTGCTGTTCTTCTTACATTTAAACCTGCACCAACAACCAAGAATTATCCCAAAAACCTGTGGAGTTTCTCTTTCAACAGTTTTCAGTGTTTTGCAGCTTTATTATAGTGTGTTCTCAAAGCATAGTGTTACAAAATAGACGTGCATTTCTTTAAATGTAAGGCTTTGAATGGAAAAAAAATGCTGAAATTTGAAATACCCTTGATTCCTTGTTCTCCTAGAGATTAATCCTCTTGTTACTTTAGACATAATGGTTGCAAGATTAAATACTGTGATGTCAAAGTGAGATTACTGAAGCTCTGGCAGGCTTGAGGATGCCGTGCCACAGATTCATCTCAACCTGTGTTTCCTTTGTTCTTTAACAGAGTTGGCAGATGACAACATTAAACAGCACAATAATCCTGATTTTTTTTTTGACTGTCTCAGAAACATTGAAGAAAACATGAGAATGAACATCTGAGATTAAAGAAAATAATTTATCTTGTGGTATATAGACGGAAACGTAGGAACAGTGCATCTCACGTATGTATTAAGTACACTGATTGATAAACACAAATCATTAGAGATGATGAGTTTATATTCAGTCAGATTTATTGACTGAATCAGAAAGTAGGTTTTTTTTCCTGTGAACAAATCAATCACAGGAAAAAAATGGAGTGTTTTGGCAAATGACCAGATACATAAAAGCAGTGTTCTTTGTAAGGAAACACAAACCTTTAATACATAAGGGAATACATACACAGAGATTAAAGCAAGTAATAGATTTGTAATAAACAAAACAGTGCAAAATATAAATGTTCATACTGGACATTCTGCAATGCTACAGACGGACGTAGACAGACTGGGAAAAAAGCAAGAAGTTTTCTTTCTGGCCATTTTATTTCATTCTCTCACATCTTTCAGCCGTTATAAAAGAGTCAAATCACGGCAGCTTTTAGCGAGAGAAAAAAATATATAATTACAGCTTTCAGCAGTCACTTCAGTCCTCTCTGCTGCAGCTTGTGTTGGTGTGATGGACAGAAAAAGGTTTCAACCTTCTTCTACCTCAGTCAGTGAATCACCGCAACTGAATTAGTTAAAAGATTTCTTCTTTACCCTCCATTTTTCACATAGTTTATCCTTTAAAATGATTAAAGAAAACAAAATCAAAGAGGACAAGATAAGAGAGCCCAATTGTTGCTGGAGCGCCGTCATGCATCATTAAGGAGTTTGTACCCAAATATGGACAGAATGTCTTGGGAAAGGTCAGGCTCCTCTAAATCTAAACTCCAGAGGATATAGGATCATTAGATTAGTGGGTTGTGTCCTGCACAGTGTTTTATCAACTTTATTGCTGCAGTGAACCAAAGATATAGATCGGTCTTTGTATGTGCTTTGCATTTACAGGACTTCAAAGTACAAATCCTGCTCGTTTTATACTGTTTTATGCTTTGTGCATAGATTAAAGTATATGTGCATGTATAATGTGAAGAGTTTACACTTTGTGAACATGCATGCTTCTACTCTCATAGATCTAATAAACCACTAATAGACTCGAATGAAACTGCTTATACCCAGTGAACACTGGCCCTGTGGTCGTTTTTGTACCAAGAGCTGAGAAAAATAAATAATGCAAGAACTGATGTGTGACAAATGAAGTGAAAGAGCTCTGCTAGCAGCCGCTGAACAAGATTATATAACTCATGACAGACAGTTTTGCTTCCTTGTGCTTCTTCCACTTTGATAAAAACATCATTTGCATTAAGCTTCCATATGCAGGCCTACACATGAGGAACTGTGTTCTGTTTGTTTAGCTGCTGCAGTCAAGAGCAAATGCAAACAGACTCCCATGATGAGTTGGCTAGACCTTCCCCAAATGACAATAATATGGTCATGCATGCTCATTGTAGTGTAGGAGGGAGTGACTCACGCATGCGTATCAAAGCCTCTGCTCTGCCAGCGCTGACTGCTGAAGTGACTGCTGGAAAACAAAGGCAGTGAGCCGCGGCTGGGAAATGTCATCAGTCATCTTTAATCGGGGGAAACAGACTTCAAACAGTCAATAGTGTTATTCTTTGAGGGGTGAAATAAGAGAAGTGTCATCACTGGTTTTCCTGTTTGTGTGTGTGTGAGAGACTCTCGCAGCAGTGTGTGTGTAAATCGGCTTTTGAGACTCCACAGGTTCCTCCCCTTCGCTTGATTTCTTTTTCTTCCTGTGCTTTCCCGGGTGGATTTTGTACTGAATGACAGCAGCTGTGGGCGAAGGACCGCTGTCTCACATCACAGACTTGTTTTTTGTATTTTCATCTTAATCGCACCGAGTGGAGGGAACAATGAAGTTAGTCCTTTGCAGACAGATGATGATGAGAGGCGCGTCAGAGGTTTGATGGAAGACTCAGATGCACAGATGAGCACATGAAGTCTTCGCAGCATAGTTTCTCAACTCTTTTACACCTTTTCTAGTTTGAAATCCTGCCCTTTTTTGAGGCAACCAGTTTGGATTTTTCTGGATTTTTTGACCTGGTTGAAGGAGGAAGTTACGTGCGCCGCTTATCTGCCGAGGAGAGGCGCTGTCCGTGGTCCTGAAGTCATCTCAACTACTCCTCTTATCTCACTCCTGACCTCGTGGGAAGACTACTTAAGTTTTGCTCCAAACAGCAGCAGAAAGAGGGACACTGTCCACCAGGAGCTCCAGAAAGAGCTTAATATGGTAACTCAATCCAGAGTTCATCTGAAAACTTTGGTACTTTTGTTTTTTGTCGGTAAGTATAACTCCGCAAAAACGCTCAAATATCTCGTTAGGCTGTGAATATTGCATGTTTTTTTTTCTCTACTGGGTTTCATAGATACTTAGATGAACTCTCCAGCTGGCTGTGTGCACTAAAAACCTAGTTTCAGAGCAGTCCCACTGACGCCTGCACTGTGCAGCACAGTGCTGTCAGCATTTAAGTGGAACAATTTGATCCACTAAAACAGGGGACACCAGGATCCCCCCCTCTCTTCCCTCCCTCCCACTTTCTATCTGCCCTCTTTCCATGTGTTTGTGTGAGTATGAGGGGGAAAAAAAACAAACAGATGAGATGGAATCGATGTTGTCACTATGTGCCCAGGGGGGGCTTTGGGTTATATAAGAGCACTGGACCCAACACAACAACCATCACACAAAGACATCCATGTGGTGAGCTCACTGAGATTGTTGCCTCACTACATTTTACAAGACAATCTTTGTGTTTATAATCCCTTCAGTTCTTTCCCTCGCTGTCATCATCCACTCCTCTGCCTTCCTCTCATTATTCTATCTATTATTTATCAATCATTACCTCTCTGCTTCCTGCTTGCCCACAATATGTTGCTGTCCTCCTCCTACACTATCCACAGCCTCCTTCATTTATTCCTCCCTCTGCCAGCTAATACTAATGGACAGAGGCCATCATTAGTGCTTACTGGCTTGGATGATCCTGGATTTGCTATCAGTGTTGTGACCCAAGTCTCTTCAGTGCTCATGGAGCTGTATAATTGAATTTATGTCTGTTTAACGCTTACTGAGTTTGCATCTGGCTCAGTGTTGGATTCTACGTAAGCAAGAGTTGGTGACCTCAATATAAAAAGACTAGGCCGTGAGTTTATTAGTTCAGATAAAAACTGTGCTTTTAGTTTTATTCTCCATTGTTGAATAAAGGCAGAAAATGTCACTGACCATGGCATTTCGTTTTACTCTAGAATAGAAAAAAAGATGTAATGCTCCTGTTGAATTTTAAGATGAATTATAAATGCGCCTTTTAGCACTTTTACTCTAAAATGTGTCCAAAGAGCTCTGTCTAACATTTAGAAAGGAAATTATGCAGCCTATTCCTGAAAGCTTTTCCTTCTTCAGTGTTAAATGCTAAACTAAACATGTAAATGAAAGCTTCAGTTCAAATGTGTTTTAAGTCATTTAAAAAATACTGTGTTTTTGGACAATTTGCATCGATCATGTTCTTTCCTCAAAAAAAGTTCCCTTACTTTGTTTAAAGTTTTTACAAATGACACGTGTTTTTTCATTCATTGAAAATTCCAAAATGTTAAATTGTTGAATATTGTTTTCATTTTTCAAAGTTTGACATGATGCCTGGAAAGTCCGTTCTCAGTGTAAACTGTGAACATCCCACGTCCCACTTGTGCAACTCTCATGCTGGCGCAGAATTGGTTTCCAAATGTGATGTAACAAAATCATTTAGTCAAACTCAGATTTAAGTTGAGCACAGTTAAACTTTCTCTCTTCATCAGATAAGGTCTTTAACTGCATTGACTGAGCTTTAATCAGATAAGCTGCTGAGCTAAATGTGTGTAACATTTCCCTGCCCCTCCAGTTCACCTGAGCCAGCCAGTATGCGTCGATGTCCCGTCGGCGACAGAAGCTGTCCTGGGAACATCCATGAAGCTGACCTGCATTGTCTGCATGAGGAGGGAGGAGATCAAAGCAAAGACGCGTGTGGTTTGGTACTACATGCCAAACATCACATCCAACAAAACTGAAGTAGGATGCTGCTACATTATTGTAAACGATCACATGCTGTATGCAGGTTCGTCCTAGTGTAGATATTTTATATATATATGCTTCCCTTTCCTCTCTTTTAGATATATAAATATGAGAAAGAATCTCGTGTTGAATTGGACGGACCACTGAAGGGTCGCCTGATCTGGAATGGGAGTCAGGACTTGCAAGATGTCTCCATTTTAATTCTCAACGTCACGTATAATGACAGTGGCGTCTATGAGTGTGAAGTACATCGCGAGTTCGAGTTTGACTTCTTCACTCCTTCAGTCTCCATCACCAAGGACATCAAGCTGAGAGTGATAGAGCGAGGTGCGGATAAAAGATTTCCACTTCATTCCATGTGATCCTGTTCTAGGCTTAGGTTCAGCCACATGCATGGTTACCATATCAGTACAGCTCAGTGTTAACTCCAGTTGTGATTCTGTTCTGAGATCAGTCAGTTCAGTGGAGTTATAACAGAGCCTCAAATGAGTTTGTCCTCGGACTTGTGTTTGTCAGCATGGCTCTGTGATGATACCAAAGTACATGTTAGTCCCAAGATTTATACAGTTTAAATCTGACACTTAAGCGATTGTTTGAAACATTTTTTACCCCAATCCATTGCAACATGAATTGATTACTGCATTTTGAATATTAAAAAGGCAAGAAATGCTTAAACAGCCCCAAAGCAAATGTATTATTCATTTCTTCCCTTAATATAAACATGAGCTCTTATGAAACAAAAAGTAACTAGTGGTGTTGTACTTAAATGTAAGTGAAATATCTACCAAGCAATAGTCTTTATCTCTCACGCCTTATAATATTAGCAGGACTGGTGTATGTTAATCAATATTCTCAGAGCTGAGGTAATCGTAACGATAGAGATGCAGATGTAACACAGCGTAGCTCCTAATTTCACTTCAGGATTGCAGATTTTAGCACCGAGTGGCCCAGCTGTTGTGTTAAATGTGATGATGATGGTGCTACAGCTGCACACAGCACTGTGAATGCTGGAGAGGTTCAGCTCAGGCGTGTTGATTTACAATCCCTCCTGGTTGAAACACAAGTCTGTGCTGTGTTGACTTATTTGTATTGAGTGTTTGTGATGTACACACCCCTCCTTCTATGTGTTTATCAGATTGCTTTAAGTGGATTTTGCATTTTATTATATATATATATCTGACTGGTTGTTTGCACAGAGTGATGCATCAGTGTGAGGGCAGTCTGCCACTAACAACACCACTTTCCTTCTCTCCCCTCTGTTGTGACTGTACCCAAGAGGAATAATTGTGTGTTGTGTTTTGTCTGCCTTTATTGTTCGTCAAAGCTTTCTTCTGTTGTCAGTGAAGGGGTTAATTCAAACCAACAACTTTGCTATCTAATATAAGGGGTAATGTATTCTGCTTCCCAAATGCTTGGCTTGTTGAATGTGTCATTTTTCACCCTGATCGAATATACAGTACATCATGTATATTTGGACCTACTTAAATCTCCCCATTCCTTTAACTTTACATTATTTGTATCTGCCTGCACGTGGTATATAGTTCAAGATCAGAGACATGTAAAGATGAAGCAGTTGTTAGTTGTATTCCAGAGTCATAACTGGATTATCCCTCGAAGTGCAATACACTACAGTTTGATCTTCTATATAAATTGAAAAGCCCCTCCTTCACATCCCATACAACTGTGGTATCAAATTTCAAAAAGCCGTCAGTCAGTGTACTGTACATTACAGCCTGGGAATCATGTTACAGTCATGATGTCCATAGCAGCAGAATGGATTAGCTCACAACAAACATATCTGTGCTTTCCCATCGTAGGGATTATTTTACACTAACAGTCTCTGCAGAGGCTGCAGAATCAAATCAGTGAAAGCTGTCAACTGTCTGGTCAGCAGGCTTTCTGGAATTTGGTGCACGCTCACTGACACAGTGGTTCACAGTGGCTCATCATCCTGCAGTGAAAGATTTAAAGGATAGGTTCTCATTTTTTTCGCAAGTCTGTTTTGAAATAATAGTCAGAGGCCCACAATATACATTGGAAC
>JAPZDY010000024.1:14081216-14103790 GCA_029783645.1 Ctenochaetus hawaiiensis
AGAGGCCCACAATATACATTGGAACAGTATTTACTTGCTAATAATTAGTCTTACTGATCAAACTGGCCATTAAAAGATTCCTCTCCGATGCATTTTCAATATAAGTGATGGAGAATATCAACAGACCTCTTTCTGTCCAAATATATATATATATACAAAGTTTATCCAAAGTTAATCTGAAGCAGTTCAAGTCTTTGAAAACACAAAGAGGAAGTCTGTACTTAAAGCAATGTAACTTTTAAGACACCAGAAAGATTTTATGAACTTCAGATAACCTTATGCAGTTTTGTACAGACTGTTTCAATGTTCATAAGAGCATATGAATATTGTAAGACAGACTTAAAAAAATATGAACCTGTTCCCTTAATTAAAAGTATAGTGATTTAACTTATTGTTAAGAATGCTATTAGTAATTTAAAACACAGTATGATCAAAGTGTAAGATAATCATATCTTTAAACTTAAAATCTGAATTATGCCCTGAGAACCACGGTGACTTTGCATATCCATCTGAGTTCACATTTAAAGGGACCCTGTGGAGTTTTTGACCACTAGTAGCGCTGTTGAGCAATGTTTATACAAGCAGGTCCTCGTTTTGCACAACAACATGAATGCTTTTCCACTCACACAGAGCACCAACAAATGTAGCAGTGCAGAAACAGCAGCAGTACAGAAGAAGACTGCTTGCAAAAGCAAACAGAGATGTAAACACTACACCGTTTAAAATGCTGTAACAATATACACAGTGCATTCTGGTTAGAAAAACACTGAATGTAAACACAGCTTTTGTTTGTTTGTCTGCAAGAAAACTCCACAGGGCACCTTTACCTCGTTAGGCACTATTATCATTGTACTACAGGTATGATCATAATGTTCTGTATGCAACATACACATCATATTTTGTGCATCATTTGCATATCAAGTGTATCTGTGAAAGGATGCACACCAGAAAACATGACTTATCTTTGCTTAAAGTTTGGCTGCAGTAGTAACGTTTGTACATAATGAGTTGGACTTGTCTTTCAGTGAAAGGAGAGTAAACTGTAAACTGGAGTTTGCCACAGAAATATTGCCTCCTCATTATAATTAATGGCTGATCAGCAGTCAGCAGTGTTGTACATACATGAACAAGCTTAGCATACTGTCTTAAACCACTGAATAAATAAGTTTCCATTCCTCCATTCAGCACACAGAAGCATTCAGAATTAGGATGCATACTGAATAAAACATGTTCCATGCTGTTGTTTGTGCTCCACAGCCAGTCCAGACCCCACTGCGCTCTACTCTGAGATCATGATGTATGTGCTGCTAGTGTTTTTGACCTTCTGGCTGCTGATAGAAATGGTCTACTGCTACAGGAAGATCTCCAAGTCTGATGAGCAGACACAAGACACAGCGTGAGTCTCACACAGATGCACAGACACAAATGCAGTTTAGGGGAAACAGCTAACTAAAACCCTGTGTGTCCCTGAAAGAATACTATTGTCAACATATCTAAATCTATATGTGCACTAAGTTTTTCTTTTGCTAAGACTCACAAAACAGCAAGGCAGCATGTGTCAAAGAAGGAGAAGTGTTGACTGTGTCTGCCTGAGTTTTTGCTTTGCATTATAGTAATTTAAATTTTCAGAAACATGTCTGGCAGAGAGATTTAGGAGGCAATCAAGAGGAAAACAGAGCAGGACAGGAAGGAAAGACAGACACAGAGGTAATGCAGTTTAAACTGCATCAGTTTGTAACCCTCTTGCAACAGTAATCTGTCTTTTCACTTAGACTGCCTGGCAGGCCTGAATAATTCTAAGCACTGCTGACTGCTCTTTTTTCTTAACAACCTTTCACAACCGTGGTGGATTTGCAGCTCCGTCAGTGAGCGACGTTTTGCGTTACCTTGTCAGAACTGCCAAAGACCCTGAACGCACCTGTACAGTCAGCTCCCAGCGGATTGTCACGGTGTTGACGAGGGCACTTGGTCCAGGTTGACAACTTTTGAACAGGCAATTTATGTCCTGAACAGAACAATCACTGATAACGCACAGCTTATGTGCTGATCCAGTTATTGTGGTGCTGCAGACGATTAACCTGTTTCCAAATCTGACTCCTACAGCGCTGCATAGAGCTCAAGTACTGCACAGTGTGTATGTCTCCCAAAGAGTAAATTATACAGGAGGAAACACAGTACGACTTAACAGATAAACATTAAAAAATACTACGCTACAATGTCATACAATGACAGGATGTTTCCATTCACCATGCTGTTTATGTAAGGAACAAAACATAACAAATTACTTCATAGGTGTTTGATATTTTAAGTTTCCCACAAAGTTTCTTTGAAGTGTGCAATATGGTATTAATTTAGAAAAAAAATGAATATAAATAAATAAATTGTTAATTGTTTTTTTGAAACTTTATCAAATAATGTTTTTGTTAATTAACTGCATTTTTGTGGTTAAGATGTGTACAGTCAGATGCAGCATTCACTGAAGCCTTGAGTTGGCTGTTGCCTAATGTCGTTTTAAATAGAAATCACATCCCACTAAAGTTTATCGATCCCTGAACAGATCATGAGCGCGATATATGCTGAGCATCAAGTGATCGATTGTGTATAACTCTGTAAACTTGGTTGGTGCCTGCAGCTGAAAGAGTTAATGGGTTGTGGCCGCCTCACTCACATCCATTATTGACCAGTGTGACAGCACATTTCCCAGTGAGAAGCTGCACCCACTCACAGAGGCTGTTTGGTGGTCAGATTTTTACCGGGGCTTAATGGATATGTGCCACCACTCAAAAATTTTGAGGTGACATTCTGTGATGCATTAGTGATTTTTAGTCAGTGGTAGGTGAAGTATTCATTTCAATTTCTTAAGTAAAAGTACAAATAACACAATGTGAAAATACTCCATTACATGTAGAAGTCTTGCATTCAAAGTTTTTACCTAAGTAAAAGCATAAATTACTGGCAAAATTTATTGAAAGTACCAAAAGTCAAACTACTTTTTTCTGCAGAAAAATGCTCCCTGTGATGTAATTAGTGATTTTGGACCATTATTACTCGTGCATTATCATGTACTTATTATGTATTTTGTATTTTACTGTTGTAAATATTTTACTGTTGTAAAGGTTTGATGTTGAACTAATTTTTAATCTTAATTTACTGTTGAGGGATAATCTACAACAATTCATCATATTCTAAAAGATGAGCATCTTTTAAAGACTCCTGCAAAAACAGCTCAATTTTCAGCTTTATTGTCCAGAAAATCCAAGAGATTTATTAATTGTTTAATTTTTTCTAAGACTGAGTTGCAGTTTAATTTTCTCAAACTATAAAGGAAATCCTGATCTATTAGTTTCAGGAAACAAAAACATTAAAAAAATGTACAAACTTGGAGATTCATGGTTTTCACCGAATGGAAAGGTTATAAAAAAAATATCTGAAAAGTACGACAGTTGACAGGCGAATGCAGTGAAGTAAAGGGTACAATATTTGATTCTGAGATGTAGTGGATTAGAATTAGAAAGTTACATAAAATGCAAACACTTAAGTAAAGTACAAGTACAATCTTCCACTTAGTTACTTAGCTAAGTTATATTATTGAGCGTAAAGGTTGAGCACAGCAACAAAAGGGATTATCTGTCAAAAAGATACAAAAGGATTTATCTGGAAAGTACTGACAGGTACACAAAATTCTTTGAATTTTTATTACCTCTGCTCATCTGTCAAGTTTCTTTGCAACTTTATTGAACAGGTGACATATTTAATGAAGGTTTTGTGCTTTTTTTATTAGAAAGTTGGCTGTTAAAAACTGAATGAGGGTATCATGTCTTCCTGCACAGCATGTATAATAGCTCCCCACTGCTCATGTCACAGTGATGGTTCTGCTCCTGTGGTGAAATTGTTGTGGCATCAAAAACTGGGTGCAAATGTGACTGTGAAAAAGCCCCACAGTCCCAGAATGGGGGACATTCAGTCATGTTCCACTGTAGTGAGTGCCGATCAAACCTTAGCACCGGTCTGTGATATTTGGTGGTATGAAGGACCCTATCACCTGCTCTTAGATACTCCTCTGTTTTTTTCTACCAATCTGCCTGCAGGACAAACTACCTAGCCATTCCCTCTGAGCAGAAAGCCACTCCAGCCGCTCCTGTTACAGAATAAAAGTGGTTTTCAGTGACACGGTATTTTACATGTGACTCTCTCAATCTGATCCAGATCACTGAAATCACCTCTCTTTCCAACTCATTGTTCGTACCTTTATTACTCATAACTGTACAGTTCTGTAGTGGAGTTGTGTCGCTCTAACACCTTCCCATGTCTCTTCTTGCTTGTTCCCTTCAAAAAATGTTTCATTCCTACCATTTTTGGAATTCTTGCCTATTCATAAGTCTTTCATTTTTTCCTTACTATCCATTTATTCCACTATCAGAGATTTACCATGAAACATGCTGGAATACATTTAATGAAGGGTAATTCGTTTTAAATTAAGTTTCATATTAAACAAACAACACTGTCAGAAAGGCTTGATATCTCATTTGTGAAAACTGGTAAATTTGTGAAGTATTTCAACCTAGAGTTGAATATAAACAAGCCAATTTCAGATATTTGCAATTCAGAAACAGTCCTCTCTGGCACTGATCTGCATGGTGAAGATATGTATGGCATTTGCATGTATATGAAGTAGGGCTCCTGGGCGATATTAATTCTAAAGGACACAGTTGTTTATGTGAATTAGATGTTGAATTTGTTTATTGTTTAATATCACACATATGGGTCTGTTTATTTAGCATATAAATCATTCAATTTTTAATAAGACGTAACATGCTCTGCTCTTTTTAGGTATTAACCAATCAGGATGGGACATCCGTGTCATGTGACAGAAATGGGCATAGACTCCACCCTCACCTATGCCACTAGGAAGGTGACGTTACCCTCAGAAAGCCATAGCGATCCTGCCAATCGACCAACCCTGTGTATCGACTGTGTCTTGTGAAGAGCCGGTCAGAAATGTCTAAGTGCTGAATTTTTCTCCCCCTCTTCCTCTGATGTTTCTAACCTTTGTGCCAGGCATCTGAAATTAAGTGCTTTTACAAATACAGCAGGTTGAACAACAAGAACATAGTGCGCTGCACTTGTCAGATAAATACCTGTCATGCTTTATATGGACCTGCCAGTGTGTAGAGTTACCAAACATTTTCTTAGTAGTTAGCGGTGCCTCTGTGATTTATATTTACAGAAAAGATCCAACGTAAGAAGCTGTCCTACAATTTTAAAGGTTGTTATATACAACTTATATACCGACTCTGTAGTACCTGTTTAATTCATTTTGTTTTATTACTATTTTATAGACAACAAAGAGATTTTCAGCCGCAGTTTTGTTTTTATTGGCCAATATCTTTTCTGATGTCTTTTTAAGAAAAGTGGATTGCATTGCTTTTACTGTATGGATGTGCATTTCTCCCTGTTTTATATAATTGAAATATACAGAAACAGATGATATTGTATCAAATCACTTTGTTTCAGCTAAAGAAAATGCATCTAGAGGTCTTTGCAATAATCTGTGTGAATCTTTGATCCATGTTCAGCGCTGATGTCAAAGTTCAGTCAGCAGGTTGAGTCTTACTGCACACAGTTACTCCAAACTTATTTGTAAGCTTCGACTTTTGCTGGTGTTTTACAGTAGCACTGCTATTGAGTTAAAATTTGTGCCTGTTCTATAGTGCAGCACTGTAGAATTAAATATATTGTGACTCAATCATACAATGCTGTTCTGTGTCTAATACCGATATATCTTCTGTGTGAGTGAGTCGCTTTTGATCTATTAAATTCAACGGATTCCACAGTCTGTGTTAAAGCTCCTCTCTTTATTGAAAAGTTAAAGTTTTCTTTTGAAATTGCACAAAGGAACAAGTTCAATTTCCCAACCTTTACCTGGGTGTTAAGAGGAAGGAGCAGATCGACTTCCAGCTGCTTCTGTCTTACATCCTCCCTCTTATCTGCGACTGAAGAAGTGTTGAAAAGGAAAAAAGTGGACTTTAAATTAGGCACGATAAGCTCCACTGGTGTTCTCAGCTCTAATTAACAATGCTGAAAAGCAGCTAATGATTTGCTTCTACGTGAAGTAAACACAGTTCTGCATAGTGGGAGCAGAGATGGTCCAGATAGGCCAAGAAAGGTTGTGGGAGACAAAAAAAAAGCAAAAGTAGAAGGTGCCAGAAGAGATAAAGGGTAAAAGACTGGCAGTTAGAGAGGGATGTGATGTAAATTGCTCTTTTAGCTAGCCGTGACCCACAGCAGTGACAGATATAGCAGCAGCTGTTGTTATAGCAACCCGGGCATGCCTGTAGCAAGGCAGATTGCCTGGCAAAGATATTACCCTGCGATAGTTCAGACACATTCATTTATGCACAACCATAAAAAATATAGAACGGTTTATTACTTATTATGCACAAAATATGAGGACCAGGCACCCAGCATGCCTTGCTGCATGGGTTTGATAGACTATAGCAGAACCGGAGAAATGCTTCCACGAACCCACCAAGGTCAGGTGTTGGTGTCTGAATGGCAAATAGGTGAAGTAACAAGCGCACCTTTTCTCCATCAAGTTCCTATAAATTGGTTATTGATTGTGCGACACATCCCATAAACTCTCAAACAATATGGCATTATAGCTCTGAGATCTATTGTAAAGTGTAGTTCTGTGACCCTCCCCCTCTTCTTTCTTCCTCTCTCTCCCTCCCTCCCTCCCCGTGTCTCTCCTTCTTTTCCTCTCTATTGTTACAACGTGCTTCCCTGAGGATACAACCCAGTAATATGGCCCACATTCTACAAATATATGTTTCAATTCAACCACCAGGCCGCAAACGCCTCAGCGCTTCTCGAGTCACATCACACCATGAACGCAGACTATAATCGCCTTTAATTTAAATATAATTTTCTTTTCTTGTAAGTGGAAAAAGCTAATCATATAAAGTGTCATGAATGACAGAAACGGACTTAGTAGTTCAGTAATCACCTGACAAAGCTGTCTGCACATGCGACAAAGCTCCTTTCAAGCCATGTGAGCCTGTAGTTGATGTATTTAAGGTAGAGCCATCGCTTTCTCATTTTGCATAAGAATGACTTAAATATATGGAGCAATTTTACATTCTGACATCATCAAATATGACTTAAATCATTAGTCATGCAATCTGCAGTTCATGATGGTTGTCCATCTATGAAGGGTCTCTGTCTCCCCCTAGTGTAAAGCACATTTGTCATCAAAATGTTGACATGAAATCAAAGACAACTTGCGGAAGTCAAGCTCTCTGTCTCTCTCTGTCAAGCATGTGAAAAAAAAACAACATACTGTTGCATAATTACTTGATGAAAAGAGGGATTTCTGATGTGCAAGCTGCAAATAGTAGCAATATTTTGTGATGAATCAGAGATTTATGCTATTGATTTATTGATCCTATCTGTATGGTGGGTGGGATCAGAAATGCTGTGCTGTGGCTGGAGCATTAATGATGCAGCATGCTGTCAGTCTACATTGCCAGGCACTGCAGAAACACAATGAACTGATGGAAATATTATATCACTGTTTACCAAAGCCTTACTAATAAATGATTTAATCCATGAGCATAATGCGGATATGATTAGTTTGGCCATAACCAGATGTTTTTTTACAATTTAGGGAGGCTTTTCCACCTGTCAATAACAATGTCCATCTTGCACCGACTATTAAACACGGTGGGGTTTTTTCCTTAATCTTTCAGTTTATTTTCAGCCTTTAAACAGAATATCAAATTTAATTCTTTTGAGGCTCTTCTATTGAAACCTGCTCCATCAGCTACAAATTGCTTTGACCAAGGAAATGGATTCCACCTCGTGGTACACTACAGACCACCTTTACTCTCCATAATGGAAACCAGGGGTTCCATAGCTTTCAATGGTTCATTAGGATTGATTTACACGTATACATATTGATGTGGATTTTTTTAAAATTTATTTAGTGTAAAAACTGTTAATTTCTTTGCTTTGGCAGTTAAAAAGGGTGACTGAGGGGGAACAGGCGGACTGTCCAATCCTTTCACATAAAAAGAAACCTTAATCAGTTGTAGTCAGAGCTCAAGGTGTAGTATTTTCTACTAACTCAAGAGCTAATTTAAATGATGACAGTACTCTTCCCGGTTGCCTCTTTATCAAGGGGTAGAGGCAAAAGAGTGAGGCAGCTTAAGCACCTGCTTAAGCCACAGGAACAAGCCATTAAGGGGTAAGGCTGGGGGATAGGGGAAATCTGGAGTCGAGGCACAAACAATGCTGATTTATGCCATTTTTTATGAGTGTATGTGTGAGTGTATAAGGCAGTTTGTGTCTTTTAGCTTTAAACTGTGTTAGTGTGTATTAAGGTGTCTATCTGGAAAACAAAAAACAAACATTTGTGCTTTCTGTCTTTTTGTGTCAGTTGGACACTGGCAGTTTTTTTAGAGAACTTGGAGATTTTAGCTCTGATCTTATCAGTCATTCTAATTAAATGATAGTATGATTTGTTTTAGTATTTGCTTAAATAAAGCCTTCAACCCTCTGAGTAGTGCTTTTTATCACGCATTGATACTTACTGGGTTCACTTAGTTTGTACATGAACCCACTACACCTTGGACTCGTTTCTCTTCAGCAGACTAAGAAAGTCTGCCCTGAGTGCTTCCTTTGTCTCATATGCAGCATTGGGTCACTTTCTAACAAGAAACAACACCAGCCTGTTCTTGTAGTGCTGGCATACATTTTTTTACCACTCAACATAACAGCCAAGAAATTTTGCTGCACTTCATGAGCATTTGCCTGCAGTAAAAGGCTCTTTATGACAGTGTGATGAAAAATTGTACAAGTAATTTAAACTCAGCCATCGCTCCATTTTTGGTTCAGTTGTGCCCCTTTGTACCAAAAATAGACAGCCAAGGAAGTTTATATCCTGGTTTACAGACAAAAACACATGCTGCTAGTGTTCTGCACTACAAGCATGCTTTATCTGCTGCAAAACAACCTATTTTTCCTATCTGATCAGCAGCAATAAACAGATTCACTCCTACGCTGTACTTCAAAGAAGACACTATATAATTAAGTCAAGATATTTTTTATCATAACAGATGATATTTGAAGATAGTTACGTTACGACAGAGAGTCTTTTCATAAGACTAACATGGACGTTTTGTAATTGAGGGGCATCTGCTTTGAGCACCAGCAGGATAAAATCCTCATGGAGTCCAGATACTGCTGCTGGTGATGACTGATGAGGACGACAGCAGCATGATGATAGGCTAACAGCGTAGGTGTGTTGCTGTGCTATTGGACAGATGTGACCAGGTGATGGGAACAGCTGATATCTCAAAAATAACTGCAGGTCTAAGCAAGCAAATGAGTAGTCTATTTGTCTAGTCTATTTCTTACTTTCACTAGAGCTGCATTAGAACTAAAAAAAAAAGGGGAGAGACTTTTTAGATGTTTTCTGTAGTAAAATAAATCAGATTAACTACTAAATTACTCTCTTATCTCCAGCTGCCTCTGCAGAATCTGTCATACAACATTCATTTGGAGTTCCTGCAAGCAGTTCTCATACATTTTGAGACTATTACTCTTGGGAAAAATTCTTAACCGGTTTCAGCTTTTAAATCAGTACCATCGATCCTCTGGACCCAATTCCGTCTAACTTTTTAAATATCTTTTTCCATCTGTTTAAACTGCAACAGTGACCCTGGGAGATTTCGTAACTTTTTGCATAATTCTCTTTGTAAGACACCACACCTTGATTCAGGATCGTGGAAAAGTTTCACTCACTCTCTCTTCAATTCTTTCAAAAGTACTAGAGTTGTGTTTCAGCAAATTTTCCCACAACTAGCAAAAATCATTTTGAACCTTGCTTTAAGGACTTGACTCGCCACAGAAACTGCACTTACTAAAGTGGTAAAAAACATTCTCCTTACAATTGATTTAAATTCAAACTTTGGGCTTCTTCAACTGAATCTTAGCATTAAGAATCGATACAGTGTCTCTCTTCTGTCCTCGGTTTAGATCTTACTGAAGACAGTAATGAATGAACACAGTGTATTTTCCACAATATTATATCAATATTTTCTGATTTGAAGCATGGAGAACATCAGGGTTGTGTTTTAGGTCCTCTTTTTGTTCTCTTTTAATACACATCACCTCCTGGCCAAATTATACACAGTTGTGGGATACATTTCCACTGCTGTACTGCTGATACTTACCTCTATGTGCCTAGCATCATAATTTTCAAATAACTAATTGAAGCTTTTTATATGAAATATTGGATGTCATATTTTCTGCTCCTAAACACCAGTTAAATGAGATGCCAGTCATTGGACCTCATCATAGACAAGAATTTGATGAAGTAACAGTAACCCTCACCAGCTGCATGATTCCTTCCTGTTTATTAGCTAAAGATATTATTATGACATTATCATTATTATTACTTGCTATTATGTTTGATCCTACCTTATCCTTGGGTCAGTACGCTGAAGAAACCACCCGGGCTTTTTTTTAAATAAGGTAACATGACTTAAAATAGGTCATTTCTGTCAAAAATCCTTGATTCTCATGCAACTATAAAAGCTCTTCAGAAGGTTCAGAATGCTGCAGTGACTCTTCTTACCAAAACTAGGAAATTTGACCGTGTTCATGTCAGATCAGACTTAAAGGTGCTTCTGATGACTCATAAAATTGTAAATGGTCTGGGCTCTTATCTGTGTGATCTCAGCGTACCTCACATCCAGTCCTGTGCTCTACACTCTCACAAAGCTCCTGTTAGTCCCCAAAGAAGTCAGCTGGCTACAAAGCCTTTCGTATTGCGCCCCTTTCATCTGGAATAATCTCCCTGATGGTATCAGAGAGTCTGACTATGTTTGGACCTTTAAATCAAAGCTGAAAACTTGTCCTTTCACCCTGAGCTGCTCAACATGCATCTACTTTCTTACTTTTCAATTGTATTTACAGCAGAAGTGCATATCTCCCTCTTTCTCTCTTTTCGATTTGTGAATTGTGATTTTCACTTATATAAATTGATGATTTATTGGTTGCTGTTGATCATCAATCACTTTGCTAAAACTGTGAGTTTTGGCGTTAAAGAGTAATGATAAATGGGAACATATTGATGAATACAAAGTGAGTAATTATTACACAGTAGTTTTCAGCTTTCTTACTTGGATGACCTCTCCTCTCCTTTCCTTTCCTCTCACTTCCTCTCCTCTCTTCTCCTTTTCCTCAAGGGGTCCATCCTCTGTGAGGTAAAGGGATTTTCAAAGCATTGTACCCAACCAAGCTGAAGCTAAGAGGGTGAGCAATTCTCCTGCCTGTCAATATCCATTTCTTTAAGGGACTGAAACCAAATGCATATATTTCAAATGAAGGCAGAGAAATGGAATCATTTCATCCTAGGCGGCTTTTCTGAAATAACCGTGGGCAATCCACACATAATTATAAGCCTCCACACATTTTATGCTGTGTATTTATAGTACAGGGGGGGGGGTAACTTTGCCATGCAAATATTTGCACACTTTATCAATTAATCTCTGGAATGCAAAGTTCCAGCTTTGTCACAGACTCCCAGCCAAAAGAGGGATGACAGATATTTTTGGATTACAAACAATCTCTCTTATAGCAGGCACAAATTAAACTGGAATTGAGAGTCTCTGACCAAAGATAGAGGTAAACATGCTGATTTTTTTTCACTAAAAAGTAAAATATAATGTGTGCCATCGCATTTTAAGGAAAGTCTGTCATTGCAGGGAAATTGGCCTCATATACAATGAGAGCAGAAACTAATCTCACAGACTATCTGTCTGCTACGTATAAGGCTAGAGCCAGCAGTCAGTTAGCTTAAATTTAACTTGAAGACTGGAAAAAAAGGTTTTGATTTGCCTCCTAAATTAACATTTTTATGTCAAGAAATAAATACATTTTTCAATATTTATATTCTCTATTATTTTCAAAAATATATTCTCTCAAAGCGAAAAATATTTGCTGTAAGCAAGACGCATTGCCAGTTAATGATACCACTGCGAATGCTATTCTATGCTTCTAAAAGGTTATTTTGATTACATTTGATTTGATTAGACATTCACCTTTCTCCTCTGACTCATTAATTCCTCAAAGTCAAGGCATATTACTGGAAGAAGACCTGCTGGCACAACACATCACTCTGGTGTTTATAGCATCTTTGTCAGGTGGTAAATTGCACCTGCACAAGTTTGAGGCTCCTCTGGAGAACCTTTCCACTTGAGATTAGCATAATCTGGTTGTGGATAATGTACACAGCCAACATGAATTATTACAGAGTGCTTGTATAATTATATCAACCTTGCTATTACAGAGTTGTTATTATTCCCCTGTGATGTCTTTGGCATAAATGAGAGAAAAGAGGCAGACGAGTTTGACCCATAGAGAGCTGCTGCTGACTACTGAATGAGAAGCCTATCTTCTCAAAAATATTCATTTACTGTCATGTAATCCATCAAAGGTCTATTTTTTACTAAAGTGGCATTTCAGTGCTCCCACCTCCTGTTTCTAGCAGTAGATATTCATTGTGCATATCTCACTTGAGCCCTCCTGCCACGAAGTGTGATATTTGTAGTGTAATATTCTTGAAACATGCCTTCTCTAATCTGGTGTTCTTATTTCACATGTCCACAAAGCTCCTTTGGTTTGTTTTAAAGCTTATTTAAATCATGTACGAGCTCAGGTGCAGCAACATATGCAACCTGTAAATGTAGAACCAACAACAAACCATATGGAGGACTGTTTCTGCCAGCAAATGTCATTATCAGCATTTCATGCACATGGATCAAATACTTCCATACCTCTGCTTACCTAGATACAGTAGAGAATGCAGGTGCGTGTTTGTTTTCTCAGTATCTTAGATGTTTCAGTCAATATGGGTGTTTCTTTTATCTGTACTGTGTTTTCTCAAATAAAGAACTGAACTTAAGCCTTTGCATTGTCTTTTTTTTCTAAGTTATCGCAGGATAAGGTTTGTCACCGGGGGGCAGAATCAGAAAATGAATGATAACACATCCAAAACCCCAGCTGTTTAAAAATTCTTAATCAAAACTGAATCTGAACATGAATTAAACAGGAACCCATTCAGCGTATACCTTAACCTTTCCTCTCTCCTATCCATCATCCCATCCTCCATTTCATTCACCCGCATTTCAAACAACAGGCATCTTTGATTAGCAAGACAAAGAGGATGCCTTAAATAAAAAGACCATTTACAAGTCAGACTGGGAAGCGAGGCAGTGACTGGGCCCTGCTTTCTAATTTGCGATGAGAGAATGGCGCTGGCCCATAGCACAATGACGTCGCTGCTCTATTGTTAGTGAAATGAACACCTGGCTGCCAGAGAAGTGCTAAATCACTGCTGTGTGTTTAGCCACACCTGAGGCTCTCCACACAAAGTGACACAAAGCAGAACATTACATCGCAGGCTGGCTGAATTCAAAGGTGACTGTGCCTGAGAGGCAGGGTTTTTCATCTAATCAATCAACAACTGGCTGGTCGATTGGATGAAAATTTACTGTGTATTGCTTTATTAGCTGCAACATTGTGTCCAGGGAGGAGAGGCAATGATGATAAAACATAACCAAACCTGTATAAAAAAAAGCGGTGGACAAGGAAATTTGCCCTGTGGATTTTTCAAAGATTTCTAATTATGCTGTGTAGCCAAAAGTTGATGAGGGGGAAAGGGAAGGCATTAAAATATTGCCAGACCTCTGACAGGCTAGGCAATTTTCTGTGCAGCAGCCAAGGCGGCAGTTGGCACTGGTAGCTAGTGAGCCCTCCACCATGTCAGATAAATGTTATTTCAACCCCACGGTTATAAATGCACACCCTCTTCACCCAGATATGCTCACTTGCTCCCCTTATTAAAAGGCAATCATTAGAAACTCACATACCACAACCAGAGACTTACATCATTCATGCCGTGGATCAAAACCCAATTATTTAAACTTTTCGATTCCCTCTCATGCTGTAAGGCTTAATCTATGGAAGATAAAGTTATGGATGAATTGAAATGAATAACAGCTGATCCTCTCTGCTGCTGTGTTATGTAGGATGGGATACCCTTATTTCAACAATAAATCCCAAGTTTGCAAAGATCCCCAAGTGAAAACCTCCACAAATCCTCTGGGATCAATTAACACAGGGTGCAGAGGACACTGGAGGTTTTATTCACAATTCTGTTCTCTCAGATTTTTTTCTTGAGGGAATTAGCGTATTTACATAATCCACAGCTTGGCCTCTGCACTTTGATTAAGCCTTCAAGCTTATCTGGCAGAGATGAATGTGATTACCCTCTGTGACTTAAATAATAACTTGGAGCAGCAACTAATGAACACATTAGATCAATAGCTAATCCACACAGCATAGCTGGAGTTACTAGTGTATCCCTTTTCTCTGTAGCAGTTGGCTACCAGTGGGAAGAGGAGATTTATCTGCCTCAACTCTGTGAATGACAGCAAAACAGAAGGAACTGTCAGAGAGGCGCAGGAAGTTACATCAGTGAGAAGAGGGTAATGAACCAAAGGCTGGTTGTGCTTAAATGGCGAAGCTAGATATGCAAAACACTTGTTGGATTTGTATGCGTTCTTCTTTGGTTTAAAGTGGCTTGCACAATGGGGACACTTGCTGTAAGGGTGTGTGGACGTTGCTTTGTGTGTCTTGTGTGAAACATTATTGACTTTTTATTTTGAGCCAAACCATGATCTTTTCCTAATCTTAACCAAACCGTGACTGAAAACTGAAAATAAATAAAAAGAAGTCTCTGAATATATCAGTTAAAGCAAGTCTGAATGTAAAAAACTATGCAATAATCTTTGAACACAAACTCTGCTTCTCTCAAAAGTTCTGTTTTTGACCCTTTTTTCCACCACAACCTCCTCCTCTGTGTAGATTTTGTTACTCTCTATTTACATCACTTGACTTCCATAAGCATTTGCTAAATGAAGTGTGCATGTGTGGGTTTCGCTTAATCTGGGGTAACCATCTCAACACAACCCCAAGGGTCCACTGCATCTTGCTGTACTGATACAACACATCACACGTATCAAAACACAACATGACTCACAGCCTACAGCCATACCATCGGCTCTGTGAGGCTGTACCGAGGCAGAGAGTCGCTTCGAGCTGAAACCTAACATCAGCATGCTAACATGCTAATAACATACACTAACATACTTAACTGTTTGACAACATTATTCCATTAGCACTACCTACAAAGTACGACTAACCACATATGGATTGCCACATGGTCATTTTACATACAATAGTTCATAGCAATCAATCCAAAGAGGCCAAGCACGGTAGACTGACCAGCAGAAAACCCTGCAGATCAACACTGTCACCTTTAGGACCACATGTCTCACCTGGCTAAAAATTGATAGAATCTTTACACTAACTAAATTAACAGAAGCAGAACATATAAATATGAGAAAAACAAGACTAATTCGATATTAAACCGAGAGATCAGTGAAAAATAAGACAGACTGCATCATTACAGCCTCTCCACCCAAAACACCGCATTTTCCCTAACAACACATTTCTGCTGCACCTCTCATCAGTGTAGATCAAATTTACTTCCCCTTGTGAATCTGACCTACACTGCACCATAAAAATCACTTAACCAAGTGAATTTGATCTGGCTTGAATTGGATCGGGTTACGTGCTGTGCAAGTGTGGAAACCAGCATTGAAAAGGTGTGATTGGATACGAGAATAGACCTTGACGGAGGTGAGGCTTTTATCAATAATCGTCAACAAATTGCGTCTCAGCAGCTGTTTCAGACCAGTTAACCTGGACACTCGAAAATCTAAATTTCTTTCACTGGAAGAAAGACATGAAGGCCGAGCCTGCATTGGAAACTACTTACTTCAGTATAACTGTTAATGAGAAAAAATGGTCAAGGAAATTGGATCTTCGGAAAATGTTAATATCACGCATATCTTGTTATTACAGGGCAAACTGTTTGGTTTTTGACCAGGGACTTTAAACTGGGACTAATTAGACATATTTAGGCAGCAGTTTCTCATTTGCTTCTCTTGATTTTGAGGTTGTTAAAATGAAAGTATTCACATATACTGACTTTCACAAAATGTAGGCAGGTGATTAAAATGTGATTATCCATTTAACCTTGACTCAGGATAAAATCACTGCACTGACACTGCAGGTGTCATGGGTTTGACTTTTATTCTAAAAGTGAGAATTTATTGCTGAAAGCCCTCCTTATGGTGCAGATAAGTCTTTCTCTGTTCAGAAACTGTGACTGATCTATACAGTGAGAGAAAACCGGAGCACACAGTATAAACAAAGGTCTTAAGACAATTGGATTTTCCAATTATTGTCGCTGTATATCTGGCTTAAGTTTCAATTTTCTTTAAACAAGGCAGATTATACTTAAAAGGCTTTCTTAATTGAGGGTGATGGAGACATGCATGCACATGCTAGTACACACACACACACACACATATGCACACGCACATGCACACTGCATGGCACATATTTGTGCAGCAGTAAATTAATTTCCTGGGGAAAAAACTGAGTTATGCAGCTTTTCTTGCTTCAGTCTTGTCATAACAGGCAGACTGAATTTATTAGTCTCCCCAGTCACATAATGAATTATACTGTGTACTTTTCTCTCCTCACCAGGAAAGCCAGAGGATAAGCTAAAAAAAAATCACAGCAAATATGAAGGAGCAGATACGTATTTCACTGAATACAAACTCTGTTGCAAGACATGAAGGTGCAGCAGCAAGTTCTTGGTCATCAGGAGCAAAGTGATGGCCACATCCCTTTAATGCTGTTTCTCTTTCTGTGTGCCTGTGTCCTCATATTTTAGCATCCTTGATTTCAGACTAAATTACCATTTCACTCCTCTTTGTATTCATACAGTGAAAGAAAAACCTCTAAATGAACTGGGGTGGCTGCTCTTTTAAAATACTGCAAAGCTTTCAACCCTCTTGCTTTGACCGTTGACATCTAATTTCAATGACATACTTGAAATACTTCTGTTTCCCCTAAAAATGTTGTTTAAATAACATCAACATGAAAAAGAGAAATGCTCCCAAGGATATTTATCTAGTTTGTGCAATTACATACTCATGCAAAGCTTAAAATTAAACAAATGCCAGCGACGGTATAAAGATTAATATTAATAACATTCATGCCTGAGGTTTGCAGATACACAAACAGGAATGTGTGGGAATAAGGCATGTTAAGCTTGGTGAGGAAGCACGAAGCTGCTCGACCGTGTTCTTGATAGACTTGTCCGATTGCTAACAGATCTGCAGAACTAACAGTGGGGGTTGGTGAGCGACACTGAGCAGCTGAGGAGCTGTGCATGGGTTCAAAATCACTGATGCTTGAGAGGAATCAGTGGGGAGGAGGGGGGGTGGGTAAGGTGGTGCTTATCATCCCCTGTCACCAGGCAACAAATGTCTGTGTGCCAAACTGCCCATGAGCAAAGCATCCAGCAGCTTCTAAAGTGAAGCCATTCACCAGCGGACATCATGCTTGCTTCCCCTGCAGTCATTCTGTGTCATAGCAGCAGCTGCATTGAAAGAATTTTGCCATGAATTACTGACAACTTCGGAATTGTGCAAAAATCTCTTTTCATTGTAGAAGCATTAAATTTGAGCCCATAAGAACCATGCAAAAGATTTTACTATGTTTCTCTTGGACTGGTAAACTTCTCTTAGCGAGCCAGTTTAAGGGGGCTTCTACACTTTTCCATCTTTGCAGTTTGTGCACCGAAAAGCACTCTGTCCTCCTGTGGTTCGCTGTCATGAAAACCTAGAAGAAGATTTCAAAATAGGAGAAAGATAAAACAAAACAATCCAGACACACTAGTCAGGGCTGTGTTTTCTGTGAGATGTACAAGTACTGTGAAGGTTGCACCTGACAAGAAGCAAATGTCACATCTGTTGCCAGTTTTTGTTCTCGGTGCCCAATTTCTGACATCGCCTCGTCTGATTTCAGCATAATACACTATTTTTCTTCTTGTTTTATAACAAATAATGACAGAAACTAAACCAAAGAAAGCATTAGCAACTTCAGGGTTGCGTATGAGAAAAAATAGCATCACAATACATCTTTTGCTTTCATTGTTTTGATTGATGGACCTCTACCTGCATACATTACAATACATATTATGTGTTTTAGTAGCTGACCATTTAAAATGTGCTTTTTCTCAGCCAGAAGGTCCTGTTTTAAAGAGAGCAGTCCACCTTAATAAGTGTTACAGTTTAGCTCTTTACTGCAACTTATTCAAAGTTCTTATAATAATCCTACTTGCAAAGTATTTTTCGAAATAATTTGGGGGATAAAGATAGAGAGATGTAACATTAACATGAAATCATTCAATCTAATTGAATTCAACTTTAAACTTATCCAGCACCTCTACAGCATCTTAACTCATTAGTTGGAGAACTTTTGGTATGCCGTACTTGGTGTTTTGGCATGCAGGGAGAAGGAAAGAGCGCTAATTAGCAGAGACGATGGAGGATAGATACCTACAGTATATACTGATGAAACAATGTCCTTAAATATCTCAGTGTTACTTAGTCGCAATTCCTCCAAGTCTGTCACATTTGATAACATAATAAAAAATGTATAAAATACTGGATGTGCAAACTGCTTCTTCCTGCTGCTGCTCAGGTTAGCTGCTGTCTTAATAAAATGAATGTATGCTGTTTTTTTTATGTTAGCTTTTATTTTGTTCTACTTTTAGGTTTCTCTTGCTTCCTTAGTGAGTTGATCAGTCACCATAACAAACTGTGAGTGGCTTACTCTGCACATATTTATGTTGTCCTTGAAATCAACCCACACAGAAACACATTAATTGATTGTGATGGTTGTGAAGTTCCCACTGAGTGACAGTCAATAACACATTAAGAAGCGAGGACTTCTGTCACCAGTCATTCCAGCAGATGCAGGCCAGCACACACACAAACAAACACACATAAACATGGCCACAAACACACACACATGTCAATCAAATGGAACAATCACAGAGGGACAGAGGAGGCAGTGCCACGAACACTATCTCATTGTGCCCTGCAGACCTGTGAGGCTGCATCACTCTGCACTGTACATCTCCCTTTAAAGACTGCATCACTAAATATTTCAAAGGCACTGCTTGCCTAGATCCAATCTTTAAGACCTGCTGCAAAAAAAAAAAAAAAAAATACAAACACGAATTTGTCTACAAACACAAATGGTTCTCAGAGCCTCGGTTCTCATGGTATGAGAACCCTGCGGAGTATGATGCTACTTGATTGCAATGAAATAAACTCCTGAATAAAAATGCACATTTAAATCCAAAGCACTTTTTTTTTCCCAACTGTATCCCCTGTAGCTCCAAGACAGCAGGGTACTTCAGATCTTCCCTTTGTGGTGTCATTTCATATTATTCACGACCTCCCCCCAGCCTCCATATGTGTCTGCTCTTCATTCCTCCCTTGGCCCCCTGCCCACCCCATCTTCTTATCTTCCCCCTTCTCTTCTCCTCCCATCTCTTTGAATCCACTTTCTGCTTCTTTTGCCCATCCACTCCTGCCTCACAGCATTCATAATGGCAGCAGCGGAGCCGTGGCTGTTGAATGCTATTATGCTCCAATCAAAAAGGGGCACTACAGATTCATTAACACACATGCCACACACAACCACACACACATACAAAGGTTTATAGTGGAAATGAATTTTCTGACACAAGCAAATGAATCTTGATGTGTTCCTACTCTAACTTCTCCCAGTGGACGCGGCATCTTCAGAGCAACATTAAACTGACAAGAAACACTGATTCGTGAGAAGATGTAATAAACTCACACACAAAGTTATGGTGCTGTGTCGTAGAAATGGCACAAAAAAGGAGGAAAGAGGAGGCAAACTGGAGAAGGAAAGACAAAACTGATGCTTTAAGATGACAGTGGAAGGTACAGCATGACAAATTGATAGAGGGTAAAGAGAGATCAGAAGAAAGACAGGAAAGAGACAGAGAGAGAGAGGCATGACAGTTTTTAAGTTGACAGGCTCCACGGACAAATACAAGCGGTACATAGGTTGCCTGAGGATGCGTGTCGAGAGTCAGAGGAGACAGGAACACCAACCCACCCTGGGCAAGGAGACCTCTTGCCTGGTCCAGACTCCTTATGTAAATACAGATCACAGCTTCTTGGTTTTTTTTTTAAGGGTGATGATTAAATCCTAAAAAATGCAGACACTGAGAGTGTTTGCACAGTAAGATCTCTTCCTGCTGCAAATGAAAACAGTCTGAGCCATGTAGGGACATGAAGGGAAATGAGACCTGGAAAAGAGAAATGTTGTAATGTAAGCAGGTAAGTCTAAACCGGCATGTGCAGCCATTATGCTGTCATGAAAATCAATGCATGGCCTTTGACTTGGCCTGTGCATGCCTCCGTTTCTCTCCCGATGATGTAGGTGAAATGTGCAGGGTGAACAGTCTACGAGGGACTGTGTTTTAGACACGGTTCATTTCTTCATCCATTGTGCAATTGTTGTTTGCTGACACATCCACAGAGGTCTGCGCTCCCAGGCCTTTCTCTTCATTATTTTTCCTCGGGTTACACAGAATGAGGCCTGTTTTTGGTCACAGTGCCTGGCTTTGATAATTGCAGGCATAAATTAAAACATATTCTCTAATAAAATCCCACATGGAGTTCTGCTGTGACCTTCACTACCAAATAAAATATTTGACAGAGATGGTGGATCCACTTTTAACTAATTTGAGAAGGGCATTGTGGTCAGGTGGCCAGATCTGACTGTCTATGTCTGCCAAGCAGTAAAGGGCAAAGGCCTTTCATGTGTGAGATAGATGGCAATAAGTCAATATAATGAGAAAAACAAGAGCAACAGATTTTGTTTGCTGTTGCATTTTGGTATCACATATTTAGTGTTGGTAGAGTTCCATTATAACTATAATCATTTGCTTAGTACATGTTAGTCATTAAAAAAATTCATCAAATAACATCACCCAGCCAAGTAGAGAGCAAAAGGTGTATTTATACCACTGCAAATTCTCACACGTCACACAAAATATAGAAAATGAGACATGAGAAAATGAGACATGAGTTACCTGAGGTTTTTTTTAAGCTGCAGGTTTCACACACTTTTTAAGTTCAAACAAAACAAAGGCGTCAAAAATGTAAAATAATCAGTTGCAAATATTGTCAAACCACCTCAAGACAACAAACTGATATGAACCCTATACTAGCAACAGAACAGCACTGGAGTTAGTAAGTAAGAGCCATTGTGGAGCTCAAAGTGGCTCTGACAGTCGCCGTTGTGACAGTGCTGGACTCCGCCTCACTTTCTTAACATGATCAAAGAGGAGTGGAAGAGGAGAAGAAAGTGTGGGACTAGTTAGTACAATTAATGTGCACATTTATGCATACCTTTAAGCTCTAATGTTACTTAAAAGTGTGAGCTTAACTTAAAATTCTGCACCCTGTAAAGTTCTCATGAACAGATATATAAGCTATGAAAAATGAAAATGTTTTTCGTGCCATATCGTAAACATGCTTAGTTTTGCATTCAGTTGAGGAATTTCATTAGTAATTGTTTGTAATTGTTAGATTGTTTTTTTTCTGCCTCAAGTGGCCATTTGAAGAACTGCAGTTTTTGGCACTTGAGTGTTGGCTTTCCCAGAGGTTGCCTGTTTTTTTGGTTGGTATAACATTATACAGGAGCAGCTACAGTATCTTCTTCAGTATTCACTATCAGGTCCACTGCTGTGCTGTCAGAATTTAACACAACCTGCAATTTGTTCGTTTTCAGCCAGTAAATATTCATTTCACATTTCTACTACTTAGTGCCATGTTGCATACTGGAGACAAATGGTACTTACTGCACTAAGCAGTTCTAAGAAATGAATGTGAGTGGCAGTGCTTTCAGTTTCTTTCATAGCATTAAAGCCAATACTACTCATCTGACAAATTAAGTTGGCACACTAAGAAAGCACACTCCTTTGATCTGCTCTCAGGCATCAACCTTTCAAACATTATCCAGGCATTGCTTGCACCAAACGGAGGCAAGGTATACTTACAACCGCCAATTGCCCCATTTCTCATGTTGCCGTACAACTCAGCATGAGGAGCATCAGATCCTCCCCACAGCTCTTTCTGGCATAGATGAATTGTTGCACTCTGCCTTTACTCCTCATAGCTCAGTGGACATAGAGTCGCTTTGCGTCCATGACCAGGTTTTTCTTGGGGGATTTCCCCCCCTTTGTCAGAGCTGACCATTACTTCCCTTCTTCCGTCTCTCCGTGCATACACTTCAAATTTTGCACTTTGGTACCTTTAAACTCAACTTAAAAAAACAGTCTTCTCCTCTTGCATTATCTCTCCTCATTGTCCGTTCTTGCTCCCCTTTCTCACTTAGGAGGAATCCTCCACACTCAGGCTAATGATCACATCATAGCCTCCTAAGACCCGGCAATTCATTTTTGTCCTCTGTGGGGGACATGAGTCTGAGACCTCTAAGTCAAGCATAATTTATATAATCTATCTGAATGCTAC
>JAPZDY010000024.1:14108504-14133075 GCA_029783645.1 Ctenochaetus hawaiiensis
TGTTTCTACAGTAGTACAGCAGCCCAGAACAGACAAACCAAACACTGGTAATGGAAAGAGACATTAATGCTTTTACATTTAAGTCAAGGCCACAATAGATTCTCCTACAACCTTAGTTAGTGTAGTTGTTTGTAGTGTGTAACCTCACAGCTGGATGCCACCAGATCTGAACACTGCACCATTGAATAATCCATGTTAGTAAATCCAAAAAATGTACTTAAAATTAGACGTCTCCTCTGACAGTTATACTGCCAGTTATATACTTTTTTATTTGTTTTGTAAAACTCCATAAAAAATGCCATCACAATTACCCAAAGCCCAAGTCACATCTTCACTGTACCTCTTTTTTCTGACCAAGAGCACAAACATCAAAATGATCAAAAGCAAATTAGAATAATTTAAGGTAAAAGAAGCAAATTTTTATATGTGAGTTGCAATGGCAGTCTTTACTAGAATGCGTCATGGCAGATTATTATATCTTACAAGCTTTTCATACATTAGTACTGAAAAATGTGCGAGCTGTTTGTGTTGAGGTGAGTCTGGAGTCTTTTCTGTCACAGCAGCCCCCTCCTGGTTGCCAAGCCTGTGCCTTTCCCTGGCTCACCTCACCTCAGCTCAGCGTTCGCTCACTGCTGGTGGCTTTGTGTTTTTTCCAGAGATGATTCTACAAGTCTAGTCTCCGCAAGTCCTGTCCAACACGAGGCTACAAAATGAATACCAATTACCCTCTACCCTTACACTAGATTAAACGTAATATTGTGGATCCCTCCGCTGACAGAAATCCTTGGCGTACTGTGGACCATTTCACTGGCATGACATGAGGGTGAAGCCAGCGTGTGAAGTGGCGTGAACTGAGCACCATCGGCTAAGTTGCAGAGATTTATTTAGCATTCTGCAAACATCCACTCATCAACTCAAGTTAATAGAGGCCATATCAGACAGAACCAGGCTGCAACGGGGCCTTATGGCAGTCAGCAGTTAGATGTGTTTGTGCCTCCCACAACAAGCCTGGGGACTGTGCGTGCTTGTGTGGGTACTGTATGGGCGTATGCATCTGAGTGTATGTATGTGTGAATGAGTAAAAAAGTCTAAGCTGTGATTTGGCTCTGTGCTTGAGTGCAGATGTCCTCACAAGAGCACATAAGAGAGAAGCTATCCCAAGTGTGAGGGCTGCTTCCCACGGAGGTAAAACTCCACACGCAGGTTTTATTTGTGGTATTTCATCCATTGTGAGGATTTGGGGTGTTGTAATTTAGCTTGTTGCTTTATCTACAATATGTCCCTCAGTCTGTTGCTCACAGTCAATCACTTGTTTCCAAATGCATCCCAGAATGACATTTAGTAGAAATGTTGCATCCTGATAAATTTTATATGAAAGAAAACACAACAGTAACATCAGCTAATGTTAGTGGCTTTAGAGTGTTTGCAGGAGGGGGGAAAAATCTCAGTATACAATAAATCTGGCAGGTGTGTGGCGTTATCCGGGGTTTAGCTTGCAGAGAATGACAGGCTGTTCCTCTGCTCTGGAGGATTTCTCCCTGAATGATTATACAATATGAATGCAAAATTTTTAAAAATGGCTTTTTTTTTTGAAGATCAGCATTAAAAATTGGTTTCAGACTGAACTTCAGTTAAATATTTCCTCTCAGTGCACCATTTGTATTTTCTCATTATGGTCATTTTTTGCTAATTATCACCAGTAAGTGCATACAAATGAACCTGAGTAGAAAAATACACATAATTTACTAATGTAAATAATTTAAAATAAGAGTTCTGTATTAAAGATGTGTATGTGAAAGCAGGGACATAAAACATTTGAGTTGCCATGATACCAGACTTTCACTACATGAGTATCACATCAACGACATCAATAGAAAAACTGGAAAAAAATATTTGATCAAATACAGCTCCGTCTTTGTTTACTGTGTGTTTTGTCTCTTTGTTTGCAAATGAATAACACTTAAAATGTAAGTGTGGGGAGGTGGAGAGAGCGTCTGTAACCATAACTGTAAAAAGCTGTAAAAGCGTATAATAACAACAGCAATTATGCTTGATGGATTTTTCCATTTAATAGCAACTAGCAGCCAGCGTTAGGGTGCATTTTCTGCCACCTACTGTGACCAAACGAAAACAGAAAGAAATGGAAATGGAATTTAGCCGCACTATTTACAAGATATTATCTCATGTTCAGTGTCAACAAAGTAATCAGTAACTACACCCATCCGATGAAAAATAGGCTAAGGGACCAGAAAAAACTGCATTTTTCCCCCTTTGGCATATTTTAGGGAAGAAGATGAAGGTGCCAAATACTCAGACGAAGTATCTTTTAGAGATGAGTACTGAAGAACATGTACTTCAGATTTCTGGCAGTTCTCATAGAAAGCCCGTACATTGATGACATTAGTAATGCTTTCTTTATGTTTTCATGTTTTGTGTCCGCGGTCTCTGATTGCTGTTTTCTTTCAGTGTCAAATGAAAATAGTTTTAAGGTCAAAAGCTGGTCAGCTAATCCAGGTACTCTGACAGTGGAGAGCTGTTCACTTCTCTCCCTCTAATGAGAACAAGGTACTCTATTGATTCTACTGTGTTGTATTGTACATTAGCCAGGCTGTGCTTTAACAAAGGCTCACCTATGTGAAGGAGAAACACAAGAAGATGTAAAGCCACTAATAGTCACAATATTGATCACACTTAGATGATAGGAATTTTTGTTCAGTTTAAACCGTCAACAAGGTTTCTTAGGAAATAATTTCTGAGAATACAGGATTCAAGTTATAACATGTAACTGTGATCATCACTGCAAGCCTGCTGCTCTCAGAATCATTCAGACACAATAAAACACACCGCTTGCAGAGAGAAACCCACTGCTGCATGTGAAAAATCTGCCCAACACACAGAAAAGCTTAAGTGCTTTTTCTGTCATACCAAAAAACAATATCTGTGTTAAACCTCCTTGAAATGTTACAGAAACACCTTGATATAAGGTCAAAACATGCATTTTATAGCAACATGGTTATAAGTGGGCCATAAAATTAGTAATCAAACTGTTCTCTGGTTTGCATGAGCACACATTGGCAGGTCTGTCCGTCATTAGTGTTGGACAGATGCATCTCAAGTCTCCTGAATGAAATAATTCTATGGTGTGATATGAAATTCATGGCACATTGTGTTTGATTGTTTGCCCTCTAGGTACAAAATACTACTGGTTCTCTATCATCCAAACCTGTTAATTGCATTCATGAAGAATCCCATGAGTAAACTGGTTCCTGATTACAAGAATGAAAGCTAGCAGAGCTCTGAAGAGTGACATGTCAGTTAAATAGTGACAAGGTTGAGAGAGAGAGAGAGAGAGACAGACAGAGAGACAGAGAGAGAGAGAGAGAGAAAGAGATTTGATAATATAAGTAAATGGGTCCACTACAGTCCACGTATTCCTTTAATTTGCCACTAGATTAACATTTTCCATGTCTTGCACTAATGCACTAGGTCTATTACAGGCCATAACATGAATATGTGTTCAGTCATTACCAGACCATTTCTGTTCCAGATCTCGTGCAGCCTACAGTAAGATCAAGACATACTTTTTATCTACAAGAGCACATTTTTTCCTATTAGTTACTAATTACTAAAAAGCACAGCCCTTGGTGCAAAATGCAGCAGCTAATGGAAATTATGAGGCAAATACAGCCTATATAAGGTTTCGCCCATGCCGACAGTAAAGGAAACATACGTCCCTGATTTAAACAGATGTAACCCCGCCTTGATTTTCCACACTTCTTTACAGTCTCCGCGTCTCCTGCCTCCATCAGTATCGTAGGCAACTCTGTGCGTAAAGCTCCTGGACACCAGACGGACACCGCACAGCGTTATTCCTCTGTAAAAAATAATTCCTTTAGGTATGCGCTTGAAAAGTCGGCAAACATTTACAGGTTTAAAACAGTTTGGATATTGTTAGTTTTTTTTTTTTCTTTTAATTTTTGGTCGCGCGAATGCAGTTTTTCCTATCAGCCTGCACTAATGTCTCGCACCCGAGCTGCTGCACCGACTCGGCTAATTTATAAAGAGTAATGAAATGTGCAGAGCAAACGCAGCAGACAGTGGAAGCCAACTGTGGATGCTTTTGGATTTAACAGTCGGTGCCTGTAAAAATAAATATTCGGTCAAACTTATGGCGTGAAGGTAAGACAATCCATGATTTTCTTCTGTGTTATGTGACAAACTTGGCATAGATGAACCCCTCTCTCTATACTAATCAGATTTTTTTTAAACGCCTCACTAAATATTGCGCTAATGTGTAAAAGCATTATTTTTATCCAGCAGGGACTGATGGTCTAGTTCAGCCTACTTAATGAGAGATTCGGGTTGACACAAGGTGATTTATTAGAAGTTGTTCCAGAGATCTTAACTTTCAAGGTGAATTTGGTATTGCCAGTCAATTTTTCGTTTAAATCCAACGCGCATTATTTGTCCATTTCCAAACTAACAATTTGAGTCAGTCTTTGATTTAGAGAGTGAGCGCTTGAGCGCACGAGCTTTTCGAGCTGTGTATTTATCACATACACAGCTGCGCTCATAGTGAGGGTTTTTATTTGTATATTATTTGGACGTTTGTTTACAGTATTGATCGGGATTTGTATTTGCTATAAAACAACTGTCAACAAACATTTGCTCTCTCCGTAATCCAGTCAAGGAAAATTGTGTCAAGCTGTCCTTTCCAACCCACGGAGCGCTGATTTCAGATCTGTTTTCAGTGTGTAATTAGTGCTTGGTTCTCCAGAGGCAGCGCGTTCTCCTCAGCGCTTCGTACAGGCGCAGGTGACGGCTGTTCTTTCTGCACATGTCCTCCTGTATCCTATTAACACTCTGAGCAGCTTGTACAAGTTAACAACAATGATTTGACCAAAAACAGAGTGGTTTATCTGCAGTTCATATGGCAAACCCATTTAGTCTCTAAGAGCTGATTTTTGTTACCTGGTGTCATGAAGAGTTTAAGGTGACCCTATTGTTTTTTTCTTTTTTAATTAAAGTCTGATAATGCTAAAATATTTACTTTATCTAAAAACATATGCATTTTCTAAAAAAAAAAAAAGTCACTGCGGCTTTACTGTATTGTAGTGTGCTTTTCTTTGGGATCATTATTGCTACCTTTGCTGTTTTCCAAATAACAGGTAGAGAGATTATTATGCTGCTGATATTGATGTCCAGCTTATCACTTTTTAAAGAGTCAGTTAGATAAAAAAAAAAAAAAAGAGGGGGGGGTGCAAAAATGCCACTGCTGAAATACTGTAAAGCTACTACAGTAATAATAAAAAAAACTGCTGCGACATTTGGTCCGCAGCTGCTCTGTAAGCCAAGTGAATCTCTGGTCAGCTCAACCACAGTATTAACACCTGGTTGCCAAATTGGTGCTGTCAATAAAAAAGGACACTGTCAGGTTTTATATGAAAACAAAAATAGTTTTGTCTACTTCGCTTGGACAGATTCAACAATTTGAATGGCTTATCTCAAGTGAAAGCATTTTAAGTTAAATTTATCTGCTGGGACAGGATGTTGTGTCTGTTCACCATGTTTCCGGTGATATACTACAGAGGCATTGTTCATCTGTATGGATTCTGTACCTTCTTGTCTCTGATCCGTCACACGTCACTGCGAGGAAAACAGGCTCACCGGAGCTGTCTGATGCAGCACTTGTCAAGTCCAGCTGTTTGAAAGAGACAGCTTTATTGAATCAAATCCTCCAGATGCTTTTAGACACCTGTCCATTAATAATCAGCTATTTATCTCAGCTTGAATTATAGAATTAATGTCAGATAAAGACATCAGTTAGGAGAACTCAGATTCCAGAGCATGTCATTCACAGACCTGCAGTTGCTTTACATTGTGAGCTATCGGCTTACATGAGGATGTTTACATTAAAGTGGTACACAATCTTAAAGTGGATAACGCATGATCATTAAAGGGTTTAAAGCCAAATCACTTGGTGCAGCTGGTCAGTCAATAGTGACATTTAAATTCAACACACTGCCCTCAAGAGAGATGAGACAGATTCAACAAAAATAACAGCCTGTTGCAGCCTTTGCTTATTAAATCCAGTTACAAACCCAAACAAATGTTCGTTCATGGGGTTCTGGGGCCAGAAGTTGATCCAACTTGTAAATTCATAACTTTGTTTATTAAACTGACCCATGTAAAATTCTTTCGCCTGAGAAAACAGGAGTGTGATTGTGCCAGTTGGCTTAAAACCGTAGAAATAAAGTACCAACTGGCTTAAAATTGAAGCATTAGATCCAGCTAAACAAGATGCAAGCTATACAATGCACAAAGAGAAAGCATTGTGCCAGCAGACAGAAATTGTAGACTTGTGTTGTGTCAGTGTAGCTTTAGAGTGAATATTGTTTGGGCCTGAATAAACACAAAATGAATGAACTAGGGAGCTTCGGTGACCTTTGCGTGTGGTCTTCAAACATAAGTGAGCTATGATGAAATATAAATAGTTAATCCTCCTCAGCAGAAACCAAAGTGGAAGCTCAAAATGGCCTCTAAATGACAAACTGTGTTATCACAGACTCCACTGACCAGCATTGGAGTTATTGTACATCTCGGTGATGTCGCATAAAGCACATGTGACAGTTCACCATCTCCGAAACACCATTACTGCTCCTCCTTTATGTCTTACAGCTGCTTACGCTGGTCATGTGTCTCAGCATCCCCATTGTGTTTTGACAAGTAAATCATTTAAATGTATCGAATCTCTGCGAATGCATGGGACTGGCCTACATTCCCTCCCTACTCCCTCTTGAAACCCGTTCCCCAGCATGTCAGATACGTCAACACTCTGGGGACGAGCTTCATCACTGAGAGGGTGGAGGAGCCAATTAGGCCCAAAAGCCAATAGGAGATCCATCATGATCTGGTTATGCTGCAGGTTACAGTAACATGCTGAGAAAGTTATGTCAGCTGGTTGCTCTGTCTGTGCATTAATGGTGTGTCCAGTGTCATATCGATCCACATGGTGTACATAAACAGTATGGTGCATCATATATGACTAATAATTGGAACCATGAATGAGTAAGTGGAGGATTTTGTCGCATTGCACAGACTCTGTTTGCTGTTGTGTTAAATTTCAATTTAATTATCTGAGCTGAACATTGTTTAATCACTAATTATGTTTCCTTCCACACATCAGTTTTTAATTTTTGCTTAATTTAGTTTCATGCTGAGGTGTGCACAGACGCTACTTTATTCTTTGCCTATAGAGAGCAGTTATGCCTCTGAATATCACTAACACATTCACAAATGTATCTTCATATTTAGAATGCATGCACATGCGCATACAAAAGTTGCCAAGCTAGTGCGTTGCTGCTAAAAGCAGAACAAACCGACTAATAATCAGCTCTGTTTGACAAAAATGCATCATCACACATTTTTAATTTGAAAACCATCCAGTTGGTCTTGGTCCTGTGGAGACTGAGCAACAGGCAGTCAAAGCTCAGGGTGCATAGAGAAAACAGTGACCCTCACTACCCCGCTAATCTGCTGTGGAGCTGCACACTAACACACATGCACACACTTACACATATACACTATGTTTCCCCAAGAGGTGTGAAAGTGCTTTAGCTACAGTTAGGCTACACTGTCAGAGGGTATTAGGCACCTCTTTGTACGGCCTCATACGTGTGCCTGCATTCACATACAGACACATATGCACAATTAATGTCAGTGAACAGAAAAAAAGGTTCTAATTGGCTCTGACTCCTGTAGAGCTTGAAAGAAAATCAGAAATAAATGGCTTTTAAAACTTGCAGGTTCACAAGGGAATTCCAGGGACGAATCCTGACCAGTGGGTTGACAGACTATGTGCAACGACTGACAGGACCACTTAGAAGAGAGGAAAAGAATGAGGATTAATAGTAGAAGTAGAAAGAAAGAAAGAACAGTTTTTCCCGGGAGAAATGACATTTCTTCCCATTTATCTTGCTGCGCAGTGTGTTTGCTTTGTATACCCTCCATTCAAGAGCGCCTCCCCGTAGACTTTAAATTACTAACACTAGCTTCAGATTATTCCAGCTCCAGCAGATGGTGCCTGACACACTCAGACCCTCAAAGAGAAGAGAGAAAAATTATTTACACCACTCACTCAAAAGCTGCGTTTTGCCCATGAATCTCAGCCTTTAAAAAAGGCCAAAAATTAAAAGGTGAAATTGAGATGAAAAAAGGGGTGATGACTCATGCTTCACATCAGACTTTTTTTTTTTCAGCCTCTTGTGTCAAGTGCCAAATGAAAGCTGGGGTTGTACTAAAGAGCCTTTCAGTGGCAGCTTCCTTGACATTTTCCACAATAGTCTCAGAGTCTTTTGTTTGGTGAACAAAGCGAGCACAGATCCTTCCGTCTGTATGACCTTTTGGTCTTAGCATTGAAAAATTATTGTCCAACGACATACTTTCTTAACAATTTCTGCTATCTATAAAAAAAAATAGCAGCCAAGGTCTTTAATAAATTAAACAATAAAGCCTATTTCCATCTGTGGTTGGCTATGTTGTAATGCTGTGCCTGCACTTTACTTCTTAAAATAGGGAAGACTGATTCAATGGTGTGTGCTAAATTACTGATGAATTTACGATTGCTTGTGAAAACTAAAGCCCCATTAGCCAATATCATTAACATTAACACTGAATCGTAGACTCGTAGTTGTACCATGTTTGCTCATGGTGAAGAACTCTTCCCTGGAAATTAACCACATCTGTAGTTCTGTTACGTTTGTAGACACAAAGTTCATTATTTTGGTTGTCTGGTGTATATGTGTCATAGTCTGCTGGTGGTTCCCACCAACTCCCCAGATGAAACAACAGGCAGCCATTTTCTGCAGACAAACAAAGAGTCTGTTTACAAAAACAAATAAAAGCTATTCTTAAAAATGAAAATTTAAACCCAACAAATAATATTCCCAGCCTGCACAATTGAAAAGAAATACAATTCAGGAGAATCTAATTTAAAATCTTAAACATTGTACATGTAGCTGTTTTGCATATTGACCCTTCACTTGAATAAAGTGCTCAATAACTTGCTAGCAGTAAAATGGCAGAAACGATGGAGAACTAGCAACTGCTGAAGGACAGCATCAGGTAAAGAGCATATTAATATTTTACTGATTAAAAGCAAAGAAAAAAAAACTTCATACTGGTCTCATGTTTGGCAGGTAGTAAGAAACATGACTCCAGTGGGATATTAATGTTGTTCTATGTCTGTATGAGGCAATTGCTTCATAATGATTGGGGATATTACACCATGTTTAGTGAGGTAACTCTGTATCAACATCGTGTTTGATGCCATGAACAGATGATGAAAAGTTCTGGAAATAAACAGCTGAAGGGGGATCTGGGGATATTTTTTTCTTATTATTTTCAAATCATTCTGCCGGGTTATTAAAGAGTAAAAGAGGGTGGAAGGAGTTATGTCATGGCACACCAGAGAAATTTCCAGCATGGGCAACTTAGTCTTAATGTCAGTAAAAAAAACTCAAACTGTTAATTAATATCACAATCTGACTCATATCCATAACTTTAACTACTCTTATGAGGGGCAGTGCAAAGTTTTGATGAACCAGCATGGAGAGAGCAGAGATGCGGGTGTCAGATCTATAGAATAGGAGATGACAAACTGGTTAGTAATTAAGGATTTAAAATTCAGTCAGTAGTGCTGATTAATAGGACTCAGCAGGCAGACATGCTGCTCCAGCAGAAACATGTAGAAATGCACAGCAGGAGACCGGCTGTTAAGATTATTTTTATAACATGCTATTGCTCAGAGTTAAACTGGCCTCAGTAACAGCGTGTTGAAAACCTTTGTCAATCATTTCCTCTATTATCAATATATGATTCAGTTGCCAATCAACAAAGGCTCTACCCTAGTCTACTGTTTTTTCTTTTTTTCAAAGAGGAAGTGTGCTGGCGGTGTTGGGACCTCTCTAATTAGGGTTTTTAGGGCCAGTAATATTCACAAAATTTAATGTAATTACAAATGGCCAATTTAGTTCCAATCAGCTAAGTGATGTAGAGAAAGCTCCTTCATAACAGACCCTGAAAAACCACTGCATTTGAAAAGAACCTGGCATAAAAGGAGCAGGGATTGATTGCATCCAGTTATATTCTATTACACCCTCACAGATCAGCAATTTAATATGCTTTGCCTTAGAAACTGTGGATCCCTTTTTTATTCCTCCTACATTCCTTTTGGAGAGTGCAAAGCATCTTGAACAACAACAATTTTTTGAAAAAAATCTTCCACATAACCGGTAAAAGCGACAACAACAAGACAAGATTGTGGCCATTGTTGTCACTACCAGTCCATCTGGCCATGTGACCTTTTTGCAGTATCACTTGTTGCATCTCAAATCCCACAGTGGTCTGTTTATTTTGTGGTTGCAGAACTGACACACATGCATGCCTGAAAAATGCCATTTTCACTCCTCCAAAAAAAGAAATGACATATTTTAGCTTGTGGTATGCTATCTGATGCAGAGCCTTGCATTTGCATGTATTAATGTATTGCATGCATTCTGTACAATCATGGAAGGGAGAAGAACTTTATATAATGTTCAGTAAACTGCAAGTACAATGTAAGCATCGGCTGAAAATACTGGAGGCTGCTAATTTTAACTCTTGTCACTCAGATTTGTTTGGGTCATATCCTCCTGTGAATGCAGCACTGTATGTCCACAGCTTTTCTGTGCAAATACTTCACCTGCCCACAGTCTCATTAAAGGACAAGAAAAGCATCTAAATTATGCAACATTTCCACCTTGTGACTGAGGGCTTAGTTGTTTGTGCATTAGGGAAATAATCTTTCTCCAACAGGGTGATGAAAATTATGTTGTGTGGTCTCAATTTATATGATATAATAGAAATGAGATGCACTGATTTATTTAGCTAATAATGACACCACTTCTTTGAATCTGCTAATGACTTGTGCTTTAAATAATTTCCCACCACAGCTGACGGCACCATCCAGGTCATTGTAGGCTATGCATGATATAAAAAGCCCGCAACAACTGTGCCATAAACATGGTTCAATTCATCCCAATTTCTGTTTTTGTGTATAAACAACTGCAGTTCCAGTCTGGCACAGTGGACCTGGCACTTGATTTACCTGGGGCTTACAAGCCTCCGTTGAGCAGACAAGGTGTGTCGGTACAAGGCAGGTGCTTAGACACTTTTTGTGGATGTTTGTGTGCACACACACACTTGCATGTGTGTCTGTGTTTCATGGTATATAATGGAAAAGGAGCCAGGGGTGTGTGTAGTATGCAGTCTCACAAGAGAAAAGACTGGTTGTTAGGTCTGAGCTTCCCTGCGACCTAATGAGGTCGATGGAGGCTTGTTGCTAACCCCCTCCTCTCCTCCCCTTCCAGTAGCTGATGCTTTACCAGTATGGCTGGTTTTTAGTAGGAAATTACCACTACGATAACCTTTATGTCTTACTGTATCAATAACATTGCTGCATAGGTGAAATTTGTACCCTGCAGGCTTTTGTCTTTGTGGATGCATCAGTGCCTTTTATTCAGCCCTTAATGTCCTTCTCTTTCTTCCTCTCAGTGGGTTTTTTCTTAAGGCTTCCTGGCTCTTCGCCTCTCCGCGACAGCATGTCCTCAGTGAAAAGTCCCTTGTCAATGTTAAAATCTACTCTGAATGCCACTTCCGGTGATACAGGTTATTGCATATGTCCATCAAGTGCATGACTGAGTGGATCCTGTTGTACTTTTTCACAAGTCGAACATCCTGAGCTAATAAACTGTTGTGTCCCCTGTACTTATTTTCTCTGTTTAATGTAGATATAGAGAAATAAATCAAATATAAGTTAATCAAAGAGTAATTACAGAGACTGTCTTTCAAACTGAAACTACTATAGCTGTTTGAAATGTAAGTTTACCACTTATAGCACAAAAAATGTAGCTACAAAAGTGTACCTCTATGCTCCCTATGAAAAGAAACCTGCAGTAAACTGTTTATTTCTTTCATTCATTTACCATCCTTCCATTTTAAGCGTAAACTGTTGGTTGTGGGTGTCAAGCTAAACTGAATGCACCTTTGCATGTACAAAGATGTTATAAGAAAATATTTCATAGTGATAAGTGCCGAGAGAAAGAGGGCATAATTACAGCACCAAGATAATGACACAGTAATTGCTACTCTGAATGTGCAGGTTTATTTTCAGCACAGTAAAAGTCATAGCAGCTACCACCTACACAGCCTGCCTGCAGAAAGCGGCTACACACTTCCGATAACTTGCCTCTTCACTCATACAGCAACAAAGGGGAGCTATTTTTCCGCGAAAGGAAATTCACGAGATAGTCATTGACTTTGCCAACATCAATGATTTTCACCTGGCAACTAAGAGGACTGTGGCAGGTAGAAAACTAATTAGGATGAAGGCTATCACAGGCTGGAATCAAACACTTTGACAGTATTGACAGTCGTATCAGCTTGAGGTTTTGCTTCCCCTTTGCTCAGGCTGATAGAAGGAATTAGGAAAAGATTTAATGATGGTGAGCTGGAGAGGGGAAGCAAGACTAAAGACCCTATTTGTTCCGTTAGGACTGCTTTCGTTTATTACACTAACAATTAACTGAGAAAAATCCGTGAAGCATTGGCATAATCACCTTAGAAAACACTATTAGACTGATATGTTATCCATGCACATTTGATTTAACCCGCATAAGTTGACACTTTTGGTTGGTTTCACTAAAGAGAATCGCTCTTTGAAACAGGTTTTAAATGCTAAGTTTTCACATTAAAAACACATTTTACTTTGATATAAAAGCATTTCAAATGGAGCCGAGAACATAAAGGGATCATGAGGAACAAAGAGCAAAACAACACTAATGGGATGTATCATGTATAGCAGAGGAGTAATGAAGGTGCTAGTGTGTACGTGTGTATGCGTGGAAGTGTGTGTGTGTGTGTGCTTCAATGTGTTTGAGGGAGTTTTACAATCAAATCCAGGACTCGAGAACAGAACTGATTCTGTGCAACTAAACTGTTGATTAAATGGGGCTTATTGTGAGATTAACAGTTCCTTTTATTGCAAGGTTTAATAAACTGATTGCTGCGCCACTGCCTCATGATTAGATGAGATTAGCACTCGGCAGCAACAAGGAAAAGGCCCGATTATCAGTTTTCCTCTGCCTGATGCCAGTTCACAAAGCACTTAAAATATTCAGAGTGATTCAACTGCACTATCAGTAGTAGTCTGTAGTTTATTTATAGTCTGAAAAGCCAGAAAGCTAACTGTGTAGGAAGCAGCATAAGGCGGTTAGCGTTAAAAACGGTATTATGCAAATAGCATCACATTTGTATAGTGGCCAAAACATGACAGTCAAAAATAATGCTGCACATTGTTTTTTTAGTTAAAATAATATAATAATACAAATAAAATTATATAATAACAGGTAGAGCAAATTAAAAAAAGTGTACTTATAAGGGGATATTTAAATTATTATGGTAAACTATTTTTGAGCAGGATGCTTATAAGAACAGGGTAAAGTCGTGTCAAAATACCTTTTTTGTAACTAAATTATAGTACTTTGTAATTGTTAAGTGCTCTATTTTACCATAATTTATAAACTGAAAGCTAAATGTAAAGTAGCACCTGGTAAACTCTAACCAACCGCAGCCATATATTAACACTGTTGTTGTGCCCATAAATCATAAGATTCAGTCTCTGTTAGAGTCAAGGCTTTTTGTAAATGTTTGGTTTGGACATTGCAAACGTCTACTGTTTCCTCTTGGAAGGAAAAGTCTTCACATAACCTGACAAAGGGGGGAAAGCAGCTGAACACATGGAAGACATGTGGTAACAAACTCCCTCACTTGTGCTTCTGATCTGTTTTTGTTGGGAAGTTACCACCAGGGAGCTCTCCAGTCTGCAGAGAAAAAAACCTTGTCACTGCGGTGGAAATCTAGGATGGTCAGATAATGCCTCCTGCTCTCATGGATCACTGCTGGGGTCACATGGGAATAAGAGGATGCGAGTAGATGTAAGACAGAGGGATTGTGGGTAGAAAGTGAGGTCAGGCTATTTAAGGATTATATTCAGGACAGGTCAACTGCTCGCCATTCAGAGGTCACATGGCTGGCTGCAGCACCATTCAACCTGTTTAATAATGAGAGCTGGATACACTGTGGCTGTTTCTCTCCCAACCATCTGTTTAATAACATAAAACCTTCATGTGTGTGTTGGAAGAAAAACCATATACATGTTGTATGAACAGCTGTCATTGTACATGTAATATTTAAGTGTCTGTTATAATTCTGGTTGTGCTCTAGAGTACAAAAGGTAAATAATAATAAGTTGCATTGTTTCACCTACTTTTCCTCTAAACTAAGAATCCACTTTCTATCCTGTTTTGCAGCTTTTAACCATATCAAACAGTTTTCATTGGCAGATGGATTTTACCCTGTTGCCATCAGTTTAATATAGATCACATAATGTATGTTGACTTATACTGTTTGCCCTGCTTGCAGTTTCTGAACTTAGGCTGAACAGGCCTTGAGACTATGTACATGATACTGGGCTCACTGTAATAAAACTGATTGAGCTTTTCATCCAACATTGCACAAAAAACACTGTAAGAAAAAAAAAGCCTTGTGCTCCCAGAATGTTAAGATGTTGGAACATTTTGTATTTTGTACATTTTATATTACTAATGCCTGTAATTAGTTTTTATTATCTTAGCACAGTGCACTTCTTCAAACCAGCTCACCAGTTTTCTATTTCCGAAAAGCAGAGTCTATAAAAAAAAGCCATACAGTTGCTTCCTGCAGCTGCTTAAAACAGTTTGTCTGCAGTGTTGAGAATGCTTCAGCCCTCACTGCAATTTTCTTAAATGAAAAAATTTGTCAGTTCATCGTTGTTAATTAAGTGCTGGAGTTTTATTTCATCAAGTCAAGTCACATTTATTTATAAAGCACATTTTTTATGAAAAGTTTTATTTAATCAAGGCATTTAATGAAACAAACTTTTAATGAATAAAAAAAAGGTCCAGGCTGGAGTTTTGCTTTGCTCAAGTGAGTGAATCAGGCACATCTGTGCAGGCTTTCCATCAGTCTGTCAAAAATTTAACGGTGGAATCTGAAATTAAACTGAATTTAAAGTGATTGTTGAACGCAGTACAAACACATTTCATAACATACTGCCCACATTGTTTGCAAAGTTGAAATAATAGTATTTAAAAGACTAGTTTTTTGCAGCAATTAGTATTATATTTTTATTTGCCTTAAACCAAGTTCAAGTTTATTCTAATTTCTTGGACAAACAGGACAGGATCTGGGATGCAAGGACAGCTACTTGTAATTTGAGACTGTCAGCCAGGCTCCTAAACACAATAGTGCATTTCATATTTATAGTATAGATCTTCTGTGTTTGATTTGCTCACTGCCAGGTTTAATAAAACAAGAACACCCTCTGGGCTAATACAGTCTCTATCTGTGATTGTTAACTCCAATTTAAAGTTAAAGCTCCCAGATGCATCTGATTGTTTTATGCATCTGAGTTGGTGTGTAAGAATCGAAATAGTAGCTTATGGACTGCAGTTCTTATTTAACGACTCACAGCAGCATCTCCGCTGAGAGAATAATGAAGGCGATGGCACTGCTTACCGAGGCCCCGAAATATATGACTAAAACAGTAGACACAAATTTAAGAGTTACAGAGTTTTTCGCAAAAGCACAGAGAATTTTGGCTAATTTCTAAAAACCTTCAAAAGACACATAACAATAGAATACAGAAATAATATGTGTTGTGACACTGTTTGCGTGTGCCGTTTGTCACAGTGTTTTGTTTGCTGTGTTTTGTGAGAGGACAGAGTGAAAAATCTTTTTTTGCTTTCAAAGAATCTCAGCACCTTAAAAAGGAATCACACAGAGTTGATCAGCAACACAAACCTTTGCAGATTCATGTTCTGAGACAGTAAACTCCCATTAAACGGTCCTTTAACCTTCCTGTTTTTCTTCCATACTTATATAAAATGGCAACATTCATAACAATAATTTCATTGTTCTATTTGTGCTTAATTTAAACATTTTTTGACAACAGTTGACAGCACTCAGACGTGTAATTGTATGTGTACTTTTCATGCAGTAATTGTTGGCTGTCCTCTTCAGTAACAGACAGACAAAATGACACCAGACTTACAGAAGGCCACATGCTCAGACAAGCAACCTCCAAGGTTTTTTCTCTCCTCCTGCCTCTAATTCAAACCTTTTTCTTGCTTTAGATGTTCAAAACTAGATACACTCTTGTGTTTGGTTTTGAGATAATTATCAGATTATAAAGCTGATTTCCCTCTTATCTTAATGTCCAGAGCAAAGTCCCTACTTAGCCTGGTTTTAGCCTGGGCTTAATCAAAATAAGTGCAGTCCATCAAAGAGTGGTAAAAAAATCTTTATGACTGAAGGATGCATCAGCTTTGTCCATCTAACAGACTGTGAATCATTTAGCTTAGATACATATAACAGTTTACATGGTGTCTTTTCTGTCCTTGGCTGAGTCATAGACTCTAGTTCTCACCTTTGTTTCATGCAGAGTTGATTATTCTAACACTTTGTATTCAGGCCCACCACATACCCACATACTCTTGCAAAATGTCTTCAAATGATTCTGAACGCTGCAGCGAGAATATTCATGTCTGATCAGACTAAGGTGCCCATGAAAAAAATATTGTAAATGGACTCACCCTTTTCAAAACTGTCTGATCTCTATAAAACCTCATACTCCGTCCTGTGTTCTCTGCTTTCAGAATACAGAGCTCCCCAGAGTTAAAAAGTTGTCAGCATGCTACAGGGGCTTTTCCATCCTCTTCTCTCTGGAACAGTCTGACTCTTAGCTTTGTCTTCAAACCTAAAAATTCTTTTCTTTGTGGCTTCCAGTTAGTTGCTTATTCCTTTATTAATTCAGGCCTTTTACCTGTTACCATCATCTTTCAGGTTGGGTGAGTTTTATATTTTAGTGAATCTAATGAATCCAAGGCACAGTGCATGTCTGTGCTGCTGATAATAGTACTGTAAACCTTGTGAAAAATCATTGCATTTCTAACTCCCTGTTTGTTTGTTTGTTTGTTTGTTTGTTTGTTGGTACACTTGCACAGCTGGGTGCCTCGCTATCTCCTTCTCTCTGCTCTGCCTCCCTCTCTTTCTCTCTATTTATATATATTTTTCCCCAGCCTTGGCCTATCTTTCTATGTGCTGGGACTTTTCTCTCCCCTGGCTGCCGGTAGCTCATTCCAACTGCTTTGGATCTGGATTTTTGTCCTTACGGAGATACAGCCTATCCTGTTGTCTTTATGTCTCTCTATCCTTCTCTGTCTCTCTTTGTCTCTCTCTTTTTTCCCCTATTTGTGTTTGTTTCCTTTCCTCTATCTGAGACGGTGTGTTTGAGCTTTACCTTTTGTATGTCTGTATAGTCCACCCCCCTTACACGTCTCCATGGTAGAGAAGGTTGTGTAGCTTACTTTCTCGTTCCTTGGTAGCACATGGAGGTTGATCAACATCCTCCCACATACTGCATGTTCTCTCATTGTTTCATCTCAATTGTCTTTAGGCTTTTGCAGTTTCACTATTGTGGCCTGTATACACAACATTTATTCCATGTCTGTCCCCTCTCTCACCCCTCCACTGTCCTTCTTGAGGTTTCTTTCATTTTTCCTCTTTCAAGTTTTTGGGGAGTTTTTCCCATATTCATATGATGCTCTAAAGATAGATGGTGTTGTTTACTGCACAGCTTGTTAGCCCTGAAGCTAAATTTTGATTTGTGATATTGGGTTTTACAAAAAATGGTTTTGAGTAAATCGGCTCAAGGTCATTTTTACAGGAGCAGCGGTGTTGTAGTTAGATGCAATTAGATTGGTGCTTTGTGTGAATTGAGGTATTATCTGTTTTGCATTCGTTTGTTATTTCATTCTGACTGTGTTCTCTGAGTTGTGTAGCTAGCAGGCTTAAGTTTTCAGCCTCTTATGTTAAGTCCTCAATGATGGTGATGAAAGGAGTGGCATTTTGTTGTAGTTGCATAATGAAACTAAAGTTTTTAAATCTTTAAACAATTTTTAACACTTAATCCTTCAAAAGTGTATCTTCAAGTATTACAGGGGCTACTTGATGAGTTCAGTTTTTATTACAACCTACAGGGAAAAGATCAAAAGCACTTTGCCTGTGAAAAAGTGTTTTTAAGTGCTCTCAGTCTCCTCTGTTCTTGGAGATCTAGTATAGGAGAGTGCAGATTGTCACCATGTTTGGATTCTGAATCAGAGATGGTTTTGATGTTCTCTACTTTTTCCTCCTTAAGGGAAAGACCCAGTTTCTCTGCCATTTTCCCAAACAGGACTACAGCCATTCATGAGAGCAACATTAGACTTTTAGATCATAATTTTAGATGATGGCAGTCTTTCACAGGTCTTAAACCAGGTCAGCATTGTTTAAATAATAGGTCATTACTAGAGGTTGCAATTACCAGAGGTCCCACATTAGTTATCACATAATTAAAAGACAATTTATCACCAGTTTTTGATGACAAATTCCCTGAAGGTAACCTTTGTGAACATCTGTGTTATTAAAAAGGGAAACATTTCAGTCTGTTTATCTAATTTCAGTCATTTTTACTGCAGAAAAAATGGGACGTCAAGCAGACAGACCATACAATGTCATAAAAGCCCCAAAAAACGGCTTACTCTGATTGTAGTTTAAAAAAGTTATTTGTGTTTGCATTATTAAAATCTAAATAACAAATGGTTGATACATAACTTCTTTGTATTCACTCAATATTGTCATGCACAATATAAGTCAATGCTGCATTGATTTCTTCCCCCACATATTGTCTTAACTCATCAACCAGTGTTCCCAGTGTAAAAATCTTTGTGATGGTGTGACATGAAAATGGCTTATGGTGTTTGTTAAATAAATCAAACACCAAAACCTTGTGAAGAAGAATTTCACAACATATGTCAATGTAATAAAAAAAGGTGGAGGACCCTGCACACTAACATGGGGAACTCCACAACTGCAGGCATGGCCTTTGACAAAAGCCAACCAACCTCAATGCACCTTCTCCCTCCTGACATGTTTTCATCTACAACAGGTTGAACGATATTTTATTTTCTAAATTGAATGCGATTTTCTAAACCAGGCCCATTCAGAAGATTTTGATTGCACGTCTTGTACTGGCCTTGATGATTTTTCTTCAACACTATTTCACGGTTGTTTGGCGTAGCTTCTCTTCTCCCAGGAAGTTGTGATCATTTCTAAAGAACAGCTCTGAACAGAGGCAATGAACACAATTGTTTGGCCTTAAAAAGCCTTCGTGTATGCTTTGTGTGACAGGAGAGAATATGATTGCTGACGCAGTCCTTAATCACCTCACCACATGATAGCTTTGCTTCAGTCACAAGAATAAAATCAGCACTGCGAGACATGTTACAAAAACAGGGTGACTTGGCAATCACTTGGGTCAGGCCAAATAAGCACTGTGCATAAGCACTGTAAAGAATACAGTGCAGCACATAGGGCAACGGGTGGTCCGATTGCTTCAAATGTCAAAATATTGAAAGAAAGCATATTATTCATGGGCTGCAAAGGGATTAGCACGAACATCCTGCTGGATGGTGGGTGTCCATGAAAAGGGTTGGAGGGTTCAAATGAACACAAAGATTTGCTCATTATACATGCTCAAATGTGTGGTGTTCTTGTTAAACGGTAAATGTATTGCATTTATATCACACTTTTTTAGTCTTTCAACTATTCAAAGTACCATCATGCTCATTATACACACACATTCACACACTGATGGAACAGCCATCAGGAGCAATTTGGGGCTCAATGTCTTGTCCAAGGACACTTCAACATGCAGACTAGAATAGTCAGAGATAAAAGCACCAACCATCAAATACAAAGACAACCTGCTTCATCTCCATAGCCACAGAAGTTCAGTCAAGTTGAAGAATAAGATCACTTGCAAGTGGCTGGTATCGCCTAACACTATAAGAGTGCATCATTTAATTAGTGGACTGCCAGTAGACATGAATGACCGTGTGACAAGCATCAAGAGGATGCTGCCATTTAGAGCAGCCATAACTTAAAGCCTTAATATAACCTCCCAACATCACTCCCACCGCCACCACCCCACTGTGCTGCTAAAGAGACCAGAAACTGTGCTGCAAACATGTTGATGTCTGATGTAACTTTAGGCTTTTTTGATGTAATGTTCGATGGAAAGTTTGCTTACTTTTGAAGAAAGCCTCAAGTGGCCATTCAAGGAACTGCAGCTTTAGCTCAATTTTTTTTTTAGCAGAGGTTTGAAATAATTTTCAAAGAATAGTCAGAGATGCACTGCTAGCACTGCTAGTGCAAGACATCGAATCAGTGTGTAGTCATTGAGTCTGACCTCTCATGTACCCGGGCAGAAAAACTATGATTATAATTCAAATCAGCTACAGGTCACAGAGGTTGTCATTTAAAGACCAGACGATAAATTGACGACAGCAGGGAAAGAGCAGAGGTTTATATTTATGAGCAAGCACCAGTTATCAGGCCAGAAGTGAAAATAGTCTCAAATACTGTAAGTAAGGAGGTAGAGTGAGCAAATAAATAAGATTAGACAGCACAGGGCATCTGCAGGATACACGCACAGACCAGTGCCCCAGAGCAATGCTTACAAATCCTAACAGGAGCACTCTTCTCTCGGTCACTTCCTTTCTCCTTCTCTCACTGCTTCTCCCTAAATCCATCTTCTCCATGCACTGAGGCTTTCCATTCCTTCCTCTAGTTACTTTTATTATTAATATAGCTGTCTAGTCGGCTCAAAAATGCAAGGTGCTCAGTCTACTGTATTCAATGAGCGCTGAAAATGCACATAACCAGTTCCTTTCATAACACTTCTTTCTCTAGAGTTGATTTCATCTTGATGTATACATACTTCTGTTATGTGGTGCACCATGACATTGCATTCAGCTTTAGTGGCTCTGAATTGAAGTCAGAATGTCTCTGTAAAGAAAATCTGACCTAAGACCAGCAGACCAATGATAATTACGTTTCCAGGTTTCAACAGTCAGAGTCAAGGCAGAAATGTGTGCAAAACCTTGTGAAGGTGTTAATAATCTAATCAGTGCAGTGACATTCAGATTGGCTGTGGGTTAGACGTACTAAAAAATTTACAAATCGATGAGAGAGGCTGTCTTTCACAAGTCAAATGCGTGCTGGAAATACTTGAGGAGATTGGCAAGGATGTCTGAAAAAGAGCACTTTGTGCTTACATTAGGCTGGAAAGGGCACAACAACACTTCTAAAGAAAGTTAACAAGTCAACGTTTTGACAGATAAATAGAACAAATAAAAAAAGGAAAGAAAAGAAGTCAGTGTCGAGCATTGCACATAAAGGACATGTTAAGTCTATTTTATTCTCACATACTCAGTTTAGCCAGAGCTAATATGAGGATTTATTATTTTCAATTAAAAAAACATGAAAGGTACCCTTGGTGACCCTTGTAGTAAAAAATGCCCTCTGTTATTTCATAGCACTGTTTCCTTGTTAAGCTGAAGTATAGAAATTTTGTACTGAGAGACTGTATGGCTGACGTTTCTTGCAAAGCCTGAAAAAAGGGTGAAATGCACCCCTGCCTGCACTGACAAGCAAGTAACGTCTCAGTGCTCTGGTGCTATTTGGAGATATTTAAATCAGGCAATATAAGTACATTTTGTGCAAAATTGGCCTCTTTCTATGCAAATGAACAGCCACAGGCTCTAGGAGTGAACAGTGATTGATAATAATATTTGACATCATTATTATACCCATTACCACTGTCAGGTAATAAGTCGCAAAGGTAGCATTACCTTGAACAGGAAGCAGGTGGATTTCAAAATTCACTTCAAAAGCAACCTGTTGAAACTTTGAATAATTTATCATACTATAGAGGGGTTATAAACATTTATTCAAATGGTTCCATAATTCCAAATGACCTCAAAAGAATTGGAAAAACAACTTAAGGTTAAAAATGGTCAAATTTGGCTTAGAAACACAGCCTTACTTCATGAAGCATGATGCACAGTGTAACTGGGTTTGTCCTTTTTTACTTAATGAATCTGAATTAAATCTGAAACTCAAACACGTGAACTTCATGGTAGTTGTTTTTTTTGTTTTTGAGTTTAGAAGCGTAAGGTCTCACATCATGGAAACGTCCAATAAACCTGAATTGAACACGTCATTTTCTGGGCTAAAACATTTGTGCCAAGCATTGACACCGGACACAGAATGCATGCAAAATGACTTTAAACTCCTCACTATTTTTCACTACTAAACGGATTTGATGCAGTAATGTACTTGCTTTGAGGCAGGAAGTAGCAGTGGCAACACTCATAACAAGTGCAAAGACAAAAAGCTGCACAGAATCAATTACAAGGGTAAGAAAATAATTGTTGGGTTGTGGGAATAAAACAGTACAAAGATAAAATGAGACATAGAGGGGGATTTAAAGTAGATTTTAGTTAACAGCAGAAGCTTCAGAGGCTGCAGAGCCAATTACAGTGTGAGTGAGTTAGAAAGAGGGAGTGAAATTGAAGTTGGGAACGTGGAGAATAATAATCTAAATGGCTTTGAGGGAACTGCACTACTAAGAGTTGTGTAGAGTAAGAATTTTCTCTGTATTTTAGACATTTTTCTAAAGATTAGATGTACAGCTTTATTAAATTTTGCAACGGTGGTTCTCATGGCATGACAATGGTAAATTAAAGAGCAGGAGAGTAGATTCAGATCGGATATGGATAAACGCTGAAGAGTTGTGTCATCGTGTAATCAAAGCAATGATGCAAAAGAGATGCAGAGATATAAGACAGGTAAACAGACTTCAAATATTCATAACATCCCCGCTGTAATCACGTCCCGGCTGTCATAAGATTATTAAAGAATTTACTAACAAGGAGGATGCATAATAATGCACTGTGGCTTGTTTATGCACACTGCGTAACACACAGACATTCTTTTAATATCCCTCCTGTCTCATGATGCTGGTCACAAAATGAGAAATTAAAAATATTCACTTTAATTTTGTTTTATTCAGCTCAAATGATTGAGAATAATGAATGTGTGGTTAAGCTTATCAGTGCTAAGACAAGAGACACATTAAGTTTTGCTCTGATGATGTGCTTCTCTTGCACAATACCATAATTAGAGTTTCCTAATATCACAGTGATCAGTCTTTCAGGGGAAGACAGCTCCACTGTTTGTTTGCCTCAGCAGTGCTGACACTTTTAGAACTTTCCCTCCCGACATTGATTTTTGTCTCTTTGTGTGTTGGTTTTTAAAAAAAACAATCCGACACTCAAATGTGAAAGCACTAAATACTGTTTTCAATTGCAACCCTGTCAACCGCAGCCCCTCAACAGTTATCTTGAATTATCCCTGTGGAGTTGTTGACCACAAGTAGCGCTATGAAGAAATTTTATGATGAGCATCTCTCCATTTTGTTTATATCTCACATTGATGTGTACTCTATGTACTCTGTGTACTCCCACAAGCACATCAGGGATGCAGGCGGTATACCTGCCACCTGCAGTGCCAGAAAGCGGCAAAGCAAATGGGTAGTGTATGCAAATCCATGCTGTTCCACTGATTATCAGTTAATGGTGTTTATGTGCCAGGAAATGTAGCAATGCAACTAAAAAAGGCATTCCACAGGATACCTTTAAGTCTTATGGATCGTCCCTTTTGTTCTCGCAAAAGACTGGAATGCCAACAGTTACAGCATTTGAGCCCCTGCCAATTCCTGAAAGTCTTACTCTGAAGTTCATTAAAGATGTTAGGCTCTTTATTGTTATAGCTCAATCAGGTGAGAATGTGATGCCTTCTACATCCTTTTCACACTGTTGGAATCTCCATAACAATTTAAAAAAAAAGGATGGACTCATAACTGTGTGCAGGACAGGTTGTTATCCAAAGCAAGTACTGTGGAAAAATTTAACAGCTGTTTTATCTAAAAACTTTTTGCAAACATTTACATGAATATAACTACATTAAAAATGCTGTTTTCTCTGTTTGTCTGCCTGTTTTGCAGGGCCCATTCTTGGCCTTCGTCACTCACAGCTAATGGATGTCTTTACCCAGTATGCCTACAATGACAGTTTCTATGAAAACAGAACATGGAGCTTCAACGAAACAGATCAAGAGCAGAAGCATCCTTACAACTACTACGCCATGCTCCTCACTCTGCTCATCTTTGTCATCGTCTTCGGCAACGTGCTGGTGTGCATGGCTGTGTCCAGAGAGAAGGCTCTGCAGACCACAACCAACTACCTGATCGTCAGTCTGGCTGTCGCTGACCTTCTGGTGGCCACACTGGTTATGCCCTGGGTCGTCTACTTAGAGGTAGGACAGCAGAGACACACACACACACACACACACCCATAAATATGTTAGCTCAGTCACCAGGGATTACTGTTGGCATTTGCAGTCCTGCAAATCACAGGCAGACTGAAACTTTATATCTCTGTGTCCAGGCCTCGTTAGCTTTTGGCATAAAAACTATTTGGTTAAGGTTGGG
>JAPZDY010000024.1:14143005-14159699 GCA_029783645.1 Ctenochaetus hawaiiensis
GACCCTTTGCCGCATGTCACTACCCCCCCTCTCTCTGTCTCCCCGTTTCAACACTGTCCTATACAATAAAGGCCAAAAAGCCCGAAAAAATATCTTTAAAAAAAAAAAAAAAAGTTTAGATCCTACCTCAAGATTGTGAAAACGGAGGAGATAAATGAAAAAAATGCATCTTACTTTTCATGAAACCAGTTCAAGTATTCTGGAAAATAATGTTTGTCTTTGTGTATTATTTTTGTTCTGTCTTTGTCACTTTTAAAGAACTTCTCAAAACCCAAGGCTTGTTGACATTTTGGTGTAGCGTACAACACACATGGCTTACTACATTTACTTAAGATTTAACCTGACTTCTCTTTTGTGTTTTCAAAAACACCTTAATCAGTAGTCTTGTCAGAACCTTTCCTACTTGGCTTTATATCTTAATCTTTTAAAACCAAATTACAAAAGGAAAAAAGAATCATATAAATAATAAATAAATGCTGTAAAATATTTGCATTTCCTCACTAATAAGACAAACCTTATACCATTGTTTTAGGTTAAATGATGAAGTCTTTTATGGAAGTAAACAATATATTGTTTATACATTTATTTACCTTCACATAAACTACAGCCCACAGTTAGCTGTTTCCAAGGCACCAGTCCAAATGAAATGATAATATGCAGAATGTTCAGATGTTATCACTTGTAAGCTTCATGTTTGTGGTCCAACTTGGAGCTAAAATTTACAGTCATGAAAAAAAAAGCATAGGATGGACATCATTAAATAAAACACGAATAAATTCAAACCGTAAAGTTTATGACAAAAAGTTTCATATCCTCATACCTTTCCTGTGTCCTTGTAGAAAAGTGTCATGCTTTCATATATTTCAACTAAACAGCTATTTTTTTCCTCACCTCTTACAGTTACACAGCAGTTGCGATGCCAATGCTGTACAACACTCGCTACAGCTCCAGGAGACGCGTCACAGTAATGATCTCTGTGGTGTGGGTTCTGTCATTCGCCATATCATGCCCCCTGTTGTTTGGCCTGAATAACACAGGTAAGAGAGTATAACACACATCTGCTTTGCAGTCTCTGGAATACATGTTTTTCATGGTGTGTGACTAAATTGGTTGAGCAATTGTGGCGCTGTATTATTTATGGATGCATACATGGTTCACTACATAATGTGCAATTGAGACACATGCAACTTAATAACCAGCTATGATATTTATTGACATGCTTGTTCATATCTTTCTTTAATATTTCACTAAAAGAGAATGCTTTTGTCAATGACCAGTGAAAGCTACAGTATAATACTACACAGCAATGTATTACAAAAGTGAACATATGTTGTCGGCTTACAGTTGCTCATGTCAGTAAGCTTTCACTTTGTACCGATATGTAACCTCTGTTGCCTGTAGACTGAGAACTTTAGTGCCATTTCAGACCAAAAACAAGCACTGTGTTAAAAATGCAATTAATCATAATGTGAACAGTCACAGTATGGCAGGTATGGCAGTGCAGACCGCAGGAGGCTGGAAAAAAGAAAAGCGACTGTCCTGCAGCAGTAAAGCTGACACAAAATCAAGTTTTGGAGGAATGCAAACTGATGTCTTACTCCAGGAAGTTAAAAGACTTAATTTGCATTTGCAAAACAGACTCACATTCCACCATCACACAAACCTGCAGTGATTGCAGCAACATCCGATTTGGTATAAAATGGCCCTTAACCCTTAAGGTTAAGTATTCCACAGAACAGGTGCTTGAGGATTACACTCGAAGTGCTTTCAGATCAAAGACTCTTTTTGATTTGTTTGCTGGCCAGCTCCTGTTTTCAATGACCTTCATAACGGCTCCACAGTGATTTTAAATCTTAGACTTCAAAATTGGTCAGAAGTGAAAAAAGCTCCTGAGAGAAATGACAGAAGTCTTTTCAAGCAACTTCAACCAAGTCCAGTTGCTCTAGATTCAACCCTCCTTGGAAAACCATGACGTGGAAGACTGAGAATCTTCACAGACACTAGCTACTCTGGCTCACATCCTGTCACTTTGAAGCTCCACTCATCCCTTTAACCGGCCTTGGTGTGATGTTCACTGCCAGGACTCAGACGTTTAGATTTGTGAGCCCCACAACTGTTTTCAAGTGAGCAATTTCTGCAGAAAACAAGAAATCAGAGACTGCTGGAACTGCAGCAAATAAGATTTGTTCTTTAAGCAACAGCAAATTGTAATATGAATATCTTAGCAATGTATTGAAAAACTGACAGAACTGTGATTGCAAGATTTTGAGAAGTTTAATCATTTCAAGTTCAAATCACAAAAACCACATATTTGTGTGGTAAATTGACTGTGTTGTGTTTAATGACTTCAGCCTCAGAGCTTTACTATGCACTGCACACACACACTCGCACAAACACACACAGTCACAGGGTTTGTGCATATGCAAGTGTTTGCCATCTGAGTCAGGGTTTAGTGATGTGTTCAAATGCGATGACAGGGAATTGCAATTAAAGGGATATTCCATCAATTTTGTATGTAACTTCCATTAAGTTGATGAGCTTGTCAGAAACAGATTTTTTTTTTCATGCCCCTTTCAAAACTTTTCCCAGGACTGCAAAAAAGATATATGCCACTGTTACCACAGGCTGAATGGTGTTCCCTCCGGCAACTTGAAATAATTTAATAAAAGTGAGTGCCCCTTAATGATCAGCCGGCTCTACCTCCTAAAGGCACAGACACCTTGAAGTGTGAAGATAGCAAGTTGTTAACATGAGCTACATAATTACCGTGACATCTACAGTATCTGTGATGACTCAGTTGTTATCTGAGCTTGTGTGCAAACAATCATTGCCAAATCTGAGGCTGCCTTCAGGGTCTGTGCTCAGTCCGTTTTCTGCGCTGAGGCCAAGTCGGCCCTGTGCAGAGATTTTAACCTCAGCATGTTTGTTCTGCTGTCAAGGGGGTTAAAAAGTCAATGATGTAGCTCAGGGCAATTTGAGCTGGCCTTAACAGTAAATCAGCCAAATCTTTATTTAACAAGCAGCCAGTGCAGGGAGTTGAAAATTGGGGTGATATGATCTCTGCATTTGGCATCAGATAGAAAGCCCTGCAGGGGCATCCTCGATAAGCTTTTAAGGTGGTCTAAGGGGAAGGGAGGAGGGAGGGGTGTGTGTGAATGAAAGGAATATTGGAGTGGTTACATTTTTGAATGAATTTGATTCAAATCAAACAGCAACTCTCAGTTGTAAGCTCAAATTAATTTAGTTCCTCTTTTCTTTGTAGAAAGTTTTCCAACAGTTGGCAAAAAAAACCCCATAACATAACAAAATCACAACAAAAGAGATTTTTTTAAAATCTTGGATAGAATTTAAAGTGGAATCTGAAGCCTGTATTTACCCTGTGTTTATCTCCACAGCCACTCGTGATGAGTCTCTGTGTGTGATCGCCAACCCGGCCTTTGTGGTGTACTCTTCCATCGTGTCCTTCTACGTTCCCTTTATCATCACTCTGCTGGTTTATGTGCAAATTTATGTGGTCCTGAGGAAGCGGAGGAAACGCGTAAACACAAAACCAAAGCAGCATGTGTGTCAGACTGCCGATCCTGATGTGGCTACTTCGATGAAGGTGAGCTGCTGCAGCAATACGGTCACTGCTTACAGATGACACTTTTAATGCTTCAATATAAAACTCAGATTGATTTACTGAGATTGATTTATGCACTTTTTATTATGGCAGAGTTAGATGATGTCTAAATCTACATTTGTGTGACCTTTTAAAGAGGGTGTGTGTGGATCTGCATCAACTAAAGCCATGAAAGCAACAAAGACCAGATCTGTGTGAAGTTTTCTTTTTTTTTGCAGGTATATGTGCAGCCTCAGTTTTATTTATAAATGCATCACATACTATGTAAGACCTACCGAAGATTTAATAATGTTATATTCTTCAACCATTGCTTTAAAGCATCAGAACATAAAAATCACTTGCCCTTTGACTTTTTCTTAAAAAATGGAACTGCAGTCAATAATTCTCTCAAACCAATTATACTTGATAGCTGTATGGACAGGCATTGTATTACATAACAACGTACCATAAATGGAAAACCTCAGACAAGAAGAGAATTGATTTTCTTTGACAAAAGCAGTGGATGGCATTCAAGACAAGAGATTAAAAGGGCAAGCTCGGTTACACCCAAAGTATTTCAAATGTTTCTCTTCCCTCCTCATTGTAAATGACTGGTTCCATTCAGGAGAACAATTTTGAGCTTGATGTTACATTTACGGGCACGTTTCAGTGTCAAAGGCTGTCACACAAGTTGAGTTATGATGGCCCTCGAACGACCTTTCGCTTTTCTGGTTATTGATTTTAGTGACGTGCTGCAACTCAATGAGGTCTGCACAGGAAACCAAGTGATGCTTTTGATCCAGTGCACTGCATTACTCATGTTCATGCATGGCTTTACAATGTGGAGTGTGTGTGTCTGTGTGCGTGTGTGTGTGTTTGTGCATTATAGATCCAGGTCAGGCAAAGCATTTACAGCAGCTATGGCAGTTAACAGGGAATATGAACAACACATTACTCTATGATTTAATGGTCTGTTAAGTCGGTATACAGCAGCATATTGAGAGATAATGTAATAAGGGAGTAAAAGAACCAAATTTATATAAAATTTCACTCATTCTGTTTGTGTAATATTGGTTAAATCATCTTGGTTGTTAATGGACTTGAAGCAGCAGATCAGATTCTTGCTAAACAGCCTTTCTGTGCCAGAGCTTCATGTAGCCTCATTTGACCTGCTAGGCGGTGGGACCTGTGCTTAGACAGCTCTTTTGTCAGTTGTGCTCTGACATTCTACCCTCTCCTTTCCTGACGCAGCTGTTTTCATTTCAGGATAAGTGCACTCATCCAGAGGATGTGAGGCTGTGCACCATGATTGTTAAATCTAATGGGAGTTTTCCTGTCAACAAGAAGAAAGTGGTGTGTGCTCTTATTTGTTCTTTTTTTGACATTCTATATTTTTTAAAAAAGTTTAATTGCTGGAAATGTGTTTGCTTTGTTCATAAAACATTTAGCAAGATGTCAATTTGAAGCTTGACTCGAGTGCTCCGGGACAATAAAGCTTGAAAAGGCACCTTTCTGCTTCTGTGAGCACAAAAAGCCTAAATTAAAGACTGAGAGGGAGATCATTTGTTCTCCATTAATTTCAAATGTCACCAGCTCTACAATAACAAAATAAAAAATGAGCAAATAAATCTGTTTTTCTTCCCCCGAACTTGGTCAGATATTCATCAAAGATGGAGTAAACGAAGGGGAAGATTTGGAGCTGGACGAGCTGAATAACAGCTGCAGCAGCCAGAAGCAGAAGCAGCAGCCGCAGTGTGCCCTTGGAGACACTCCGGCCACCAGCCACCAGCTTCTGATGCCCAACAAGGCTGAAGCGAGCCCCACATCCTCACCGCCCACACCCCCTGAGGAGGCTCAGCAAGCAGAAAAGAATGGAGATCCCACAAAGGAGGCCCTGGGGGATCAGGCTCCAGCTGTGGCCAAAGCCTTCCAAACGCAGGCCTTACCCAATGGCAAGACTCAGACGTCTGTGAAGACCATGAGCAAGAGGAAGATCTCCCAGCAGAAGGAGAAGAAAGCCACTCAGATGTTAGCCATTGTCCTTGGTAAGTCTGATAACTCGTCACTGGAGGGTTGGTTTTATTTAAGTCTTTAAAGGTGTGTTGTGAGTATAAATTAATACTGTGCTTAATTAAACATTTTCAGTCGAATTACTACGTGTTTATCAATTTTGCACATGCAAAACAACATGCAGTGATCAAGACGTCAAGTCAGCGGGGACTCCGTTCAAACTCATCATCACTAAATATTTGCTTCTGTTCTAATTAACCTCATGCTAATCCTGTAATGTACAATTTGCAAAACTGTTTTTGTTCTGCACGAGCCATCTGGGCTCCTCGTCTGCCTCTGCATTTGTTTTTTTATTTTTCCATCTAAATTTTTTGGTCAGACCTTACACAGAGTTTGAAAACCATACAGGCAGTGATGCAATGGAGGGAAATAGTTCTTATGCTTGTGTTTTTGTCCAGCCTACATACAGTTTGTCACCCATGGTTTGGGTGTCATATATAAGAGACTACTTCTTTATCACTTTCCTTACTCTATCTCTTCTTTCTCGCTCTCTCTCTTGCTTTCGTCCTAATAATTAGATTTTTTCGTCTCTCCTCAGGTGTATTCATCATATGTTGGCTGCCATTTTTCATTACTCATATCTTGAACACCCACTGCACAAAATGCAAGGTCCCCGCCGAGATGTATAATGCTTTCACTTGGCTGGGCTACGTGAATAGCGCTGTAAATCCCATCATATACACCACCTTCAATGTCGAATTCAGAAAGGCATTCATTAAGATCTTGCACTGCTAAACTGCGGCATCATTTGTCTAATCAGACTGAGGGAGGAATGACGAATCAAAGCATCTCTTCTGGCAAATACCTCATCCTGTTAAGGAAAAACGCACCACAGGTGGAAACTGCAATCTGCTTTTTAAAGTTATGGAGCTGAGTGACTGAAGAACTGAATGTCTTAATGAAAGACATGTTGGCTCTACATGTGAATTGTTTGTGGGAGTCCCCGTTCTCCAAATCGCTGAATGTAAAACAAGAAATGTCTGTAACAATGACCTGTTTCATGGAAATAACAAAAAAAAAAGTAACATTGTTCTCTAAAATCATTGTGCTTGTCACGTGAGGAGCCATCTGTGTATACCACACACATACGAGTCGCAATCTGCTTTTTATTGTGTGTACTTTATGTTTCGATGGTGGAAATATTCTGCAAATCTCATAGATATCAAGTCAGTGTTCATTGCAGTGTTACAACTGATACGTGAGCTCTTATTCTAAAAAAAAAAATATTCTTATTAAATTACTGATTGGAATGTGTGTTAAAGACAAGACACAGTTTACTTGCTGTATAATGTGGCTATGCCAATACCCACACATTTGCAATTTTATAAATTGAAAAATCCTATAATTATATTATTATTGTTGTTTGTTATTATTATTGATATCATTTGCTGTGCATAGTTTTCTTAACACATTAACTGTGATTATATGCCTGCAATGGAAATGTGATGCATGCTACATTGCTCCTACTTGACTTCTCATGAAATGTATGTTTAACAAATAAATGATAAAAGACGTCCAATAAATGAGGTTATAAGACACTACGAAGTGCCACATGAATATCAGTGTCCGCTGTGTGTGTATACAGATACATGTCATTATTCTGCAGCCTCTCTGCAGCTTGAGTAATGTTGTTTACTGGAGGTAATGCTGAGCGCTGCTGCAGTGGAGTTATTCGGTCGCAAACTAATGACCTGGATGTGGACTTTGCAGATTCCAGGTGTAATAATGTGGATGTTTGCAACCCCTGAAGCAGCTTCCCGGGGGCCTTTGCTGAGTAAGAATAAGGTGAACTTGTCAAAACTGAGGTAATAGCTACAGCAATACATCTATGTATGTTTTTTTTTTTGGCTGACATCCTGCATTATTCATTTCGACAATAAATACATTATTATCAAAAAGAGATACTAAGATATGTTAATGTGTTGATGAGTATAATCAAGTACAATCACAAAACTCTTTTACTGTCAGGCTGAATATCAAAATCAAAGAAACTTAAATGCATAAAAGGTGGATTTTTTAAAAAAAGATGGCATATTTGTGATGATCTGTGTTTTAAAATACATGCACGTCTTTCCTGTCAAGATGCTGAGTACGGTGGCTTTTCCTTTCCAAAGACTCTGAGCACTGTAGGAGGCTCACTTTAAAAAATAACTGCATTTAGAAAAAGTGTAGTGTTTAAAGCCCAAATATGCTCTTCATTATGTATAGTGCTATCAAAGTGACTCAGGTGTGTGTCACTGAATAAATCTTACCCCTTTTTTGGGAGAGAATTGCATGCTACTTTACTATATATTAAAATACGTGGATTCCTTTGTGTTTTTGAACACACTGTGACTTGTTGAATTGAGTCCTTGATGACATTTCATTATTTATTTTTCATGTGTGTTAGTTTTTACAGTGTGAGGCTGTATACAAAGAGATGCTCAGTTGTACTCACACTCAAGGGCAGGACTTAGTCATTCCAAAAACACACACCTAATCCACATTGATGGCTGCTCCTGATGAAAAGCTAATTTTGTCTTGAAACATTGTACTTTTTCCAAATGTTATAAGGGAGCAATCTACTATGCTGCAAGTCTTTGGGAAGCAGACTATGTTTGGGAGCCATCAAAATGTGTGTGTGTGTTTGTTGTACTAAGAAGGCGAGACGTGCTTATTAGGAAAGGTCACACTGTTGTTTGTGAAGGAGAAAAAATACATATTGATGAATGGAAATAAACATGACTCAGACTCGTTTGATGACACCTGAAGTTGCAGAACATCGTCTCAGATCCACGTTTTTTACAATCTATCTTTAACTTGGTCATTCCTGATTATCCACACTTTAGTTGTGCTCAGATGATTTTTTTCTGTAAGCACATCTATAAATGTCCATCCATCCTGGAAGAGAGATCCTTCCACTGTTGTCCTTTCAAAGGTTTTTTTTTCTTTGAAGGAGATTTTAATTACTGAGATCTAAGGATGGAGTGTTTCATAAACTGTGCAGATTATTACTTAAAAAAATCTGTTTATACAGTGTCATAAGACATTGGATTCAGATTACAATCTCAATGGTTGGACATTACATGGACTTGCAATATTCCATGAGAGGTTTTGGACAGAACAAAAGTCTTTTTGATGACCAAAGTCAGAGCAAAGACATTCAAGCATTACATCATTTTCAGAGAGGAAGAAACAGTGTTACAGCAAGCTAACACAAAAGAACAAGAGCCAGCGGCATCACATCAACAGCAACAACATGATATTTCTTTTTGCTGTTTGCAGTCACTGAGTTTAACCCCAGTAAGGAAAGAAACAGAGTGAAAAGTTCCTTCTTTTCAAGGTAATTCATCACTTGTGGTGAGTGAAGGTGTAACTTGTGAAGAAAGTACAGAGTTGTCCTGTTTTTGTTGTGGTGTGTTTGAATAAAAGAAACACATTTTTCAGTGCACTTGTGATGAAAATTATAATATCTTGGACCCAGATTTGCATTTTCTCTAGATAGCAACAATGTACAGGGAATTCAAACAGCTGTAAATTCTTAATTGCATCTTCAGACTTTTAAAACTTAAATTTCCTTCATCATACAACAACCGTCTTGGTAGATAGGGTTTTTGTCAGTTTCGCTGAGTCCCTTCAGGCACCGGCTGACTGATGTGATGTACTCTGTGACACGACTTAATGGACTTCCACCATCTCCGGAGACATTTCGGTTGTATTTGCCCCCTGGCAAATACTATCAAAGCGAAATTGTTATGGAAGAGCCAGGACGCAGGGTTTTTTTAACAGCAAAGGAAGGGAAAACAATCATTTGAGTTAACACAATGAAATCTGTTTTTGTGCCCCATATTTTATTACATGTGCTCCCACTGGAAAACAAGGATGTATGGAACTCACTTGTCTGAAATATTTATGTGCAAAAAGCATGTTATATTGTACTTTTTGTCACATGCATTCTTCTTACATGTTGTGTTTGTTTATACAAGCAGAGATTCATGCATGATCCATGTGAACTCTGTCTCCTATATATGGATTTCTGTTCTGAGAGACACAGGTATATATTTTATTTCCATAACGTAATCCCCAGGGGGATTTTTTTTTTCCACAACAGCGTACTGGACGCTCTGGTTTAACCCTCTTCTTCATAATCCCTTTAGCTGCTAGCTATACTGGTTAGCAATTTGCAAGTTCCACCATGTCTATATTCAGTGCATACATAAGCTATCGTACAGTGTAGCCTTAAAGCACTCAATTTTCATTTTTGGTGCTTCTGGAGCTTTGATTTTTTTCATTTGCTGTGTTTTGATTGGGATTTTAATTAAAATGCAGTTATTAACATGTATCTGAATTTAGTATCAGTGAGAGATTCATCACCAGAATCACATCTGAATAATTAAGAGCTTGTTATTGTAAGCAGAGTGAGTGCAGGAGTCCTAAACCATGAATCACACTGACAAACAGCGGCATGTGAACAAAGACACACGGCCACACATGTGCGTGTTAAGTGGTTATTTCTCAAATTGATAATGCAATCTTTTTGCACTCATTCTTTCTTGTCTATCTATTAACAGCTGTGGTTTTGATCCCCCCTCTTTCATTGTTGTTGCCGCGGGGCAGCTCGGTGTTTTTGATTAAATTTGTGATTACATCAGGGGAAATCTTTGAATGCTGGCCAGCCTGCCCCCTGTGTCACTTCTGCTGCAGCTCCCTCGGGCTCCAGCTCAAGCATCACTGATATACTGTGGATCCAGTCTATTTTTGGTGTTCCCCACAACATATCCACACATTTCCTTGCAGTGCCGTCAATCATTTTGCTTCTCTCTTAATGCTACATCTGAAATGACACATGATCAAGCATCTCTACTCATCTATGATTTATAATGTTGCTCACCATATCGAAGTTTCAGCTGCCATGTACATCAGAGACAACTTCAATATCTAGGTAAGGTAACCTTGGCAGTCAGTTTTACATGACAGGAGATGCTGTGGCATGAAACATAGTGTCTCTCAGGAGAGACTTTCTCATGTCTGCCCCTTCTCCTCCCCCTTCAGCCTCCACTGGATGTTTTCCCTCGTCACCTCTGTACAGTCTCTTGCAATGTGGAGCACAGTGACAGGCATGTCCAAAAATAGTCCCAGAGGTTAAAGGAGGAGAGTGCAAACAGCGGTGGGGTTGCGTGTATTGCATGTTCAGGCAATAAGATGACTCTTAAGTAACTGAATCATGAGGTTCCTTAATAATTAAAATCTTCTTATACAAGGAAATGAGTACTTTACTCTCAGGACACACAACCTACCTCTACCAGTGCATAACAGTTACCTAACTAAATTGCTGCAGCTTGCGTGTGTGTGATGTCTTCAAAGACAGTTCAGCTGCTACACTGCTGATGCAACCTAATGTTGCTGCCACGGGGTAGCCAGAGGGGCAACAGCAACCCTGATGCGATCACTGGCCCACCCTCACATGTTTTATAACTCTAACTCTGTCAACTAATTTGCAACATTAACTATAAAATAGGAAACCAGAGTATATTGCAATGTGACTCTTGTACTTAATTGACTTTCAAGTAATCATAATACAGTTCCCCAAATTACAGCAACACAGTGGGCCACCCAAGATCTTTATGGGCCCCCACTGTTCCAAGTAAAGTTTGCCTTTCGTAACTGCACCTTCCAACTGTATTACTGCACAGGAGTAAGCATGAATCCACTCATGGAGGGAATGCTGATGCTCTTATCAGTGCAAAATGTTAACATAAATAGCATCCGTCTTTGCTGAGCTAAAATGTTAGCTTGATAAGTAGTAGTGTTGAGCTAGCATAAGATGCAAGCCTCCTTTTACATAGTGATTTAGCTGGCAGGTGTAGTTTGGTAAAAGGAAAATGGTTACTGTTAAACTTATCAACAAAATGTAAAGTTTGGTGACATGTTTGAGACATCTATGTATCGTTTTTCACAAATCTCCTGAAGTTAGCATGTTAACCAGCTAACCCTGGCCTGTCCTTTCCTGATATAACACTTCAAAAGTGTCACCCTTATCCCCACTCAGGCAGCCGGAGGCGAGCACTGACTAATGCCTGACCTCCCCTACTGCTCCTCTGCTTTGCACCTCGGCTGTGTAAACCTGCCTAAACCAGCAGTGTGTTTGTGATCCCAGGACTCAGAGTGTGAAGAACAGCTGTATTTCCTCTCCTGGCCTCTGACAGTCTTTGATGTTATGTTCAGTTCTAGTACCTCCATGCTCATCAGGCTCCAGTTCTGCCGCCCAATCTGTTGCCACTTCTTGCTAGTTTCTACACTGAGTTCCTCAAAAAACCTCCTTTGCCCAGCAGCCCAAAGCTCCTTTGCTAGCAGCGTAAACACCAACACACCATGAACCCAAACGTCTTTGAGCATAGTTATCTACCAGCAGCTACAGGTAGCAGAAGTTAGCAGTTACTCCTAAGTCATGCTGTCCTCTAATAATTTGAATATACATTTTACAAGTGACCATTTTTTCATACACTTTTATAAAGAATAAATGCTGAAACACACGTTGAAGGGTCTATTATCTTTAATAATGTTAATAATCTCAGTAAACTATTTACCCTGTATTGCTGCGAGTAAAGCACTCAGCTGCAATTGAAGAAGTCCATTTGAAAGCAGAGCAGCCCCTGCACTCATCATCACAGCTCAAATGAGACACTCAGATCGCCCTGAAAGGCTCATATCATGGCCTCTTTAAATAATGCATTTTTGCCGTTGCTGTCCAATGGCTTGAGCGTCCCATCAGCATATCAGCAAGTATTAAATTATTGCTTTAATTTGCCTGTTGAATGAAATGCCTGTTCACAGTATGAATATTCTCCCACTTGTCACAGCTCTTGATTATAGCATTTATTTCTTAATTCTCATATAAATGAATTCCTCATTTAATTTCTTCCCCAAAGCGATGATGGCTATAACAGAGTTCAAAGAAATAACAAAGACAGAACAGTAACAGGGAGAGGGAGCCGGTTTAACTGTTTTCTTAAGAATGTAAGGCAATTATGAGTAATAACTTTTATGTATTCAGTAAATGTTTTTTTTCTAGTATTAATGAAAGAGATGAGATATGAATAAATGAGAGAAGTTGAAGCTTACTGTTTTAATTGTATTCGATTTCTTTTTGTATTTATGTCTGCATTGACTATTCCCAGCTTGATTAAAGATGTACTTCCCTACTTATTGACATAATGTCACAAGGTTTTTGTCGGGATGAATGGTAATTATGATTTACCTGTTCATCTGCATTCACAATGCATCTTCAGAAAAGGTGAAGCACTGCCATTTATCATTCCATTACGGAGAAAACAGTCAGTCTTTCTAACTGACATCGGCAAATCAACTGTGCAATGATGGCAGGCTTGAAGTGTCACACATGTTCATAGAAAATTTTAAAACAACTTAAGTTTAATCCGAAAGTATGCCTAAAGGGGAAAAAATGGTAAGACAAGGAAAATATAGCACTGGATCAATCGGATATGCTTCCACATCTTGTTTCCTCTCTGATTCAGAAAACTTGTCTTGATAAGCGGTTCAGTGAGTCGAGCTTTTCAGCTGAGCCCCTTCCCCTTCACTCATCCGTCTAACCTGCTGATTCCACCTGGCTCTTTGCAGCTTTAGCAGAGGTCTGTGAAGATGGGTCTGACTCATTTGCAATCATTTATCTCCCTAGGCAGAGTATCAATCTAAATCTTAACACAATCTATCAAATCAGAAGCCAGGGATTGGTGTAAGAGCGGAGGGATGTGTTGCTAATTGTGCTGGGAGTGAATGTGAGAGACTGGAGAGCTCTCTTGGTACAGATAGTCATAATCACATTCTTGGTGAGATGAGACCTTCCTTCTTCCCTCTCTGTCTCCACTTTAGCCCTGTTTAATGTCTTCTGCTTCCTGCTTTAACACACAGCTCCCCCCAGTCCTTTCCTCTCAATACTTTGCCTCTACAATTAGAGACAGGAGATGCATTTGAGTCCTGCACTTGACCCATGGAAATAGAATTAATCAGTTATTTAGGTTGTTAGTTTTGGGCAAATGTTTCCAGCAGTACCACCTTTTGGTCCTTTTTATTTTCATTCTCTGTAAACAAGTAGAAAATACTTGTAACTCCCAAGGTGTATTTTGGTTAAAATAGCCTGTAGGACCTAACGATGGTGCTTTGGAAAAAGTCAAGGGATGACCTTGGTTGTTTTTATTCATCATCTGGTGGACATGAACATCTGTACCAAAGTTTATGGCAGTCTATCCAATAGTCTTTGTTTTGTTTTTTTGATTGGACATTGATCTCTAGACTAAAAATGTCTATGTGGTGACCCTGGATGAAAAGTAAGGATGTAAGAAGAGTCATTAGGATTCTTGAGAATCTTCATATTTTTCCTGTAACTCTTTCAACAGTTGTTGAGTCTAGACTGCAGTATATTAAAAATGAACTAGCCGTCTTCTTTGTTATTAAGAAATAGGAGGACGATTGATTCCCTCATAAGAATAGAACTGAATTAAATCCAAATCATTGCAACACGATCTTAGAGATTAACAAACTTATTTTATATAAAGCCATTGTGATGTCCTTGGCTCTTAGCTCATCTCTACAGTAATCAGTCAAACTCATTTTGTTTCCTCACAATACATAACCTTAAGGTACAATCTTGCATTGTAAGCTACTTTACCAATGTCTACCCTTAGAAAGCAATTAACTCAATTGTTATCTTGCTTATATTGTTCTAAGTTGACTCCTCTCAGTTCCACTCGAGTGTGAGTCAAGGAGCAGTTCACTGACCCTTCTTATCTCACCAAAAGTGAATCAAGGTAAAGGCAGTCCTTTTGTATTGATTTGCTGATCACAAAATAGGATAGTGAAACAGAGCAAGAGTTTTAAACTCTGCCATCCTGATTTGCTGCAATGTATCAGAAAAGGTCCTTTATATTCTGTGCAGAATTTTAATATGGTAACCAAATTTTAAAAAGGGGGTTATGAATATCCTTTTCATAGTTGTTTGTCCACCCATCATCTTAGTCACACTGTGGGTTCTTTAAAAGTGAACAGCAAAGAGTTTAATAGTCTCTGTTCTATTGTAAGCTGCTGACCCAAGAGATCCGTCATGAAGAGTGAGGAATTGACTATGACACAGCTGTTATCTATACATGTCTGTGGGTGACATCCCGATACAAAGTAAAACATTAACCTCCAATATCTGAATGATAATACTAAATATTAGAAACATTAAAGGATATTTCAATAATGCATTAGGTAATTGCTAAAAAAGTGCATAATTAAAGGTTTTAGGCTCTTTCTAATTATCTAAGACACCAGTTCCACCTTTAATCAACATTTGTATTGGATGTATTGATTCATTTTCTCTTCCAGATCCCTGCTTTACTGCTGGTGTGAAAGAGTCTAAATCTCATCTGTTTTCTACCTTGCTGCAAGGAACATCAAGGATTTCAGGGATTTCAGGGGATTCCATGCTGTGGAATTAAATTTGCCAAATTTTACTGAACATGCAAACTTCGTACACATGATTAATGAGCATAACAAAATAAGTCATCATTCCCAACCACTGCAGGTTTAGTTTTATGAAAAAATAAAGCTAACTGCTCTATTTTGACTAACTGCAGCAGTCTTTCAAAACTATTATAATCTACTGTAGGTGTATTTCCTTGTTAAGAGCTAGCATTAGCTCTTTTACTCAACAATAGACCCTGCAGAATGTGCAGGTTTTTACGCTACTATACTTTTACTTTATGTTTGTGACAGAAATGCAAAAACAAACTACAACTTGCATCTCTAGCAGTATTTTTTAACACAATCTTCACCAAAGTAATCCCCATTACATACTTGCTCAATAACTGTACAATAATCAGGGTAAAATGGGGGCTGATGGGTAAAACTACACTGTAATTAGTTACCTTACATGTTGAGGTGTGTTGTTTTAAGTGAAGGAGAGGCTTACACTGAAAATAATTCTCATTCATCTTTAGAGGTTGGGTGCAATCTCTACTGAAGCCTGAAGGAAAACAGGAGAAGGCAGGAGGAAATGAAACAGACACATATCTGAGTGGCATTTAATTCACTGTCTGTTCAGTCCTCCTGGCAGCTTGTCCAAGGAGAGAAGTGCTTGGAAGTTATGATATTGTGATCTTTAACGTAATTGCTCTACAGTAGCAATATACCTATTCTTGTCATTAATCTACACACTCTCAGAGTATAGAAAGAGAGAAAAGACTGAAGACGGAAAGCATTTGGTTTTTATGGGCAGACACAAAGTCATTTTTTCAGACTTTTTAATGAAACACCAGATTTATAATGAATAGTTCACTGTCACGTAGGTTTATACATAAAAAAAACTACCATGAAACGATAAACACTTTATTATAATCATGACACTTAAATTCAGTCCAGTTGTTTCATATGAATTGTGACCCGAAAGTGCAGCCTATTATTTATAAGAATGGAAAAGTTTGCTGAAGTCGTGCAGTCTCACCTAACTGTTAAACCTCACAATTCACACACAGTGTGAGGCAGTCTGAGGCCTGAGTCGCTTGTTAGTGCAAAGCAAAATAACCAAAACGGTGACATTCTGACAGGTTGATCAGCTCCGTGTGCAGCTCTACGCATTAAACAAGCAAGACGAGGACAGCTTGCAGCTCAGGCCACATTTTATTCTTCCCTCTCACATATCTATTACTCAATACAGGCAAACACTCACTTTAAAGTTCCACTTTTTTTTAACCACCTAAAAGCTGGAAACAATTCAGGAAAACAACTTTCACAAAAATGATGCAACCAGTATGATTGTTTTGAACTTGCTGCACTTCGATGGCTCAGGTTGGGGCTGATGAGCCTGCAGCTGGTGTGAGTCTCCTTAGTGAACTGATTGTTCACAAAGTCTTGTACTTTTGTGGTCTAATCTTTCTCGAAGGCATGTTCAATTCAGTGAGCTCTGAAAAGGTGTTATATGCTTTTTTTTTTTGCTCAATGAACACATTTTTCAAAGTTGAAATAGATCTTAAACAAAGATATAATA
>JAPZDY010000024.1:14163541-14180594 GCA_029783645.1 Ctenochaetus hawaiiensis
TATGTAAGCTATATGTAAGTGTTTTAATAATGATACTATTAATAATACTAGTAACAATACCAATAATAATAATGCTAATAATAATAATAAAAATAACAATTGCTCTGAGCATCAAGCAGCGGGAGGCACAGCTAAGATCAGTAATCCCAGCGCGACCTCAGTTCATGGGTATCTGCGAGATGAGAAAGCACAAAGACTCCGGGGAAGGTGGCAAACACACTGTAAGGACTGCAAAGTGACAAGCATCCTGCCAAATCCCCATGAACAACGTCAAACACAACACAAGGACTGAAGACAGGTTTCAACAATGACAGACGCCAGTTGGACGACACTGAATAAATATACCGAGGTGTTTTCCTTGACAGGTTTTGCTCTGAGTACACTAACCTTAAGGCTAAGTAGCAGCTCTAGCTCCACAGCTTACCAAGCTACCAGGTAATGGCAGGTAGCATTAAGTGGTTACTATATTTTACCAACAAGTCAAATTCCCCTACTTACCATTGTGGTTCAAATTGTACACTTAAGTCAAGGTAAAGAAAATTAGTCATGACATGATCACAAAAGCTTTTGACGGCATAATAAAAGCAAATCACACTCTAATAACCAAAGTCTAAATTTCACTGTTGTAGTTAAGGTCAAGAAAAATATTCTTGATATATTTGTAAGAGGCTTATGACAATTAATGTCAAAACTTGGAGTGTCTTGATGATTACTTTTCGTCATTTGTGAATTAAACACATATTCTTTAGTGTGGAATGAAGCCTCTTAGATAATTAAAGTCCATATCTCCAGCAAGTGCATCAGTGTTGCTGTGTCTATTATTTAATTTACTTATGGCCAAATAACAAACAAATAAGCTATATGGGGAATTCAAAACTGTATAACTTGTGCTCTTTTTTATTTAGATGTAACCTTTTTTTTAACCTTTCCATTGAATTTGATGATATCCTCTGAGACAGAACGCAGACGGCTCATGCATCACAATATGTGACTGCACAGGGGTGGTGCTGCACTTAAAGCTTTGGCTTTGCTTTACAAGGAAAAACACACTAATACAGTATATATCATCAGAAAACAGGCATCTCATTTCTGTATACAACACCTTTCACTGCCATAAGAGAGAACACAAAACAGTCACAGAAAATCAACAGCACATGGAAAACATCAGGTGTTCGCTGTCAAAACTGAACAAAACCAAAAAAAAAGTGTTCAAAAACAAATTATTTTTCATTTAGGTTGACTGGAAATCCTCTTCACTCTCCCTCTAATTTCTTGTCTTTCCTTTTTGTCTGAGAAAAATAACAAAGAGATTCCAATTTACAGCCACAAAAACTAAGAAGGTCAAGAAACCAAAAGACGCGTCCTGTCTGTCTGCTCTGTTCCAGTATTGTGGACAGAGCCTCACCTACACTTTGACTTAGCTGATCCATACTCATTTCTCAACAAACACCCACTTTCTTAACTGTAGAGCTTACAGTCATTGTAATAAACATTTTGTCATTGTCATCCTTGTTGGGGAAAGTTATAATGTAACTTAACTCAAATCACAGTTGCTGAAATCTCTTCTTTCTTTTAAATCTCTATTTAAACTGTAAACTGCAAAACCATACAAGATGACAAAAGAGATTTTTAATTAACTGCAATGGGACAAAAATAAAAGTGACAGTACAGATAACAAAGTGAGGTGCCCAGTCTAATTAATTAGGTGCTGATCTCAATCTCAGAGAGCTCCAGTTGAAAACTGCTTTTCACCTTAATTAATTAGGGTGTTTACTATTCTCTGGATCACATATTATGTCCATGTCTTACATTCATTATTGTTTAGAACATATTATAAAGGACTTAAATGAGATCCTTTTCTGGAGTAAAGAAGGTGAAATAGATTTGATCTGTCTGACACACCGTTTGTCTCACTGAAGATCATTCATACAATCCTCCCAAGTGTGAGATGCTGCTGTTTCTAGTATTATTTAGATACTTTATGAATATTTTAAGGTAACCAAGTGTTGGGAGGTTTCTGCTTCGTGCTATAGAGAGAGGAGTGAGATCCACCATTAATCATTTCACAGGAAGATGACAGCATCGCGGAGAAGGAGCTGAAAGGATGATAACAATACACGAGAGGAAACAAGGCCATTCAATTGTAATAGTTCAATAGCTTTGAAAAAGCATTCTGCAGTAAAGGAATAGATTACCATTTTAAAATCCCCCGGGGCTGATGCTTTTAAGTGTGCTGTGACTGTGTCTTTATGTAAGGTTTTTTGTTTTTTTTATTCAAAGTGTTTTTGCGATGAGGAAAAGTAATTTACAGAGCTTCCTAAAGCGCTTTTGCTAAATCATCTGAATGGAGGTTCATTCAGATGGTATAAAAAGAGAGCAGTCACTTGCTCAACAGCGAGCCACAACCTTGGGGATTTGGAGGGACCGATCTGTGGTGTTTTTCCACTGTCAGACTGCAAAGTGAGAGGTCGCTAAGAGATGACGGGAGTGAAAAATGTTTACCATATCAACACTCCGGAAAAAAAAAAAACAGTCCTCGGGAGACATGATAGATCACTCAATCAATTACCGTGGCGAGGACCAGAGATGCCTGCCTGGATGCCTGCTTGGCCCTGCTGAGGCGGTACACCTGGATCAAGAGACACAGCTGCATCGGTCGTGATTGAAGCTGCTTAACTCCACAGGGCACAGCTCAGTGGTGAGTTTAACCCTGCCAGTTAAGAGTGGCTCTGCAGAAAAGCGTGTTAATGCTCTCCTCTGAGAAGCTAAATATACCGATAAGTAGCGAGATTACATCCTATCATTACGATGAGAGCTGCAAATGTCATACAGACCTTTTAAACAGTGTCTCAGAGGCGCTGGTGCAAGAAAATAACGTCTTTATGCAAACACAACATCTGTGCAAACAGGATGAACACCATATATGGGATTTAGATGCATCAGACAAGGATTAAACAGCTCATCCATGGCAGGTCCGTATCCAAATGATCTAACTTATGTATGCAAATTGCATCAGATGAGTTTTATGACAAAGCCCTTAGAGCCGTTAAATGCAGCGTCACATCTTTAATTCGTGTAGATGGAAAAACACCACTGAGCTGTATTCCATAATCACTTTGAAGTTGAAGCAGTTGGGTGAAGAGGTTTCTGTCTAATTTACTTAACAAGTTGGTTTAATTGCATTGCACAAAACATAAGCAAGAGAACAAGGTGAACTTACATCTTTAATTTATTTCACTAAGTTTTTGCTTTAGTATGAATAAATTACATATTAATCTTACATAAGTAGTGTTATTAAAGAAAGTTATTAAAGAAAATTTTGGTTCCTTATATTAAATAGGACATTTTTAGCCCTCTTCTTTGCTCAGCTCTCAGTGTTTGTGACACTTGCAACCTACAAGACATTATCTTCTTCCTGCTTGTCTCCGTATTAGAAAATAAAATTAGTTTAGGTGCCTGCAAACACAATTACCGGCCGATAGAAGGCATCCGATGTGTCACCGTATGTGTGAAGAGGCCGGGGCAGTGCCATTGATTTAGGTAGGTCAGATTAGATGTTCTTGGGAAAGTGTGTTTAATTTTTCAGAGCTGACATTACAACAATAGTAGGCCTGTTTCATTTGAACGTTAAAAGGACAAAAATGCCGTTGGACAGGTTAGACAATGACACTGCTCCCTGGATTCCACAGATGTTTGTCTCTCCCATCTGTTCCACTGTCATCAGTTTACTGTAGATAACACTCACACAAATGTGGTTTGCTTCCAATGTTTAAGACATTAAAGGCCTTGTAAATTTTAAAATGGGAGTTGCTGCAGTATCAAAAGGACATATTCAACTATAAATCATCAGTCAATCCGAAAAACATATTCCTCTCCACAGAGCCTCTTTTCATAATGTGATAGCTGTATTTCAATCTCTGGTGGATAAATTACATCAAAAGCAGGGTGAGCAGATACTTTACTCTGTCAGGTTCTTGATATGAGCCACATAACATCATAAATCAAGATTTTGCTTATCTAACTTACAGGCAGCCCAGGTGAGTGCAGTTTCCTGATAGCTGTCTAAAAGTAAGCCAAAAATAAATTGAACACAAGTATCACTGAGGGAATAAAACAGAGAAACAAATGAGATAGAGACAAAAAGAAACACTGCTGACATGCTGTTACTGTAAATGCACTTTCTTGAAAAGCTTTGGTTCAAAATAAAAATCTTTTTTACTCATTTGACACAGTAAAAAAAAAAAAAAAACTCCAAAACCAATTCACATCTTTCTCTGTAATTTGCATTTAATCTTGTGTGAAAAGATACGGCAGCAGTCACAAATATTGATGGACTCACACTAAAACCAGCACTGACTCGACCGGCTGCAAAGATATGACACGTTGCATGTAAACATTATTTACGGCTTCTGGGAACAACATTAAACAGCAGTTTTGATCTTCATTTCACACGAGATGCAACACTTGTTAGACAGCACATGAGAGAGCTTCCTCTGATTCAAGGAAGATATACTGAGACGGGTTAACAGCGCTGTGAGAGAGGAGAGTATATGTGAAACAATGGGCCATGATGTCATCCTTTGCTTTGTGAAGTAACATTTTGAAGCATCATAAGTACGCCCATCGCCCATCATTTTGAAGCAGAGGTCACCAAATTTGGATGAGAGGGTGAAGTTGAGGTGGATGAGGTGGATAGAGCCAGCAGCTACTGTCACTCAAAATGACCACAGCTCTAATTAGCATGATTTCAAGTTTTATTATAATTTAGATAAGCTCATTATAAAAAAAGTCAACCTTTATGCAGTTGCTTTAAAAAGCTACAGAGATTAAAAGCAATTTCTGTACCAGGCAGTGAACATATTTATTTCTGTTGTTGAGTGGGGCATTTAAAATGGAATTTCCATAGGAATTGATTCACGTTTGCAATCAACCTTGGCCATTCAAAGAGTTGATTTTTGCGATTCCACGGTTACATTTCTTACTTTTGAGGTCGCTGCTTAGATGAAATACACTATAATTTACTACAACATGCTCCATTTGTCTCTGTTCAAGCTGTGCTTGAAAATCACTCAGTGCACACTCAGTTTGAACAAGAGACTAAAGTCAAATAAATTAAAAGTAACTACTGCAACAATATAACTGAACTCAATGCCACCTTCCACTGTTCCTCATTTTCAGGTGCATTTTTTAAGTCAAACGTGCCTCATCAAGAAAAAAAGACAGAAAGGCAAACTTGTCTGCTGGCAATGAGAAAGATTCAAAGTGTCCAGACACCTTACTTAGCATGGGTTGGTTAGGATTTAATAAAGGTTACAAGTTGGTGTTATTCTGTATTTGTACTCTCATTAGTGTTTTGCAGTCAGTGGACTCCTTTCACAGTCAGGTGAGCAACTACAGGCGTATGTTATTTTAGTGAACCTTAAATCTGAAGCACTCACAGTTCACCTTTTGCAAATCCGCTGCCCCTCCTGGGATTAGAAGAGGATGGATGAATCTTCAAGTGCTGGCATGCAAACTTTAAAAAAAATGACAAACCCAAGCAAGCTAAAAGACATCATCTAATACACTGGGGGTCAAACTTTTATGGAGAAAAAAAAGGTTTGGAATAAAATAGCCATTTAAAAAGACACAATAGACATTCACTCAGCATGTAAAAGAAAATCTTGGCTCAGTTTGATTCCAATTTAACTCTGTTCCGTTAATTAACAGTTATTTGATTTGGCCCAGCTCCCACCCCTCAGTCTGTCTCTTGTGGTCCCTTTGACATGCGGGTCAATACACCTCCCGAATCCATGCATTTAATTTTAATTTAATAAGGTGTCACTGTTGTAAATGAGTGTGGCATGAGCTGGGCAGTGCTTCCCTCAGTCTGCAGGGAATGACTGATAATCAGAACTACCTTGGCTTGTCACAAAGCATATACGTATTTACAGCTGAAGGAGTTCAATAGATGCATCTAAATGATGCCAGTGACAGCAATCTACCAGTTCTGTTGTCATCCATATTTTCACCACATTATTAAACACGTAACACCCCAACAGAGTCTGACAGGTTTAATCAAATGAATGCCACTATAAGTCATTATAACAGCAGCTCTTTTATATTTTCATTTTCACCCATGTGGCTCTGCAGCAGCATTAATTCCATTCACAAGCAAATGTCATTATAAGGCACTTCACCTGATTCTGACCCCATATGTTGGCTCCCTCCCACTTTCCACTATAATGTCCCCGAAGGATTTCACAGACTTTTGTATCATTCATTCTTATATAAATGCCTAATTTGGCATTCAAATACTGCGTAACTTTACTGTATGGGGTGCGTCTGATATAACGCACAGCCAAGTTATTACTGGCGGAATTACATAAAAGTTAATTTGTTTGCAAACCAAAAAGAAGAATAGAATATCTAATTTTTAAAGATGATGTAATTATGTAAGAACATTCAAATTGTAAGTAGATTTGTAAAATAAACTTGTGAAAATATAAAAAAATAATTTTGCAGTCTCTAAGTAGCTAGACATACAGAGAAGAACTAGTAGTCCTTGTGCATTTTATCTACAATCCTGTTTTTAATAATTAGAATATAATGAAAATGACATTAGATTAAATGAAGCTTTATTGGCACTGCATAGTGAACATGCGCAGGGACAAAAAATAGCAGTATGCATCCAAATAGAAGTATAAAAGGCAGTAAAAAGATAAAGATAAACATTTAAAAAATATTTTAACAATCATTATAATAAAAATAATAATAAAAAATAATACTATCAGCTGCTCAATAAAAGCACCACTAAAACAGAGGACAATATTCCAGCTGTGTCATTCACGTTTTCATTGCATTGTAATCGTTGCATCCAGATTGCAACTACTTCTCAAGTACTTGCACTATTTCCCATTTTTCACACCTCTGTGCCACATTCAGAGCTGTGGATCCAGAGGAGTCAAGTAATGTCCTGTCCGCTCCGTTCAGCAGCAGAGCATTCACGATGGGCATACAGTCATGCTGCGCAACCAGGTGTAAAGGTGTTGCCCCGCTTGAGTTTACTGCATTGACATCTGCATGATGTGATATTAAGTGGAGGACACTTTGCAAGCTGACACTTGCACAGGCAAAATGTAATGGCGTCCACCCTTTACTGTCCTCTGGCACGTTTGGGTCGGCTTTGGCTGCCAGGAGCTTCTCCACCACCTCCTGCTCACTCTGGCGGCAGGCGAGGTGGAGTGGGGTCCATCCATTCTCACCTTTAGCATTCACACAACCACCTTGACTCTCAAGCTGGACCACCGTGGCTTCATGTCCCCTTAGGGCAGCCAGGTGCATGGGTGTCCAGCCTTCGAGAGTCCTGGAGTCTGGGCTTGCTCCGTTTGACAACAGTTGCCTGCATATGCCTGTGTGACCCCTCTGTGCAGCCAGGTGAAGTGGAGTGTATCCTCTGCTGTCTGCACTGTTCACATTCACCTCACTCTTCAGCAGCTGTCTGACGACTCTGTTATGGCCTTCCTCAGCTGATAAGTGAAGAGCAGTGAGGAGAGAGCTGTCTGTAGCGTTGGGATCTGCTCCCTGAGAAAGGAGAAGCTTGGCAATATTAAGATGCCCATAGGCGGAGGCTAGGTGGAGCGGCGTCCTCCCTTGTTCCTCCCCTTCTCCAACTGCTTCCTCTGAAAGCCGTGAAAGCAGCAGGCGCACCACTGTTTCGTGGCCATTCTGGCAGGCCAGGTGAAGGGGCATCCAACCAGCTTTTTCCTGGGCATCTGCCACAGCTCCTTTGTCTAACAGGAGTCGTACAGTCCTGTCATCACCGTTCTGAGCAGCAAAATGGAGAGCCGTCCAATTGTCCTCATCTCCCTGCGTGACATCTGCTCCGTATTTCAGCAACAAAGAGATGATGTCATGAAGGCTGCAGAAAAAGGTACAATATTACTGACTTCATACTTAATACCTAGCATTAGCTAACAGTAGTCTGTGTTTAGACTTATATTTGATTGATTGATTGATTGATTGATTGATTGATTGATTGATTGACTGAACTGTCCACCTTAGTGAAAATTTGTTTACAAAATTTAGCATAAATTTAGCAAACAAATGTGAGTGGTATATTAATCCTCTCATTTACCTCTCTTCAAGATTATTTCCTATATTGTTCTGTTCAATATTGTCTGTATTGAACAGAAAATAGTAGAAAGTCTTAAGTTGAACTTAGGACTACAGACATTAGTTTTCCTTCCTTCACCCATAAAACCTTAAAGCACTTCTTATCATATTTTTATACACACCTGTGCAGGACAGCGATAATAAGAGGAGTGTAACCTCTATCAGTCATACAGTTGACTTCAGCACCCAGGTTGAGGACATGCTCGACACTCTCTGCATCCCTGCTGGCTACAGTGCAGTGGAGGAGGCTCTTTTTATCTGAAAACTGTATGTATACATGCTCTCTTCTCACAGACTGTCTGAAACTACCAAAGTCCTTTTTGGAGAGCAGGAAGAGAATGTTTTTCTGGTCATGCTGGTCATCTGTGAAATGAAAGCAGGGGGCATTATGGAAGGGAAAAAGAGGTGTAAAATGATGATTACAGTGTGTTACAAGATCTATTGTTCTGAGGGTTTTTGTTGTGTTAAAGAGGGAGAGGAAGAAGTTTTCAGTGAAGTTTCAGTGCTGAACGTGAAAATGTGACACAGTGAAGAGCCCTTTTATCAGCGTGTTTACCTGAGGGAAGGTCAGACAAAGCAATCTAAAAGATAAAGGGCAGAAAGGAAATGGTTGATAAGTTAACAAAAGTTATTATCTGTGACATCAATCATCACAAGTGGTTATTAAGCACGCATAGCAATCATACTATAAGTGTGGGTGTTGAAAGGTATGAGTTGCCTAACACTTAAAGGTGGAGTGAGTCGATTCAGTTCATCAACACATGCAGCTTAGTCTAAGCCACTTTGTTTGCTTTCATGTTGTTTACATAAAACAGAGTATTTTTACACACAGAGTTTGAAGAGCATCAGGAAATATTTGATGAATTTTAAATTAAGCAAATATCAACAATATCCCCCGTAGAATTACTCACCTCACCTTCTATAAGCTACTGTATTACTAACTGATTGAGATGCTAGCATGCTAACATGCTAAACTAAGATGGTGAACATGATAAACTTTAAGCCTGCCATGCAATCTGAGCATGATACTATGCTAATGCAAGCAATTATCTCAAATCCGTGTGGCACATCTTTTATATAACATGTATGTTATAAACATGTATGACATATTTAAAAGGGGTTTCAATGTATTCAGTTGTTGTCTCAACTTTACAGCTTTGGTTTATTCTCACTGCTCTGCAAGCAGCTGTGTACAGCTAAAACGCTGTTAAAAAATCAACTGTGCACTACCCGCTCAGCATCAAACAAAGTTAGACACTATCTGATGAACACAGTGGAACATTAAGCAGCTAAAAAGCCTGATTTTTCTCTTAACAGTTTGTTATCTAGAGACCAGAAATAAGGCTGAAAGAGAGTTATCATTGCACTTACATTCATCAGGAGGCCAGAGCACGACTCCAAACTAATACTAATGTTGCTCCATTACTGCTGTGTTACTGATTTGTAAATGGACAATTGTTTGATTAAAAACAGTGAGCAATATCAAATTAAAAAGTGATGATATTGTAGGCCTGTTACTATTGCCCTCAAGAGGCTGACTGAGTAGAACAGTTATTTTCACACATTTTCACACAGCCACTAAATAGTAAATGGAGCAGCTCTTGTCCTAGTCTTTTTGACCACTCAAAGTGCTTTTACAATACAAATGAGAGTTCAGTTGGTCCAGTTCATATAAGAGTTCAGTATCTGCCCGGGGACACTTCAACATGCAGACTGAGGGAGTTTGAGGCTTAACTGCAGACCTAAGTGAACAACCTGCTGTATCTCCTGAGCAATGGCAGCCTCCCACTAGCATGGATGTAGTGTGATCTTCTACCTTTTCCCACCATCTAACTTAGTGTACCATTACACTGACTGAGCTGCTCATTTTGCCAAATATGGAGTTGATAGAGTGGTAGCATTCGAGCTTAGTCTCAGGCCCAACTAACCTTATGTTTCGGGGAAACCAACCTAGGGTAATCTGATTTTTGTCCCTCTTCACTGTTTTTCTGGATTGATCCTGGGATCCTCAGGGCTTCGCACAGGGTCTCAATTTTCTTCACAATCACTGAAACAGCGAAAAACAGTTTAGAAAAGGATTGTTATGAATATGCCTGCTCAAACAAATGTATTCCTATATTTTTCAACTCCATAATCAATGAGGACCCTTTCAGAATTGTATCACTACAGAATGAACCACCATGCATAAAAAACAGGCAAACAGGCACGGCCTTTTTATGGACAAAAACTTGCACACATTAAAATACTCATAAAATACCTGCTGTCTATGAATAAACAGGATGCTATTGTGTATTTACATTAAATAGCAAAATCAGTTCTCTATGAAGGCCGAAGAGGAGAATAAGGCTGTTTGGTTTGTTTTGTTTCAAAGAACATTATTTGAAGAGGAAAAAGAGTCGCATTAATTAATGACTGCAGGTTAAAGTTTTGATGTTCCAACATCATGTCATGATGTCTATTTTTATTTAGGGTGTGAGGGGCCTAATTAATTACTGTTATTATTATTGTTGTTTCTTTAGCTGTGAATCGAATTTTTTTCAGAAGTACAGTGGGGTGGTGTAATAAGAACAAAAAAAAAATATAAATCAAAATAAGAAAATATGAAAGACTGACAAAGTTACAACATTTTTTTTTTTATTTTTGTTGTTGTTGTTGTCGTTGTTATTTCGCCCTTTTTGGTTTCTGCACCTGGGAACTGTGGCCTCTTCCTGCGGTCCTGGTCCCAGCACTGTTTCATGATGCTGATCATCTGATCACACTCACCAGGCTTCCGTTCAGATATTATCTCCACACAGGGTCTTTTACCTTGTGACACCTGTAAGAGCACTGTGGTCATGCTGCACCCTGGGTCCACAAAATAGATGTCAGACACAAGGTTCAGTGTAGATCAACACATGCAGTGAAGACACACCATGTTTCCCTGCTTCTTGTGTAAAAGGCATAGTTTCACAACTTGTGGATTTTATTCTTAGTCTTTTGTACTAATTAAACAGATGAGATATGCCATGTTAATCAGTGAAATTTAGAGGCGCTGGCAGGTGACCAGAGCTGGGGTTAAGTTCACATGTTTTTGGAAAAAAAAATGACCATGACTTCATGAGCAACATCAATTAATTGTAAGGATAATGAACAGTATGCCTCTGCCTTTTACTGTAACCTCTTCACATATATACCTTTCAGTAGATTATTTAAATGAAATACTATTAGCCCATTTCTTTACATTGCAGTGTTTTTCTCATTTTTTGTGCTATGAACTTTATCCAACTTTATATACAACAATTGGGACAGCTAATCAGTTTAAAAATAAAGTGATAAAAAGTGTTTGTAGTAGAAAACATTTATAAATAAATGTTGAGACTTCTTTTTAAAAAGTTGGCCAATGCCCTCAGCTTCATGATGATTAAATGATCATGCAGAGAGTTACATGACTTCTTCAATCACTCCTAAAAATCTGTTTGGTGTGAACACGTGATGCATTTCACATGAAATAAGTCCTACCTGCATGCGGTTTCTGTTGTGTCAGAATCTCCCAAATCACAATTCCAAAGCTGTAAATGATCGAAGTAGAGAAATGCACATGAGCCCTGAGTTTTTCACTTCCTCATACCATGCATTCAGTGAACCTTGTGACAGTCCCTTTTTAAATAAAAAGCATCAGATTGCTTTTGTTTTTTAAAAAACTATGTCTTGTGAAAGTGAATATGAAAGCATAAGGAAGAGAGTCAAATGTGAGTAAAATATAAAATGTACATCTGTGACCCACAGAAAAAAGATTATATAGAGTAAAGAGCAAGGTTACACTGTGTAAATTGTGCATAGTGCACTGAGTCAGAAAAAAAGCAGTGAATCTCAATGTGCAAATTCAAAACTGTCCTTGACAAGTCACCTGTATACATCAAAGGTGGTTCCTGGAGGATCGGGGCACTGAGTGAAGGTTTCTGGGGGAATGTAGCTTATGTTCCCTCTTGCTGTCAGATTCTCCATGAACACTTTCTTGCTCATGTCCTCCTCCCAGTGGATTAAGCCAAAATCTGAAATCTTAGTAGGAAAACAAGAGTTCAAAAGTAGCGGAGAATTAGCAAACATTGCTTTGCAGAGCTCAGAAATGTCAACATATCACTGCAAACATCGACAGTCTTAATAAGCTTTGTTCCCTGCTGAGTTTCACTGACCTTGACATGGAGATGATCATCCAGGAGGATGTTGGATGTCTTGAGGTTAAGGTGGAGAAAAGGAGGCTTCATGCTGTGGAGAAAATCCATGCCCATGGAGGCCTCATGAATCATCTGGAATTTCTTTGGCCACATTAAAGTGTGACTGGCCAGCAGTTTGTTCAACGACCCGTTACTCATATACTCCATCACCACCGCAGTCACTTCACTGCACAGGCCAAAGAGGGTCACAATGTACTTGAAATTCACTCTGGCTATGTTGGACTCCTCTTCTATTATCCTCCTATGATGTAAAAAAAAAGGGTCATTGGAGAGTCTTTGGGTATTTAATAGGTATTTTGAACTTTGAACACCATATAGTTTAATATTACAGCAACTCAGCATACACACATGCCAATAAGCTATGAAGAAAATGTTGTAAGTTTAAGACGGTAACTATTGTTTTTCATACCTACCTGTAAAAGTTGTTGTAAAAGGTCATGTCAAAGCTTTTCAAGGCACATTTTGTTTGCAAGACCTTGAGCTTAACCTGATAGACCTGATCAAATCTGCATTCTGCCACCTTAATCCAGTCGTCCTCAAAGTCGTCCTTCTTGAAGTTCCTGAACTGTCCAAGTGATCCATCGAGGCAATCCATGAGCACAGAGATCCACGCAGAGAAGCACAACGAGCTGGTGTTCTAATCCTACACATAAATAGGAAGGTTTATCTACCAGATCAACATCAATCAGCGGCACAGCAGGAGAGCGTTTCGCATGCCGGGAAGGAGGAAGTTCTAGAGCAGTGACACACATTTAAATCAGTGTCAGCCGGTGGTGTGAAAGGCATATGGAGTCACAAACATACTGGAGTATTCTGCTGATCTGTGGGAGGAGCTGAGGTGCAGAACTTGTTTGCACTGCAATGTTGCAGGACTGGTTTTATGGTTAGCAATACTGCTGAAGTCAGCCTAACAGACATACTGTATGACTTTATGTCTTTCAACCCATATGGCATGACTGATATCAGAAAAGAAAAACAGAACCATTTTTGAGAAATGTGTACATTTAGTTACCCCGGAATATGAGTTATGGTTAATATGATATACAGCCCTCTGTAATTTGGGTCTGCACAGTGAATAAACTGCCTAATGAACCGTATTCTTCTATCAAACTGCACTTTAACAAGGCACTTAACCCCCCAGCAGGTTCAGAGGAACGGCTCAGTATTCTGCAGTTTGAGTTTGTGAATACAGCAGCACTCTGCAGCAGCACAGTCTGCATGAAGAGTGTGTGGGTGTGTTTGTCGCTGTGTGTGTGGCAATGTTTACATAATGTTATCAAAATTTGTGGCTAGGAAAACGAAAGCCAAAATAAAGCTTATTTATGATAAAAGCTTGTCATGTAGCGCTACATTTATCAAGCAATCTTCTTAACTAAGTTAAAGAAAGGTTTTGCTATTTTGGGTAATACAGTTATTACCTTGTCTGTCCAGAATTACATAAGATCGACTCCCGTGATGGAAAGAATAATTGATGGTTTAAGAAATAAAGACATGAGAAGCCTGGCTTTTCCAAATGCCTCCAATGCATGAAAGTTTTAAGCGGGAATTTGCGTCAATCTGTTTCTTTGCAGAGTCCTGCCATTTTGCTAGTTTCAGACAGCTGTTTAACCCTGTTTCCTGTCTCTTTGTTTCACTAAGCTAACTGCCAGCTGTCTGTTTTTTTTAACTTTTACCCTTCAGGCGTGAGAGTGATATTGATTGTCACATTCAGCACATCCACAAAAACAAGAAAACGAGTGTGTGTTTCCTAAAATGTTAAACTCAATTGTGGAAAGGTTGTATTTCTGCAGTACTTTTAGCTCATTCTGCTCAGAGATAAATGTATTATCAGCATGATTTGGGCTTTGAGTTGAATGCCAGATGGTTTCTCTGTGTTCGGAGGTGATTCTGAGGTGAGGTGTCGCAATAGAAGAAGTCAAACATTGTGATTATTGTACATGCATAGTCAATGAAAGAGCATAAAGCGTTTTTAAGTACCGAAGAAAGCTCTTAAATTCAAGACCTAAACATATTAATTAGAAGATTGTGAGCTTCTTTTTCATTTTAAACTCTGAACTGGATCACAGATTGCCCCTTAAAACGTGCTAAAAATGACTTTAATACTTTGCTGGCATAGCTCAAGCATTAATGATGTGAAAATAAAGTATCTATAAACTTTTATTGTGACACCACACATAATTTTCATTTCTCTCTATTAATCACTGACAGTCAATGTGGGTTTTTCTTCAGCTCTGTTCGAGACACAGAGGAAACAAAATAAGATTAAACGCCTTTGAACTGATTTGGGTGTTTAGGCTTTTGGTCCTAAACTGACAAAAAGAAGAGAATTAATTACTTTGCTTTAATTTGCTGTCTCTGTGTTTGGGAAGACTCTTTTCAGTTAAGGTTGGATATTGTGTTGTTATCTGTATTGCAAGGCATTAAGCACACTTAAATTTCTGCAATAATCCTTTAAGGTGACTTGCAAATTTAACTTTGCTGCAAGCTGGCCCTGAGTGATTTTCCTGATGGTGTAGGGACCGTGATGCACCCATTTCAGCTCCCATTGTGCTGAGACTTTTACTGCCTTTCCTTTCACCTTGACGTCCTTTTAGACCTCGAAATCGTGGATTTTCATCTTTCTGCACCATTAAGACGGGGTGTTATCTGAGAAAAAAGATTTAAACAGCCTGGCTTATGTGAGAAGATTAGGGTAATGGGAAGCTCGTTCAAGAAGATAGAGGAAGCAAAGGTTTCTTCTACCACCTTCCTTTTTATTCCCCCCTGCTGTTCTGTTTTGTAGGCTCGTCAATTATATTTTACCACCACTCAACCCCCTTCACAGCTGAATTTATATCAGGACGAGGCGTTTTGTTGCGTTGTTAAGGGATGAGATGGACTCAGATAGGTATATTCATAGCCTCGGACAAACATAGTTATATAAATTGTTCCTATGGGCCACTAGCTTTGGCAGTCATATAAATATATGGGCCATCTCTCTTGGGTTTTCTTCATTGCTAGCAGATAGACTCAATATGCCTCCTGCAGAGAACATGACGCAAATCTCCACCACAAATTCACAATGGTATGCAACACTCACTGGGCAGCTGATTTTCTCTTATTGTCTCTGCCTTTCTCATGCTTCTATAAACTGTAAATGTGAATCATCAACATTTCTGTCTGTATTATTTGTCTCATGAGAGCAGCTGCAGTCGTATTTTGTCTTCTTTTTTGCTCTGAGGTGTCTCTTTGTTCAGGCTTTTACTTCAAAGAGACGGTAAGAATTTTTTATTAATTATTATTATTTCATTAATTTAATGTCTGCTCTCTCACCCTGCAGGCCTGGTACGCGGAGGAGATGCACATGACTTGCATTTAAGTATGTAGCATGATAGAAAAAAACAATATATTTTTGTGTTCTGCAGGCTGTTGAAACCTTAAAAGGACAACATAAGAAACACACAGTTGATACTTATATCAGTGCTGCCTTTTTTTTAAGAACATTACAACTTTTTAAGCTAAATTAAAGGGGGTGATTGAAAAGTCTGTGGCCCAAGATAGAAGGAGATAAGTTACACAGTTATTGTTACATGCATCTGTAGATCAATTTTGTTAATGGTTATGCTGAAGGTTTCAAGTCAATAGCTTTTGATGTATTTTTGGCTGATTAGAAAATAGACAACATTGACTTTCTTGCCTTCATCCCTCAATGTCACACTGCTTCAGCATCTCACTCAACATGCTTCAAGAAGGAGCACCCGCCCCTAATGTGCCTATATGTCCTAATTAACCTCCTTGGATGAGCCCTTGAAGCAGAGTCAGCCAATGTCTGCATGAGGGCCAATATTGTCCATTTTATGATGGTTTTGAAATGCAATCTTTAATTACCCGAAACAGATATATTCATAAGTTATTAACTTCAAATGGTCTGCATAATCACTCAAAGAGTTGAGCTGCATGTGCATGAAATGAAAGCTCTTACTCTACCTTAGGCCACACAGCAATCAATCACCTCTCATATGTGAAAACTCGAGCAGAATAACCAATAAAAACATGAAAGAGCATCATCATTATTACAGAGTATGCTCTGAATCACCACTGTTTTTGGTGTTTTAATTGGCTAATGCTCTGTAAAAGTCCTTGCAGAAGTTCTTCCAGGCACCGAAACCCTCCATCTCACTCTCTATGTATGCAGGAACGGTAATAGATGAATTTAGCATTCACTGCCATAGTTTCATGCTTCACTAACTCACACTATTATTTAGGACGGACCTACGGATTGATGTTTCAATGAAAACCAGGCATTTGTGATGAGATTCCTGAATGGCTACCTGAGGGTAAAAGTCTGTCTTCATTGATGGAGCCCACATCTTGCAGCTCAGCCAATCACATTAGCAGGCTCCACCATGCTGGGGAGGCTGACTGGCTGCAGCTGATGGCTTTTCCACTGCCCCTCATGTCCTTTAACAAGTATCAAGCTCAACTCTGGTGCCTCCGATCCATATTCTGTGAGCATAGAAAGAGCGAAACATAACCAAACAAGAGGAGAGCGTTGGGGTTTGAGCTGAAAAGGTTTGTCTAATCTTCTACTGTGATATATGCTGGAGTTTGCCAGCTCTGTGTCTCAGACAAGAACTTTAATTTCTTCCTGTGTATCCCTCACCAGCATTGAATATTTTTTTTATCAAACCCTTATCTTATGCAGA
>JAPZDY010000024.1:14180694-14194229 GCA_029783645.1 Ctenochaetus hawaiiensis
AAACCCTTATCTTATGCAGATATTCCTCCACTTGTATTCCTGCAGAATTGTTATCGTTAAAATGTGCATGAGAGAGCAGAAACACAGTGAATCATAATATGGTTGCGAGAGGGACATGATTTCCAAGACACTTTAGAGAGTGGAAAATTGTAATATGATATTCCTCTTTGGACACATGCATTTGTTTATCAGTGCTTCATCCAATTGAGAAACATCTGAACTGTAAATTTCATTTCATATACAGAAGAGTGTGTTCTGATTTCCCTGGTCAAAAATAATTTTTGGTTAAGCTTTACCTGTGGTCACTTCAGCTAGTGAGGATCTGTTTAGGTTGGAGGACAAAGCAGTTTGCGTTCAGGAAAAAAAATATAGTTATGGTTAAATCAATTTAATCTCAGCATTTTGTAAGGCTATGGGGTAACCATCCACACAAATGACTGGAATAAGATTCACAGCATGTCTCCTCTTCCTCCCACTGTATGAAAATAATGCCAAAATATCCCTGATACTGGAGCTACAATCTCATGCTAGTGAATTATTTGGAGCCAGAGTCTGCATAGTAATGCATGAAGGTGCATGATGTGAGAAACAATGCAGACAACTTTTCCATGATGTATTATTTCACTGCAATGATTAAGAATTCAGGTAAGAGATTTAAAGTATGAATTAAAGTCATAGTCAATAAATGGTTAAGAATTCCTTCTTCAAAAAAGATTTAATTCCAACTATATATATATATATATAAAAAAAATCACAGTGGTAAATTTATTTCAATTATTAAATATAACACATTACCAAAATTAATTCTTAAACATTTTATATTATTTACCATATATTTTTTTCACTTTACTGTTGCAATAGTCAAGAAGTCATTTTGATTAGTACTTTAAAAAGCAGCATCACAAAAGTTTTCTCAGGTTTTCTCACAAACATAAATTTGTTGAACTTTTCTAATACAATGAGAGACATTTTCACTAAACAGTCTATCAAAGTGACTCAATATAAACGTCAAGCCATGCATGCATACATTATATGAAATGAGTATTATGCAGCCATCAATCTGTAGGTAGGATACAAGGACTATTGATCTGTTGCCACTGAAGGAAAATAAAGGAATCAGTACAGCTTTTCTTTGTACGGATGGTGTTTATTTTCAGTGAATGGTTATAGACTGCTCATGGTTAAGTGTGAAATTCGACTGCAACAGCTGTGTCACCTATTAGAGGAAGTGTGAATTGGATTGCTCCTCATCGCCTAGTCTGGCCTATACCGGCTGATACGACTGGCCGCCTCTGCTCTACGGTTAATGTGATTGACTGCACCACTGTCTGTTGACTAATGTAATTGTCGGCAGCTATTTTGGTGAAGACGTGATCAGTGTAATTGGCAGTGGTTCCTCCTTGGTCACGGTAGGATCAAGTCACCTCCTGGGCGCAGACACCCACAACAAGCTCGTGGTGGAGATGCCGAGTGGAGCGGCCAGATTGCCCGGTGACGGTAGGCCAGCCAAACCAGCAGCAGCATCACTGTGACAAGAGAGGAGCCAACCACCAGGCTGACGATGACAAGAACCAGGTCCAGCTCTGCTGGGTCTGAAATAACAAAGAAATAATCTCTCATGACACTGAAGTCGTTATTTGTTTATCTTAATGGAAAAAAAACATTTTCCATCCTGAATTTTGAAAATATATAAGAGTGAGGAGCCTCTGTCAGTTTCCCAAGGCCTCACAACGCTGTAGAAATTTGTCTTTAATTTAAAAAGAGTGCAATGTTTGGAGCTCAACTAAACAAAGGCATCCTATTTGGATTGTCTCCTCACATGCTATAGATAAATGGAATGGTCATCTCTCATTTCCTGTCCTGCAGCATCTCCCGAACGCGCTTTGTTATCTCAGATTGATCATTTTTGTTTTAAGCCACAGCTAATAATTACCTGTCTCCTCTGAAAAGGTAGAATTCTTCACTTCTTTCAACATGGGGCCAAAGGATATGCGATTCCTGAGATTGGAAAAAACAGCATCTGGATCCTCTGAGGGAAAAGCACTCCTCTGTTGAAGGCATTGCTATCAAAAGACAAGGGAAATATTTAGCATGTGAGAATGAAAATGACAGAGAACCTAACGTATGACTCTTGAAAAGAGGATGGTGTTCTTGTTCATCCTATAAAATTGTGGAAACAATGCACAGAGGTGGTAACTACAAGAATCCAGGAGTATTTCTGTGATAAATAAACCTGTTTTCCTTTATGGTGTTTTTATTTGGATAAAAGGGCAGAAACATCTATTCCAAATAGAGAGCTGAAAATAGGATCTTTGCTTGAAAGCCACCCTCTCTCTTTTAATCTTAGCGGCCCACTTGGAGCCGGAGTAGTTCAAACAAGGTAGTTGAGATGTATAGCTCTTATGTAAATGAAATGTTTCAGGAAAATATGCAGCCTGACATCAGTCGCCGAGATAGAAACATCATTTCAAAGAAAGAAGGGGAGAAAGATCAATAAGTGCACATAAAGAAAGGTGGCGATTATGTGGAAAACGTGTGAAAAGTTCACACTCCAGGTACGTGCTTATTGTAGTCTTTATATAGCAGTGCATTTCTAATATCAGCAAACTGGTGAAGGCATGTATTATGAATTTAAACCAACCATTACATTAACATTTCAAAGATTAAATCATTTCTTTTTAGCAAACATCTTAAATTTGCTATTCATGCCTTCATTACTAGTCAATTGGACTACTCTTAATCTTCATTCTCTGGCATTACTAAAAATAAATCCTGCTCCGTGAGATCATCAGATGCGTCACTTCTGGTTGTTTTGAGATCGAATACACAAAGGTGATAGAGCCTTTACATTCAGACTACAGAATGACCTGGCCAAACAAAGTCAAAACTATGTCTCTCATTTAAAATCTCTCCTGAAAACAAACTTTTGTATTTCTCATTTCATTGCTTTTAGTGATTTTTTTCCTATGGCTTTTTTTAATTTGTCTCAATCCCCTTGTTTTTTACTTGCTGTTTTTTACATCGAATTTGTTTTTTCTTTAAATCACCTAAAGTGCTTTATAACTAAGTTTGAAATCTTGATAATATATAAAGTTTATTATTGATAGTAGTATTATAACCTTTGAAAAATTCTTGAAAAAAACAAATGCTAGTCTCAAAGGCTGTAGCAACACTAGATAAATGAGGAGACATATCATATGAGAGCTGTAGCAGTAAACTACAAAGGCAGACTCTTTTAAATGAGTCTCTGGAGTTCATCCTCTGTTTCACCTCTGCCCCCTAATGTGTACCTCTTAGATGATTCAGTTTTTCCCATTAAACAAGGGGCCTAAGTCCCACAACAGCCGGAGACAGCAGTTGGTATCAGCATCCTTTGCTTCTCTGCAAATGTTTTTCTGAAACTCTGCAAAGACCTTATCCGACCTTGGGAACGTGTAATGACATGACAGATGCTTTAGGCTGCGTGTCTTTGGCTGACGGCCTCAGTCTTAGTCAGTGCATCTCACTCTTTTCACATTTAGAAGGCCGTTCCTGTACCTATGTCATCATACTACATACTCGCTCTTTCATATCAATACAGGAATTTTTTTTTTTATCCTCTTTCTTGCCAATAAAACTTTCTCTTCTCCTACTTTTTCTACCATATTTGGCCACACATCCATTCACCTCTTCTCACCTCTTCCCCAGTTCCTCACTCACCTTGGTCTCTCTTCTTGCTCATCTCCCCAGCCAATTTACATCAGCCTGTTCGCTCCTCATCTGTCTCCCTGTTTTCACAGTGTCACACCCCGTGTCACTAAATTTAATCCCCCTCAGCCGCTCATTCTCTCATCCTCTTGCATTCACTACACAGTGTGCACCCACTGCAGTCTTACCCTTTCGCAGTCAGAGCGGTTCCTCAGGCAGACACTGAGATCACAGTGTAGGTACACTACTGAGTAATTAATCATTTGGAAGAGACTGATGGTGAAGCTGGCACTGGTTGACAGGGCACTGGGCAGCAGCGTGATTCCTGCTGGCACTTCAGCTAACCTGAGGCACCAAAACAAATGCAGAGTACAGCCTTAACGGAGTCGTTTTCCCTTAAAAGAAACAGTGAAATTCTTGAGCAAAAAATGATCAAATTGAAAACATCCTGCAGATAAAGTCTCCACAGCTGTCAAAAACTATTAAAGCTGTATTGATCAGTAAACGTTAGGAGGAAGAAAGCACAGAGCAGCTACCTTTCAATATTTTATGTTGATTTGGGTTGGCAGCTTAAGAGAAAAGAAATCATGTTAGGTAAAGGTCAGCTTTTACTTTATGCTGCTGTCAGATTAGAATCATTACTCATGGTGCAAGTTAATGATAAATGATGTCTTCAAATGCAGCGTTTCATCTAGCATTTATCCATCACGTTTGCTAATGTTTGGCTAGCCAGCTCAGTATCTAATGAGATTTGTTGTAAATACAGTGCTATGAATATTTTAGTTTTTTTCCCCCATTATTTCACCTGGTAGAGATACATATGAAAAAGATCTGTCCTACAAGTGTTTTGTTCAGACACAAATTAACAGCCAGCCTATTCACCTTCTGACATATTTTGAGGTGGCGCATTGACATTGCCACCACTGTAAGTGTGCAGGAGTAGAACGAATATCCATTGATTTAATGCTGGCCCACAGAGATAACCCCACCAACTTACAGCAGCTCTCTGTTTATTGAGCTGAATATTTAGCTCTTGAAAATGAGCTGCAACTTCCTGAATTATAGTTTCACTCTTTCTCTGGTAAACACATTTGTTAAGACGGCCAGGTTTTGTTGAGACCGTAGTTGCATTATTCATGGATGTATCTCTACAAAATTATCAATAAGAGTCAGGTTTTTACTATTTATTTTTGAACCTCAGTGCAAGTTCTAGCATATTAGGCAGCATATGCAATAATAAAAAACTTGAATAAATGAAATGCAGTCCAGATGGCTGCACAGAGATCAGTAAACATAGTGTGAACTTCTCACTGCTCTAAGTGCTGACTCTGCTCGTCTGCCTGTGTACTTTTAAAGCTGTGCCTCCTTGTATAATGTTGACTGAATGAAACCTTTTTTAGCTTTAATCAAACACAGCCAACCCTACATCTATTAACATAAAACAGCAAGATCTCTCCTCCTTTTCAACGTTTCCTGTGCACCTGGAGAAAAGGCAGCAGGTGGAGTTGGTGAGGTCAGGCTGAATAGTCGGGGACAGGCAACAGGAGGTTATCTCCAGATTTATTCGACTGTTGTTTGTCTTCAGGTTGATAACCACTCTGAGATTCCCCATGGCAGGCACGGCGTCACCTGGCTCCACACCTCTCCCCAGATTCAGACTCATCTCTGCTGTGTAGTTCCCGCTGCCACACAGGTCATCTGAAACTTCTGTTACACTGGCAATAGATCAATATCATTGCAATTTTCAGAAAAGCAATCAATTAAACAGACTATTTTCTTCTCTTAAATTCTGCTGCCAGAGTCTTCAGCAACACCAAAAAAGTGCAGCTCCACATAATACCAGTCTTTGCTCTCTGCTCAAGCTTCCTCCGTGTTAAAAGGTAGGTTTTAAAGTCCTGTTATTTGTCCATAAAGAACTATAGTCTTGGGCCTAAGTGCATCTCTGATTTGTCTGTATGCTAGCTAGCATCCAGACTCTACAGATCATCTGGGACTAGTTTTTTTCTGTGTTCCCAGGATCAAAACCTAGCAAGAAGAAACAGCTTTTAAATTCAATTTCCACTATCTGTTAAACAAGCTTCATGAATCCCAGGTGGCCTAAAACTGTCAGCTCACTTAAATCAGGGCTTGAAGGTCCAATGTGTAAAATCATGGGGGTCTGCGGGGAGAATACAACAAAAACTGAATAAAATATTCATAATCATGTCCTCATCAGTGCATAATAAGCCATTTTTTCAACAGAGGAAGTGGATCCTTCTCCTCGCCATCTTCAATGTTGCAGTGGTTTATTTCTACAGTGATGATGGACAAACAGCTGCATCCCACATGCTGGACTTTTAAAACATCACACCAAACAATAAGATCCATAACTTCTTCATTCGCTTGCTTCTGTTTTTGTATGCCTTTTAAATGCACTTTTAATTTATACTTAATATGTGGTTTTTAATGTACAGCCTATCTGTCTCTCTAGAGCACTTTGTTCATTTACCTGAAAAATACTTTAAATAAAGGTCAGTACCAATAATTTTGCTTGTTTTTTGCCATGAGGTACATTACAAATAGCATAGGTCAAATTACCATGTGACCATGATGTGAGGAATATGCTTAAGCAGTTTTTAAAGATGGATTTTTTACCATCAGACATCAATTTGTTTCCATTCATTTTGCTGAACTGTGATTATAAACTTGAGAATTTGAAACTTGCTAAAGGTATGTAATCAATCACAGTGAATGATTTCACTGCTTGAAATTTTTGTCAAAGTTTGGTAGGTGCTGTTTCGAAAACTTTTCTCAACTTCAGTGTTGATGCATTTGAGGATACTCTGACATCAGAAAATTCAAGTTATCAGCCGAACATGATATTCGATGTACACAAGTCTCCACAGTCTATGTGCACAATGGCAGCCCTGTGAGGTTGGACAAATAGTACATTGGTGCTCTGAGCTAAATGCTACCAGCAGCATGCTGGCATGTTCGCGATCATAATGCTACCATGCTAATGATTAGCAGGTATATTATTTATGATGCCTAACACTTATGTGTAGCATGTGAGCATGCTAACATTTGCTAATTAGGACTCTATTAAAAAGCACACTCTAAGCTAATGCAAATGCTAATTTTGCACGAATATGGTCATAAACCAAATGGCTGCAAAAAAAAGAACAACCTGATGCCTGATAAAAGATGCTGCTGCATGATAAGTTAAGGGATTACTAAGGCTGCAGACATTTTTTATATATTGTTGACTTATATGTGTGATCCCTCAACAATACCTAATGATTGCATTGCTTTTATCCAAAAATGGATGGCCCACATGCATAACAAATGAACAGAACTGTCAGAACTGTAGCTGCTCATAACTGAATTACAATGTGACAATATTAATTTTGGAAACTAAAGCAGCAGGCTGTGACCAATTATCTCCTTAATAGAATAACCTTTGCAAAAACATCAGGACGGTTCTGTAATTTGTTAACACATAATTAATAGATAAGGCTTAAATAACAGGATACACAGTGAGATTACCCAGAGAGATACAGATGAGGTGAGGTCCTTCTCCTGTGTTGTAGCCTTGGCAGTTCTGATTCAGACTCTTCTGTTTCCGGCAGTTTCAGCCTGCGTCCAGACTTTTGTAATACCGCCTCTCCTCTAGACACAGCACGTGCTGACCTGGTAGCCTTTTGTGCCTCAAATATCTCAGCTTTGGCTGCCCCTCTGTTTAATTGTGTTTTGTTGTTTCTTTCAGTGTGCTGTGTTTGCTCAGTAGTCTTTACAGTCTGCGCAGTAGTCGCTTCTGGTTCAGATAAAGTGACCCCTGTTTTAATAGCCTCCTGAGCTTCAGAGGTCTCTCTCTGAGATTGTCTTTGTGCTGTTTTCTTTACAAACTGAGTCTGCTCAAGTGTTCTTCGTCTCTCCAAATGATCAGTTTCTATAAGCACTCTCAGCGCTTTTGCTGAAGTTTCATAGGTCATACTCTCGGCTGTTTTTGTCGCGGTCTCTTCAACAGTGGTGCTGTCATGATAAGACTTACTGGTAGCTGGCGAAAACACTATATAGTCAAGGTTGTTGGCTTGTGGTGTAGCCTTTACAGATGGAGGACAATCAGTGCTACAGTTTCCATTTACCGGTTTCGTTACAGGTGTGTGTGCTGCATTTATATGCTCTCCTCCCATGTCTCCAGCTCGTATTTTAATTTTTTTTTCAGTGGTTGTATTATCAGTCTTAGCTGCTTCAGCTGTTGTTTCAGTTGTCTCACCTGACTTAGCACAACCACTTGTCTCACAGCTGGTTTTATTAATAAACTCTATTGGCAAAGCTGTTGTAGGTGGTACAGAGTCAGCCACAGCTCCAAGTATCACTCGACTTACTGAAGTCTTTTCAAATGTCACATGCTTCTTATGTTGGTCTGCTCTGTCTAGAGGATGTACTGTCGCAGTCCTCTCATGCAGAGGACGTTTGGCTTCAGAAGCACTCTTTGTTGTCTGAGTTGTTTTGATGTCTTCAAGTGATGAATACTCCACCACCTTGTTAGGTGTGGTGTCATGTTCTCTTCCAGCTCTGTGAGCAGCGTTTAACGAACCTCTCTGGATGCCCTGCCCGAGGTCATAAATAGGACGTGTTATTGCGATCATACTAGAGGTGGCGTGCTGGCTTTGTTTGACAGCTTGTAAAGAAATTTCATGCTCAGGCTCCTCTACATTCTGTGTTTCTGTTGTGATCTTTCTTTTCACAGCAGGGGGGAGTTTGCTAGTCGCATGCGTTGGAGGAGACTCTCTCAGCGACAAAAACTCAATATTGGATTGTACCACAAGCTCTCCCTGTGCAGCCTGAGATGACTTTTCAATAACTACTTGCACAACATCACTAGTGTTCAAGGCCGATTTATGACCTTTTGTGAAGACAATAAGACCTCTTGTGCTAGTGGTTGGGGCCGGGGACGCAATATCATTTTTAGTGGTGGCTACCTGAAAACCAGAGGTAACATTCATAATCCGGTCAGCAATCTGTGGTGTGGATACAGCAGAGTCTCTAAGGTCACTTTTGGAATTCGCATGCAGAACAGGGAGAGTTTTTTCACCCACAGTGCCTCGTGGTGTGGAGGGATCATTTTGCTTCTCTGTCCTTTTTTCCCCATAATGCTCCATATCAGGGATAGTATTGTTAGTCACATCATTAGCCTCTATTTGGGGTATTTTGGCAAGACCATCTGACTCAACAAATGCAGAAGTGCCTGTTCGATCATTTGTGTCAGGTGCAATAAAATCTTTTGCAACAGGCCCAAAATCCTCATTAATTGCCTTCTCAGTCTTGTGGGTGGTCATGATCGGAAGGATGACAGAATCAGTACTTGTTTCATTATAACTTTCTAACTGGGATAGATGATTATTCTCTGGGGTAGTTTTCATAAAGTTGTTTGCTTCCTCATTTTCATACACAATAAGCAGCTTGTTGTGGTTGTTCTCATTACTGTTTTCTACTGTTACTTTCTCAGTCTGTATTTTAGGCAAAGACTGGATTTTATCAGTGTTACTAGCAAAGTGTTTACTCCTGCCAGTTGTGTGCGTTGCAAAAAGGACACTGTTCTTTTCATCTGTGTTTTCTGTCATTCGCTTTGTGTCTCCATTTGAATGCTTTGCTTTGACAGTCACCATCATTTGCAGACTGTCATTCTCTGCAGCAGCATTACCATCATTAGACTCATCTGCAGTCCTGAACAAGGACTCTGCACGGCCTCTTGCACCATCTGCATATTCGTTGCCAGAGTCGGGCCCTGATATGTTTTTTTCTGAGGCTGATCTTGTTACCCCTGTCAGACTATAGGTGCCAGGAAAACTGTCACGAAACGGCACGAGATTTAACAGTGGTGACATGCTGCTGAAAGGAAATTGATTGTTCTTTGCCTCGGGGCTCATTGATGCCATTAGGGTCTGTACAGATCTTTGCTTGTTATCATCAACGGGAGCATGCAAAGCATCTGAATGGGCTGTCTGTTCTGACAGTTTAAATGAGCGTGGCTGGCCTGAAGTCATGTCAGAGGAGGAGAAGGAGAACTGGCTTTTCTGAGGAGCAGATTGCCCTTGGTGAGGTGTCAACTGGCCTATGGAGATGTGGGCCTCAGATGACAGGGCTGTAGTTGTGGGTGGCCTCGATGATGAGTCATTATTGTTATCTTCAGGATTCACGACTGCAGATATGTGCACTTCTTTACTCATGTTAGAGGTCAAAGGGTCCTTGTCACTTAATTCTAATACATGCGCTGAAATAGTGTGTTCTTCCTCCTCTCTCTTGTTTGTTGTCTGCACAAGTGAGTTTGCCTTTGAGACTGAAGTACTGCATTTACCCCTCTGAGCCGAGATGCTGTAAATAATTGATGCACTGAGAGTAGAACTGTTAGCTGTAAAATGGGGCTGAGCCTGCAGGAATCCAGCTGTGATTGCCAGTCGAGGAGTGGTGAGTGACAACACATCACTGACGTTGTTTAGCTCAGGCCATGCTGATTTAGTTGCAGAGTTGTGCAGTGAAATTTTTGGCTTGAATGCGACATTTAATTTTGTTGTGTTAACTCTGAATGTTTGAGAGAGTTTCTGGGTCTTTTTTTGTACAGCAGTCACAGACACTCTAACCTCAGCTACTTTATTTTGAATACTTAATGAAGATGGAGCTTCGGGCTTTGTAGGTTTAGTCGTGTGAGCAGACGGATGAGGTTTAATCAGTGTGTGAGGCTCTCTGGGGAAAGATGTCACTGACATTTTGGGGTTCTGAGATCTCATGGTGGGGTGTAGTGGTCTGTGATTGCTTGTCACTTTTTTGGAAACTGGCTTATTTTTCATTTCCACGACCTGTGCATTATTTTCGCACAGACGAACCCTCTTGTGCTCAGTGGCTCCCGACTGTTTAATCAAACTGTGGCAGGAAGACAGTTTTGAAACAGTGTGCCCTTTGTCTCTGTTAAGTTCTTCAGAATTAGTAGGTAGCCCAAGGGGGACATTTGTCACGTCCTCTCTCCCTGTTTCCCTGCTATGTTTAACGTCCTCCTTCCTCGCCGTTTCCTCTCTTCCTGCCTTTTCTCCTTCCTCTGTCAAAGACTCACCCTGCTTTTCACCAAGGCCTTCCTCCTCTCTACTTCCTCCTTGTCTTGGATCTTTATTTGGTCCTAAAGTTGCATCCTCTTCTCCTGTGGTTCTGCCACCTTCCTCTGCACTTGCCTTAGCCTCATGTTCTTCCATTATGTCCTTCTCCCTGCGTGTATTGTGAAAAATTTCTATTCCACTAATGACTTGTTTCCCGCTTTCCTTCTTATCTGATCCAAATATTTCTTCTCTCTTGCTCCCCAGCAATTTGTCATCCCTGCTCTCTTCCTCCCTTTCAAACTTTAGTTTTGTCTCTTTAATTTCCTCAGTCTGTTTGTCCTCCATCTTCATTATCTTGATGTCCTCATCTTCTGCGACTGCAGTCAACACCTGCTGATTTTTATCTCCTGGCTTCAGACTGTGAACTAAATCTCTGTCGTATGTTACAAAAGACTGGCCTGTTGATGCCATATGGTTATTATTAACATTATCAAAACTTCTCTCCTGAGTGTTCTTTGACTGACTCCCTAAAGGTCTGCTTTTTGTCAGTCTCTCAAAGAAGGAGTTTTTTGATAGCGTTGTTAGAATCAGTGTGGATGCATGATCATTAACGTCCTGTCCCGATTCTGTCGGCAACAACTTCACAAGTACAGCAACTTCACTTGTTGTGATGGGTGGAGTTTGTGGTGTTTGCATGAGCAGTTTACTCCCTGATCCTGAGCGACCAACAAAAGACTGTTTAACTGTGTTTTTTAGAAGGTTAAATGTGTGAGAAACCTGAGCATGTTTCAGGTCTCTCTTTGTGGTTACTGATGCAAACTTGATGACAGAATCCTTTTGTAAGAAAGTCAATATGGGCTCTTTGGTCTGAGACTTTGGTCTAGCTGGTGTCTGACTCCTCGGTGCTGAGATCAAAGAATCAGCTCCTGCTGTCAGAAAGTGAGACTCAGGATGTTTGACTGCAGAAGCGGTTGGCCTGCTGAGGCTGAAGGATGTTTTTGAGCTGTGAGCTTCAATCAATCTCATTCTTGTAGTTGGATGTGATTCACCGCTACGATTAGCACCTCCTGGAAGAACACTTTTCTGACTGCTGTAGGCAACTTCAGTGATGACAGGTGTGATGCTCACTGATGCACTGCTGATGTTCAAAGGTTGGTTTTTCGTAAATTCATTCCCAGAGTTCGACAAAAGGCTGCTGGAAGCACTTTTGTTATGTCTACCAAGAGATATCAGCTTTAACTCTTGGTCGCCAATGCTCATGCTGTTTCCAAACATCCCTCCATTTTTTACCTGTTTCCTCTCAGTAGGAAGTGACATTGATGAGTGATAAAGTGCTCTTGTTGTTTCTTCAGTTTCACTAGGAAAGATTTGCCTGTCTTTCCGGCTGCCTTTTTTTGTTGCTGATGACATCTCAGCAAGAGACTGTGTGACAAAGACATCTCTTCCTGTACCTGAGAGAAAAGATTTGACTTGAGAATTATTCAAAATGCTCTGACTTTGATTCACAGTTTTATAGAAGAACAAAGGAGGAGATGTCTGATTGTTAACTAGTTGCTCCCTCACACTGAAACTAGAATGTCTGCTGGTGTCTCTGTTCTGTATTTCTTTTTCAATTGATCGATCCAAACTAGGTATGGAGTTTGTAAATTGAGTAAAATTTAAAGCTAGTTTTTCTGTCCTGAGAGAGTCTGACGATCCATCGGGTGACAGCGCAGGAAGAGTCACAGATTTCTCCGTGGACACTGCTTTTCCATCTTTCAGGCAGCTCAAACACAAGTTTGTCTCAGTCTTTACTCTCACTGAACCTTCAGCTGTATCACTTTGGAAGATGGACTGTATCATACCAAACAGATACTCATTTCTACCCAGGTTTGAAACCCCGTTTTCATCCTTGCCTTGAGATCGTTTGTCATCTTTGTCATGACGCAGCACAGCCAGGTTATCAATTACATGGGGAAGAGATGCAGATAAGAGTGAAGCTCTCGGCTCTCTGTCAGCAGATGTGAGCGCAATAGAGTCAGTGTTTCTCTGATTCTTGTCATCAAGCAGAGAGTGAAGCCAGACAGAAGCTTTCACTGCATCTGTGGACAAATAGACCTTTGGCTCAGAGGCGCCATTCCTCATTGATTCCAATCCAGCTTCTGTTGAATTGTCAGAATGAAAGACCAGTGGGATTTCTGATTCTGTACGAATCCTCAGAGCTGATGGATTGTCTCTCCTGAGAGTCACTGTTTTTGTGGTTTGTGTTGTCTCAAAAGGTCCTGTTGGTCTGGTGTCAAACAAGACTGCCCCTGGAAACCTGGCAGTTACTGTCGCCGCAGTGTGTTGACGTGTCCTCTCTGATGGTGTTGCTGCTGTGCCCTGACCAGTTGTGGTTTTCCTTCTCAAAAGCAGATCTTTTGTGACAATCGTGCCTTTTGTTTGTTCTGTGTGGTAACCTTGGGAATCTTCTTTTACTGCCTTGACTACACACACAAAAAATAAAAGAACATGTCACTCAAGTGTGTCGCCTGAAAGCTTTACATCTTAAAATATACAGCAGAATAAGATAAAAGTAAGATAATAATTCTTAAGATTAAGACCAGACTAAATTAGACTAAATAATTAGTCACATGTAGAGCATTATTTCAAACATTTACACTTAATTAAAAGCCGTCAAAATCATTTAAAAAGGTTGAATATTGGTGATGTGACTATGCCCAAAAATTGTTTTTCAGGACATATTTTTTCATACAAAGGAATCAGATTAAAAGATAAACACAAGCTAATTAATAGAGA
>JAPZDY010000024.1:14206951-14226816 GCA_029783645.1 Ctenochaetus hawaiiensis
GTATAAGAAACACAATAAATATCTTGTTAAGTTACATATAGAGCCGGGTAAAAAATTTGCAATTAATCGCGATTAATCGCACGTTAACTCAGGACACTAATGCGATTAATCGCGATTAAAAATTTTAATCGACTGACAGCCCTACTTTTTTTTACATTATTTTATCTTGAAAAATAATTTGGGCTCTTTGTGGCTCTGCAGAGAGCGCATTAATTCAAGAGTGCCCCTTGCAGATTGTGATTGGGACATGTGTCAGTGCACTGGACTTCTTTGCTATGTGCCTTATATAATTTTCATCTGGTTGTATCTGACTCACAGGCAGTATCCTTATTATTGGCTATTGTCATTTAGCTTGGACTGCAATGTTCGTTTTACTCTGTTTTCCGGACATTGTGGTCAAAGTTGAATAATGACGATGCAAACAGTGGACAACACTGCAAGTATGTGACAAGTTAATAACGACCCTACTGATCTGACATGCACAACTCATAATTTTGTACAAAAGAACCCCTCTTTCTGGGACACAAAAGGGCTTTTGCTCATTTCAATCTCAATGTTCAGCATAATAATTTTCTTCTTTGAGCTATTACACAAACAACTAGAGCAAGAGGGAGAGAGAGAGAGAAAAAATGATCTCTCTAGTTCGGCCATCATTGCCTCTGTATGCCCCTGTCCCTGGGTTCATCTGTCAAAGCACCACAGAGGGCTGACAGTTACCTCTCCCTCTGGTCTCCTTACCTCCTCACCATGTCATTGCTGCTGATGATACTAAAGCCATTGTTCAGTCTGAAAAGGGTCTGGTCTGTACCTGTTAGAGGAGAACAGTAGATAGGCTAAGAAGACAGAAAACCACATCACTATATCATCACGAGGCTTGAGCTTTCAAGAAAACACAACACCTCACTCTTTTAGTTTAGCTCGTATTGTTTACAGGTTTACAGACAAGGACACAAGAGGAGAGGATGAATAAAATACGTTGATAGAGTAAGGCACAGTAATGAATAGTCTATTTTTTTCCTAAAAGCGAGCTATACAAAGCACACAGATAGTAGAGGGGGAAGCATTGAAAGGGTACTTCTAGGGGAGAAACCTTGTAATGTCAGTCCTGCTGAGATCCTTTGAGTTATGTAAGTTCTGCCCTTTTCCACTGAATGGCACTGTGAGACAATCACTATATCATTCGAAGGTATATTTTTTACTAATTTTTACTCTAAATTAAGAAAAAAGAGATTTGATAAGAAATGCCTACCATACTGCAAGAGACAGTCAGTGAAAAAGAACACTGTGTTTAAAATAGTGAAAACAACTTAATAGATAAAGTAAGCATTACACTATGATTCAAGGTTTTTTGTTTGTTTTATTTATAGCTGTGTGTTTTTACAAGCCACAAGCACCTTCTCTCCATCAGTTCAGTCATTGCTATGTTGTCAAATACGTACAGTACTTGACAACAGTACTTGACAAAGTACTTAAAGTTAGGACATGGCCTCTATGAGAGCAGCAAAACTATGCAGCATTTCATAACTACTTCCTAACAGCTTTAGTCTTAGCTGCACTATAACAAATAAATACACCTTAGAGGGCCATTGGCTTTGATGGATTGTACTTCTAAGCCATTTTATAAAAGCTACAATTTCTGCCTTTTGGCAATAGCTAAAAACAGTTTTATTAAGGTGTACAGAATCAAAGTCATTTCTTGGGTCAAAAACATTTATAAAAAAAATATCCACAGCTGACAGAGAAGAGGTGAACAACCTGGCGAAGAGCAACTCCAGTCTACAATGGCCTCTTTTTAAACAGTGGCAGACTTGGTAAAAAAAATATATATCAGTTACTAGATTTTAAGGTGATGCTATCATTATCAAAGGACACAGAATCGCATTTCTGTTTTGCCAGCACTAGGCGTTTGGGTCCATTATAAACAAATCTTCTAAACCAACAAGCCATGTGCAAGAAATAAGCAAAAGTAGTTACATATTATTTCGTCCCGTGTTATCATACTGTTATACAGGATCTGAACAGTTGTGAGGACCAATGCTCTTTTACAACTACGTTTCTAAGCTTCTTTTTGTTCATGACCAGAGACCATTGTCACAACTCTCTTGCCCTGAAATATAAATGAGCAATGATAATTCCTGGCAGATTTCAGCCCCAGTCCATCTAGAGGACCTCAGGCTAGGCTGTCATAAATCTACAGAGCCACAGACCTATCACAGTTCACTAGCTACCCACTCTAAATTTGACAAGGTTGAGTGCAGGTATGACACTAAGGTCAAGGAACAGACCTCAGCCGATGTGTGCAGGTGTTTTTGTTAAACTGTACTCAAGGCAGACACAGAAGGCTAAATAGTGTTAGCTATTATCCCATATGAACAGCTCTTTATATTCTACACATTCCATTACAATAATATTTGTCAAGGTCATTTTTCTAATAACACTGCTTCAATGATGGGAGAGCTGACACTGCTGGCTTGGAACAGCACACTCAGCAGTTCAGCAACCAAATTACATAGTCATTTGTACACCAAGGAAATGTCTAATTCTTCTAATTGAGATGATCAGAAACAAAACACAAATCAAATCATGCAAGCACTCAAGGTTTAATTTCAAAATAAATAACTATTTGTGATTGATCTGATAAAGGAGTGAAAAAGGTGGAAAACTGTTTTCCACTGTACCTATGCTCTGCACAGTTGTTTATCAGAAAGCACTAAAGTTTGCTCTTTCAGCATGACTTTATAGTCTATTTTAGAAATTGCTCACCATGACAAGCAAATTGGGCATGAGGAAAAATCAGTGATTGACAGCATAAGGTCTCTTCTTGCCTCTTCCCTTCCATTTTCACAGAGCAAGGCAATAAGCAACTTGCTTTTGCAGCTAAACGTCACCGAACTCCATGACCAAAAATATTTGCTTTGAGTACTTTAGTGCTGCATTAACTTTCATTTTCCTCTTTAAGTCTTCATAAAACTTCCTGGCCTGAGGGCCAATTTAGCCCAAGAAATGGGAAAAAGTGGACCAGTGAAGCAGGTTATTGAGGCAAGAGCAGGCACAAAGAGACTTCTAAAAAAGTTAATTGTGAAAGCTTCTTCTGAAAGAAGACTCACAGTCAGTAACTGCTTCTGATAGAAGATCAAATCCTCCACAGTAGTAGGAGGGCGTCTGGTCAGGCCTTGAAAGCTTCTCTAGCAGCTGGGGCACTGCTGTGGCCTTCTCATCTCCCTGGTTAAACTGTTGCATTGCATTAATTTCCTGACCCTCCCTTTTCTCTTCCAAATCTACCTGGGTCAGGTATTCTACATGGAATTAAAGAAAAACAGGAAAGAAAGTTACTTCATAGCATTTACTGCAGTTGTACTGTTGTAGAAAAGAGCTAACTGAAAGTCTTATATTTTATAATATGATGACTCATCTACTCTGCCATTAACTGCATTAAATATAAACCAGTAGTAGTACGCAAGTTGCAAATGAATTAGAAATGTAATGTTACACCACTTATGACAAAGCAGAGAGACTGCAAAGCAGGGATAGCCTCATATCAGATGATTGTCAATACCTTTAACAATTGTCTCCCTCCAAGGTTCAATTTCTATTATTTTTTCAAAGCAGTCTCTGGACTGAAAAGAGAAAAATAAGGTCCATTACTGGTCGAATAATGCTCTTTGCTGGTCTTCTTTAGACTACACCCAGACTACAGTGCATCAACACAATAGTATAATATAGAAAGAACAATGATGCATCTTGTATTAGTTGAACTAAGATTTTTACCGAATGTACACATTAAATATACACCTATTTCCAAATAAATGAATTAGCAATGCTTTTTAACAGAATGTCAGTAAGACTGTATGACTAGGACTGCTTACATGCTATGTGTGTGCTATGTGTTTATACTTACTTCAGAATCTTAATTGATAAGTTTTATAATGCAAGGGTAACCTCATCATATAGCCATTTTATGCACTAGTTAGTTAAAATGCCAAGTGTAGCTATCTTGGCAACGTGTTAAAAAACAGGCATGATTACATGTAATGAGAGGTAATTATACTCACTTCATCATATTTCTTCAATGCCAGATATGCTTTCCCCATGTGCACGTAAGCCTTTATGTACCTCTCATTACACTGGTAGAGAGAGGATGAACATGGGAGTTAACAACACATCTACATAATTGTGATTTAATGTCTCTGCATTGAAAACACTAGCACAGTAAGAAATTTTCAATTTGAACAACTTGATGCACTCTAGAAAGCTTGGTATGTGCTACAGTGATTATGTTTATCATTTAAACAGCAGCTTTGTTTATAAAGCAAGTTTTTTATTCATCCAAAGTAGAGATAGCTTTTTTTATAAGAGGAGACACTTAAAGACTATTTACCTCTGTACAGTCTTTCAAACACAATGTGAAAATTTCTGCATTGTGATGATGACCTGTCCTGCGTTTATTACTGCTGTTTGAGTGTGAGTGAGTGAAGGAGGACTACCAAACTGCAATGTCTAATCTCTTCCAGCATAGCTCCTTCAAACTACTCCAGTTACCAGTCAGGCCTTACCTTTAGGGCCCATTCACAGTCACTGATAGCCTCCATGTACTTTCCCAGTTTGATATAGGCCTAAAAAAATTAAACATTGGACTGGTGATAACATGGTATTAAAAACAGACAAAAAATAAATGTAGCCTTATAAAGTAAACAACCTGATTAAGATAATAAAGGCATTATTTGGCACTTGGCCTAAAATCAGGAAGTCAAAATCAAGTCTTCAGTTTAAGTGTAAAAACTTTACCTACAAAACATAATTTGTATTTTCATTACAATACATTTAAAAAATTAAAAACAAAGGTCGAAGATATTAACTTGAGCACGGTTGGTATACAACTGCTGCATGTCCCGTAGTTCAGCCAAGCCATCAGTGTAATACTTCACAGCAGTTTCATAGTCTTCTCGAGCATAAGCTTCATTTCCCTTGTCTTTTAGTCCTGCAGTGACACAAACAATAATAATTTTAAAGGGCCATATTGCTCAGCCAACAGGAAAGCAAGTAGAGCAAACATTTAATGTTCAACAACATCTTTGAGAGACAAAAGCAGTACACACCAGTTGCCTTTTTCATTTTTGCAATTCTCCTAACTCTTCTGTCTTCAGCATCTTTCTCCATTATCTTCATGAAATTATCTGGTCAAAAAAGGAAAATTCTTTAAGATTATTACTAAAATAAAGGCTGCAAAGGTATTGCATGAAATACCACATATGAATATTCAATTATGTGGTATTGCATGCACTGTATATCTCTCTTACCCCTGTCATATGTTGTCATAAAATGTGTCAATGTTTTGTTTTCTCTGTCACAATTATTTTTTGTTATCTGTAGTGGATGTGGAGGTGTGGATTTGTGTGTAAAACTGTATCATGTACGAAGGAAAAATCATAAAAATTAAAAAAAAAAAATCTTGAACTCCCTTGAGTAGTAAAACAAAGAAAGCAAGAACTGCAAAGACATGTGTCATTAGGACATACCAGGCTGTGGTGTCATATTTGTGTCATGAGTGGCAAGTGCAAAACAATGGGCTCACTAGGAAATGATATTATTTCACTGGTTTCTTCATTAATAAGTATTTTGTAAGAACCAGTACTTACCCTGAAAGTATTTCATAAGAACTGGTTCCTATGTGAGTAAGTACTTTGTAAGAACCGGTTCTTACTTTGATAAGTATTTGGTAAGTACCAGTCCTTATGCAAATAAGTATTATGTAAGAGCCAATTTGTACACTGATAAATATTTTGTAAGAACCGGTTCTTTTACTAACATGTATTTCCAAGGAATGGGTTCTTATTCTGGTTCCAAACATTCAATGCCAATAGTCTACTAATATATAAACATGAAAATGTATCAAAGAATGCTTAATAATTTCATTTCTCCAATCCACAGCAGGGCCCTCCTCCCCATGACATACTTACAGTTTATTAAGAAAGGTTAGAGTTAACTACACATTTATCAAACTTTTGTGAACTAAACTGACCAATATCACAAATCATGAAAGTGTCTAAATTGATATGGGCAGGAAAGCGGCAGTGGCATAATGCTAAACATGATAATCCTTGTGACAACATTTTCAGAGAGCCACTTTAACACTAAGGTCACATCCTCTCTTCCTATAATAGTGCATGGTGAGTCACCATCTTTCAAAACAGGCACAGTTGATTAAAAAATCTCACTGCGCTGCATGAAAATTTCCAGTCTCTACGAAACTTAAATGTGGCAACATAAAATAGTCTTTTTTAGAAAAAAGAAAGTGCTTTGTGTTAAACAAAAAATGATTAGACAAAGCAAACGAGTGATACATTAAACATTTATTCTGTAACTGAAAAAGCTATTAGTCTTATTTGTGATCAGAAATACTGACTTACATAAACTGAGATTAGAGATTAGTCATAATTAAGGATGCTGATATTCACAGCCACAGTTTAAACCGGTAGAAGTGTATGTGTTTACTGAGAATCTTGTATTCTGCAAATAAGATAAATTAATTCAGCTATTTGTACACTGCACAAAAGGCAGGTAAATGAATGTTCATTTGCACTCAGGGGGCTGAGGAAAAAGGAGTACTGAGGAAATGTTACTGGCTACCTCCACTGAACGAAATAAATAAATAAAATTAATGAAATGAGACCCCAGCTGAACAACCCAATAACCTGCTTACCTGGACTTTCATTCTGCAGATTCTGTAAAAAAAATGGGAAAAAAAATCAAAATAGTGTCACAAAAAGCTTACCTAGTGACTCCTCACAAGGTGGTTTCACACGTGATACCCTCTAACAAGATAAGGACAAGGGAGGCAACAGAACAGAGGGGTTGGTTGCCTTCCTTGTGCTGTGTGTGTGTGTATGTTTGTGTTTGAGGGACGGTGAAAGTGAGACAGAAACAGAGAAAGATTGAGGGACAGAGACAGTGAAACATACAGACTGAGACAGATGGGGACTGACAGAATGTGTACACTGCAACTGTACTTGGGGTGAATGTGTGTGCATGTCTTTACCAAGGAAGGTTGTAGTGGTGAGTTTGTGTTGACTGCAGTCTTGCTGACTTTGGTCCTGCAGGGTTCATCCACGGCACTAATGTGGCAGTCAGCTTTCTCCATCGCCTTTTGCTGCACTTCAACATCAGAGGACTGCAGATCCTTCACTAGATCACCTTAAAAATGATCAATTACATGGGTCAGTACCTGAAATTATTACACATGTTGTAAAATGTACATTTAAGTTAATTTACTTAGTCTAAATATATAATTACTATATATACGTTATACTGGCCACTGGTGAATTAATACGTGGCTTAACCGGCCGTTTCTGTATTTAACAGTATCACTAACGTTACCAATTTGCCGTTTAATTGTGCTGTAGGTCAACACAATTAAACTTCATTTGTCTCTTAAACGTTTGCTAGTGTTGCTAGTTTTGCAACCATGACACAAAGACAGCAATTTGAACTAACTTCAACATCTAGCATATTAATTATGACGTTTTGCTAATAACAGCTGTATTACTCACTTATTTTGTCAACATTCTGCAAAAAGTTCTCGAAGTCGTCAAGTTTGTCCATCACGTATCTGCCCTTTAAAGCCTGCGATAATGTTTAACAAACCAACCACTTAGTTTAGTTATATTTTATCTTTAAGCTAAACGTACATTTTTGTTACGCTCACTTTTCTGTCGGAAGTCTCAGCGTGGAGTTACCATAGTGACCTGATGCCTTCAATGTCGCTCGTAAAATCCAGTACTAACTTTTAACCTGCAGGGAATCATCGTTTTGTCACAAGGCTACTCTGTAGAAAAAAAATAAAGAAAAGTTTAGACAGAAGAATCGTTTAACTACACCGGGGTTCACATTCAGAGAAGAATGAAACATAAGTTTTTCAGAAAAAATATATTAAAGACCTCTTCTTTCTTATTGTTATTTATCCTGACAATCTGCAGTTTCTTTAATTTTTACATTTTTTAATAACTTAATGACTGTACGTTAGGAGAATAGGACTGCATGTTTGATGCACATAACGCAAAAACCATTATAAGTAGCACTTATTGCCCTGCATTTGAGTGGTCATACTGTTTTTGGTTCGTTTTTTGGTTCGTTTTGTTTCGTTGTTTTTGTTTTGTTTTGCTTTGTTTTTTGTTTTTTTGTTTGTTTGATTGGTTGTTTTTTGTTCTTTTTTTCTGCCTCAGTTCATCCCCCTTTCGTCCGCACGTGTCTGTGCTATCATGTGCCTCTGAATGATACTAAGAGTTGACAAGAATTGTCAAAGACAATGTAGAGACTGTCTCCAACACTTCTGGAAACCTGCTTTTGTATACTAGAACGGTATGCGAGCATCTCGCGCATTGAACTCCGCCTCCCTTTTCCCCAGTAACAGATCAACACTGCCTCCCTGTGGTTAAAGACACATCAATAGACACAGCTTTGCAAAAGTTTTTCTAAAATCAGCAGGTTCTCATTAAAACAAAAACGTTTTAATGTTGACATGCATTTAGGAAGGAGTTAGAGGTGACATATTTACATAAATGTATAAGTGCATAAAAGTTAAAGAGAAAATTAGAATAAACATATTCTTGCTCTGGGGAGCTTTTCATTTGTTTGCTCTTTAGAGGACAAGGCTGTAGGTGAGGTGAGGTGAGGTGAGGTGAGGTGAGATGAGGTGAGGATTAGTAAATCAACACTTTACCATATGCACAGGCTTGCCCTCCCTCTGAGATCATCTTGTGTCAGGCAGCTTGCATTCAAACTCAAATGTCCCATCCCCGGAACAGGCATGTGTATACAGTTCTTGTTAGTTTAGTTCTTTCTGTTTCTAGACCAAAATCAACATGTTAAATCATGTTGTGTTTTCTTTTTGTTTCTTTTAGTTTCTTTGATGCATGGCAGTCAAAGCACATTTCATTTCATGTGCTTAGCACACATCCCCAACTCACAATAGGGTGTAAGATCCTTGGCCATGCCTGGTGTGAAAAGTGTGAGTTTTGACAGTTCATCAGATTAGTAGAGCTCCATCCTGTAGTGACCAGCCATCTTTTGCCAGCTCTTCAATGATGTCTTCAAGGAGAGGTTGTGTTATGACTTGGATGTGGGTTCTGTAAAAAAAAACAGGCTGGGAAAGAGTTTGTCAGATCAATTCTTAAAACAATAGCAGTTGAGTGTCGGGGGGTCATAGCTTTATTAAAGACAAAGAAGTACCAGTACTATTTGAAGATGATGATATCAGAGTAAAACCCAGAAAAATAGGCAGATTCCAGTGTCGGTCCCTGATCACATATGGCCACAGTTCCTATTCTTGCCATGTCTCCTAAAAAAACCCTGAAATTTCTGCTTTTAGGAACTCTCCCCTTGACCTCTCAAGGCATTTTAAAGACTTTATATATTGTAAGTGATCATGTATTTAGCTAGCTAACACTAGCTGTGGTATTTTTTTATGTGTGACAACAACCTTTGATATTATGATAGTGACATTAACTTGTATTGTGGCTGATCTGTTGGGCTTTTTAATTTGAATTATACATCATTATTGATCAATTATAACTTTGTATTAACTAAAAAATAACCTGAACTCTGAGAACTTAACCAGCCAAGTTCGTTTTTTACTTTTACTTGAAAAAAATGTTCAAATAGTAGTTTTTACTTATATTTGAGTCTTTTGTCGCTTGTGGGTGTAATTGTACTTGAGTTTAGATTTTTAATGCTCTATGCACCACTTGTAATCTCAATTACATGTGGGAATCAACAGATGAAACCAATAAGTAATAAAGTTACTATTTACCAGTAACTTTTTTTTCCATCTATGAATATTTCTGTGCTTTTAATATATTACAAAATGACAGACTGACTTTTCATCTTCAACTTTAAACTCAAAGTTATCGCCTGGTATTTATCCAATATACTTGCTTGTGTGGTTCTATAAATATGGAGTCATTTCTAATATGAAAAAGCTTTTTCTTCAAAAACAGCAGCAACAATGGGCAGTATCATTTTGCAATGCTGGACTTCATCAAGGGTCCTTGAAAGGAAGCGGAGCTTGACATCATCCCTCCAGGGCGACTGTCTTCATGGCTAAATCCCAGCCAGCAGCACCCATAGACAGTGAAGCTCTTTATCTTCCTTTGCATGAAACAACATTCCAGAGTCACAGTACAAAGCTCTGCCATATACTTTGATCCCATTTTTAAAATATTAAGTTCTAGTTCCAGCTAATTACATCATGAACTTGAATGCTTGGCAACACATGTCTTTACTGTGTATATAAATCACACATTTCATAGTGACAGGCTGTTAAAGTTGTCAAAAGCTAAAGCTGAGACAGTGCAGCTTATAATTGCTTAAAAAAAGTGTAGAATTCAATGTCCAGCTGCTGTTCATGCAGTACGTGTCAAAATAATTACCACGGCTTTGTAGTATCATTGAACATGTCAGCTGTTGAGAAATAATAAGAGCTGCCACATTGCAATACGTTTAGATGGAAGCAGGACAGAATGTATACAGGCGTACAGGCTAATTGTAGAGACGGGGGCTTTTTCTGGGGGTCATAGTCTGCTGTGGATGCCACAGTGTGGTTTCTTAGACGACACATACAAACAGAACAATGCTGCTATTCATTAAAAGATTTCCTACTTATCTCCCTTTGCACAGTAAATCTACTCATAACTCCAGTCTTTTGTCTCAAAAGATGAACCTCACTTTAAAACTGTTTTAAAATTCTATGAAGTACATGTTAGTTTAACTGATATGTACTGGATACGGTGTGTTTTCATCTTTACCATGGGGCTTTATAGGCAGAATTACAGTAGATCAAACCAAAATTGTTGAACAATGTTACACATATACATTTGGCATTTGATCCTGTTGTTTTCTGTTGTTCATTCATAAAAATATAATGACCCTTCTTCCTTTTAATTTAATCTTTTTGTTCCTGTTTGCAGGCAATTACTGGTGCTGAACTTGAGCCAAGATTTAGATGTTGATATAAAGCAATAGATAAAACGAAAGTCAATATCTTACTGTTATTTTACTTCAATCTCCAGCATTTCAAAGGCATTTCACAATTGTATGGTATAGGATAATATAGTATAGTATAGTAAAGTATGAATAATATACTACCTATCCCTCATTCCCTTTATATGGGCAACAGATTTAATATGTTGTTTCTAAACTAATGGAGTCAGACAACAATTTGTAGATTTGGAAGAGTGATGGCGCAAACTGTTGAATAAATTACAATGAGACCTTGAACTGGGTGAATGTCCATGACTGTTTTATAGTCAGTGTACGCCTGAATGTTAATGTACCCTTCAAACCATTAGCTATTTAGAGTTGATACATTGCCTTGCTCATCTGGTTTGTTAGCACTGCAGCAGAGATCTATTCAAATATCCCTTCCATCCCTTTGTGATTAACTGATTGTTCCTGTGCTCATTTGGGGGAAATTTTCTGTTGTGTAATTCAGCAGGAACTTATTACCACAGACGCAAATGCTCATTTTCCAAGACTTATAATACTAACTTTAAATAATCTTGAGTGTGAAGAGGTGTGAAGAGGGAATTTTTTTAGAAGTTACAAAATGTTGCAAAAGCCTCTTTTTTTTTGTCAGACAGCAGATAAAGGGCTGCCATGGAAAAGCTTTCCTTTGCATTTATACATTATTTTACACCAGTTCTTTTTCATTGTTTCTTTCTTTTGCTTTTTTTATCAACCTCTTAAAGAATACTGTGTCCAGTACAGCCAGTTTTACTATCATGTACTTCTTTAAACACTTTAAAACAGTTCTAGTTCACTTTTAGCTTACAGTGCAACCTTAAGATGGAGTTCTTCTTTTAAGATTACCGCACATGAAAATCTGGATTCATGAGCAAATTGATTGCGCAAAAGGAGATATATCAGAAAGCACTTAATGAAATTACATTATTGCCCTTACTATGAAACCTCTGATCATAATCTCTGCAAATATTATCTGACATATGTTTTATAACTATTTATGACAAAAACCAGCTGAATGAATGACCCAGTTACCTAATCAGAATCCATGTTGACAATGAGATGACGATCTGACATGTGGAGCGTGAGAAAGATCTTTCCAGCTGCCTTATTGTTGTGCATTAATGGTGCTGGAGGTGGAGACTGCAGTACATTCCGGGCAGCCATTAGATACAAGGGATGCGGTTGTTTTTAATCAGTGTAACCTTCGTGATGCCAATAGTTCCTCATGTATACAGACCAAAGATGGTCTGCTGGTTTTTGCACAAACATAAATCTCAAGCATATTCTCTAGCCTATGCAAAGTGAAATTTAACTGCAAACAGAGATTTCTTTGCGCACAGATACATTTAGGTACATTAACAATAGCTACAGATACACAAAGGTTTACTGGTCTCCTGAGTACAAATATCCGATTGTGCAATTGTTCTTTTCTAAGTTTTTAAAATAAGTATGTGGTGTAAAGTCAGTGTAAGTAAATTTTGAGGTTTCCATAATGAAGTCTCTTCTATACCTCAGCCAGTAAAGCTCAAATTACAAGACATGACCAAAGATTGCAATATCCGTTCACTACCAAATAAGTGTTTTTTTCTTCTCTATTGGTTGTTCACACAGTCAAAGCCTTATGCAACGCCTTAAACCACACCCATGAATGTTAAAAGGGTGTTGGGTGCAGACCTCACCACCCACTGGATCCAGGCATTGTCCAACAAAGCATTTCTCTCATTCCCTTTCACTGAGACAGAGAACCACTATGGAGGGAGGCCAAAGTCGCACAGCAGCTCCATCATACCTTGCATGGTCCATCTTTAACACTTTGTGTTGCTGTCTGCCTCTGGGGATTGCTGCTATCGTCTGCTCCTGCAGGGTATGTAACTTTTTTTTGTTTTCTTCACTCACTGCTTCCAACTTCTGTATTCTAAGGCATGTAACTGATCAAAAAACTATACATAACACTTTTTTGCAACTTCACACATTTTTTTTAATCTAGTAAATTGAATTGCACTTAAATTAATACTAGTTTTGATACTTGCTTTTTAAAGGCACAAAATGCAAATGCTGTTGGAGAATCGGCTCTAGCCCAGGATGCATCGAGGACAGCCAAGATCCTAAATATCGTTGGACTTGTCTGTGGAATCATTTTGATCATCATTGTCATCGCACTCAAAGCCACACAGCATTGAGGGTGCCAGTTTTTTGCCTACAGATGTCTGGAATTCCAGCAAAGCTTTTGCTACAATGAACTTCCCCTCCTCCATACATAGGACCACTAAATAGAAACAGATGTCTGTATGTGTGCACACATACGGGTTGTATGAGGATGTTTGTCAATGTGCCGCTTTTAATCACTTAAGCATTCATAAACAGATTCCAGGAATGCTATTATAATGCATTACTTGTGTTTGTAAAAGTCAAAAACATATTGAATTGTTTGAAAAGAAAGCTGTTTCTTGTTTTAAAATGGAATTCATGTTTTGTGGTTGTTGTTGCAAAAAATAAACACTGCAACATGAATGTTCTTGTGGTCAGTGATTTAAAGAATTAAAGCAATGCCAAATATTGTGTTCATTGACAAGAATGGACAACAATAAAAAAAATGTTGCATGGTAATACTGCACAAATTGAGGGTACATAGCTAGAGCTGCCTCCCCTTTCTGGCACAATGTGTGCCACAGACTAAATTAAGGAAGGAAACTAGAATAGATACCACACTTTCCATTAATTAGACATAATAGTTTGATATGTTAAGAATAGAAAAACACACCAGAGACACAACTATCATTATTCTCACTTTCCATTCACTTTGACCTTGTTTTTTAAAACATTAAATTATAGTAATAATCTTAATACTATCAAATTAAATGTTTTATAAATGGTGTCCATTTTAAACGTATGTCCCACACACTCCATAGTGACAGACAGAATCCCAAAATAGCAAGCTGGAAAGTTTCCATAAACAGCAACTCAAATGTCTAGAGATTACAGCTACTTATAGATAGAAAGAGTGACTTTTGAATAAGGAGGCACAATGCTAATCATCAAACCAAACACATGCAAATTATGCATGAGAGGAGAATATTAAGAAGGCTTTTTAAAATAAAGTTTGCATGTGAAAATCAAAATTGAGCTGCTGTTTATGCATCATGTGTCGGAATGATCAGCTGTTGAGAAATAACACACACTGCCATACTGCATTAGGCTTTGATTGAAGCAGGATGGAATGCATGGGGTGATATCAGCTTACTGTACAGACAGAGCTTTTCTCTTAACCAGACATTGCTGGCTTTCTGACATACAGTACAGTACAGTACGTCAGTCACTTAAACATGGACAGTAAACAAGGGTGAATACCAAATTTTTATTGAACAGTTACAAAAACAGCAAATGTTTGGGTTCAGCATTTAATTTGTCTCAGCATTTGAATCTTACCACTATGCAAAAGACACTGAAACTCAACATCACCTTTAACTTTGACCCAAAAGGTGTCAGGTTAATGTAATTTGGTGCCCTCAAAATGCCTTTTGAGAAAATTATGCAATAAAACAAACTTGTGAACAAACACAGCAAGTGGAACCTTGGCTTGAAGTACAAAATCAAAGTTTGTCTTAATGAGCATCCTCAAATATGAACTCGGTTGACACTTTCCCAGCTTATGAACCATTGTATTTTTTTTCTATCATTAAATCCACTGAACCATTAAATAAACTACCAAATTTGTCAAATGAACCATAGATGGTCAGACACATGAACTAATTGTTTAACTAGTAAACTGAGTTAGACCACCTATATGTTTCTTTTTATTTAATTATAGTGTAACACTAGTGGTTTTAACATCTCCCATCCACTAACATGGAACAGTTAGCATTACCTATGCACTGCTAAACTTTTGGGCTTCATATCAACTCTGAATAGTCATATACATATTTGGGTGGTGCACCCCAGTAAGTTCACTTTACACGGCAGCTGTCAAATCATGTCAGGCTGACATGATTTCTCAAATAACTGAAAGCAAAGAAAAGTTTCCCCATACTCAAATGCCACCAAGTAACAAATGATTCATTGTAAAGAATTCATAGATATGTCAAAGGCTATGTTCTCATATAGCTTCAGTCAACAATATATATAATTGGTTCTGAATTAGGCGACATGACTACCAGCTGTTCGTGGATTTTTTCCCTTCCCAGAAACTTTAAAGGAAAGACTAAAAAAAATATGATGAAACTAAACACTTTTCAAAGTTGGAAAATATACTTTAAAGCTGTTGACTTAGATGTGTAGCTGATCACAGGTCAAATTTATGTTAAAGTCAATCCACAGTTAATCCAGAAATATATATATATAAATAACAGTGAGAAGGTACATGCTTTATCACACCGGAACAATGCATAATTTTAAGGATATGGTCAGCCCTTCTGATAACCTCTATTTATTTCCTCTGATAACTTAAAGTGGTTAGTTTATTCTCTAACTATAATTAACCTTTGACAATTACATCAGCACACCATAACATAAAACAATTAAAAGCATGAGAGTCTGACAGAAATGTTGTTACCTTGGGCATGTGGTGTCATTATGGTTAATTTTGGTTAGTTTTGTTTTGTTTAGTGTTTTTTGTTTTTTCTTAAATGTATTGGGGCATTGACTCATTTACCGGGTCTGGTCTCCAGCTTTCTCTGCAACGCCAGAGTTCTTATCTTTCAAAAGTCCTTCAAGATGGGGAAAGAGAGCTGTTTCTCTGTGTGTCCTCTGAATCTCCTCAACTTCCTGCTTACATAATCAGGGACAGACAAACAAGAGATATGCAAGGTTCTTGTTATTCTCTGACTCACAATTTTCCTGCCACTCACGTATAATACTGAGAGACAAATGCAATAATGAACAATCATGCTTCCATCTGAAGTTAAAATATTGCTTTAGGAAATAATCATTGTTAGAGGAAAAATGTTCTGTTCTTACATCTTCAGACAGCAGTCCTCTGTTTGGTCTGTGGAGCCTGTAAAGCAGGGAGGCAGCATGAGAGTCTGAAAGAGTCCCCTTTAAGTCCCCTGAAGAGGCCCCTTGGTCGTGAAACAGCACACACAAATCCCCTCCAGAGAGGGGAACGCCCAGTCGGGACTGAAACAGCTCTCCAAGACACTCCTGTAGTATCTAGAATGTAAAGTTTAATGCAAACAAAAATGTAAATAATGGCATTCTTTTACAAGATATCCAACTTACAGTGATCTTCATAAAAAAAACACTGGAATTTAAGACTTCAGCTTTATATGAGGTGCAAAAAACTGTGAAAGATTCGTGCACACTTCGAGTGTTTGTGTATACCTTGAAAAAAAGCCTCTGAAATGCAGGACTGGAGTCAGAGTTCATGTCTTTAGTTTTGATATGGGACAGACAGTGGAGCAGCAGCAGGGAGAAGCCTCCAACTGACTGGAGCCTCTGGCGACGGACAAAGAGCGTCTCTTCTGCCTCCTGTTAAGAGAGCCAGAGCCAACAGAACCCTAAACATGCATCTGAGAGTTATTCTCAGGCACATGTTTAATGTAAAAACATGACACCACGATGCAACACAAAATGTATTATCACAAAGAAATTCTCTGCTTAGAGTAAATGAGAGTGATTGTTGGTTGAAGGAGTACCTGGAAAGCTGATGAGGAAATGTGTTTCATGCAATGGGGTTTACAACATAACAGAGGAAATGTTACATCACAAATACAAACGTTTTTAACGTCTGCCGGAATTAAGAAACAATTCACCCAAAAAAAGAAAAGAAAACATCCCCATGTGAACATAGAGCTGGTTGGCTTCTCAGTCCACAGAACTTTTCTGGAGCTTTATAGCATAATAGCCCTGTTACATTTTCCTAAACAACAGAAGAAGCTCGAGAGGGGTTACCAAAACGAAAAGAGCAACAATCACAAAACAGAAAATGACTCTATACAGCTCATGTGGTTTAATTAAAGGTTTCCAGAAGCCCAGAGATCACAAACTGATTTGAAAAAATAGTTTTTACAACCAGTTTTAAGCTGATTCTTTATTGTAGCTGCTAAGTTAATAGTGTTATCCTGCACCCTTTCCCTCGCTTCTGTGTTGATTGAGAAGAAAGGTTTGCTGTGAAGCCACAAAATACTTGGGAGCTAAAGGCTATGCATAATTTTGAGAGAGTTATTTTCTGATGAATTTTAAAAACATTAATGTCCAAAATAACTGTATAATACCCGCCTTTAATTGCATTAAAGTCTTGATGGCCGCTGGAGTCTATCTCAATATATCTATATGCAATAATACATAAGCAGGAATATGCTTCAAGCATGGCAAATTCTTCTTTGGTTAGAAAGTGCAAATATTTCTGAACCAAACCCTGAAAGCTTAGGAACAAACGATATCCCCTGAGCCTCTGCAGGGGCTAAAGTTTGTGAAATTGCATGTTATCTACTGATTTGAGGATTCCTTCAGTCTAGTCGCTCTCCCCTGTGAGCGGGGGAGGGTGAGCAGTGATTGAGTCTTTTGTGTGTGAAGATAAGCAGGACTGAACAGTCCAGAATAACAGATGTTCTACAATGTCTCTCTGTGTTGTGAATGTTTACTCAATAGCCTCCTCATCATTAGGGAGGGCCAAAACGTATATAAACACCAGATGGATGCAGCAAGCTGTTGTTGTGGTGTTGTCTGTGCTGTTTTGATTTTATTTTTCCGTCTGTAGAAAGTTTGGAAGAAGTGTTTCTTACTTTCTTCTGCATTTAATGAAATTTGAGCGGTGAATAAAGGAAAGCGTGTTCAGTCCTGTGTTATTAATGAGTGATAAAGAAAGGCTGATCTATACCCTGATTTTCTCTCACCTCATAGCTTGCCGGCAAGTAACATATCTCTAAAGGAGACGCCTTCATTTTTAGGACAGTGTCCCTTGAAATAATCCCTCCCCCTCATTTAGATCAGCCAGGTCAGGAAATGGCTTCAAAAAGTTGCTAATAAACCCTCCTTTTATGTGTTGCTTTCCTTATTTAGGGGCGAAATCTGAATATATCTGCATATATACATCTGAATCTGCATATATTTAATTTTAATCTTCTGTATTTTTGTGCACATTTGTTGTTATATTTAATTTTTGTTTGTTTGTTTGTTTGGTATGTGTAACCCTATTCTGCATTTATTTTTGTGCAGCAGCACTTTATACCTTTAATTTCTCTCTTTCTGTTTCTCCGTGCAATGTTTAAGAGCTTTATTTCTTTACTCACTCACTCTTACTCTTATCACTCAAAGAATATCTCATTTACAATCATGGTTATAGTATTCACTGGTAAAGTTAAACATATTCAGATCTTTTACTAAAACAAAAGTGGCAAAGCAATAATAAACATACCCAATAAAGACTAGAAATCCTGTACCTTCAGCAAAAGTAAATAAGTATAAACAGCAAAATGTGCTTACAGTATTTTGACTCATTAAAAGTGAGATCTTATAATGTATTTATGTTATGTTATGTCGAAAACTTCTTAACTGATGCATTTATATGTGAGCAGCATGTCCCATCTGGTCAAGATGGGCCTAATTTTCAAGAATGAGTTGATGGTTAATTGTTTAATCTAAAACTATATGTTTTTCTTTCTAAACTCATGACACATTTTTTATTGTAAACAAAATACTCATTTTTAAAGTAACTCATAAGTACTACTGTCCAATAAATGAAGTTGAGTAAAAGAGCATTATTTCAAAATGAAAATAAAGAGAAGTCAAAATGGCATTATTATCTATTACACATAAGTCAAAACCACATCTGCTGTCCAGAGTTCAAAAATCAGGCTGATAAATCAGACAGATAAAACGTGACTTTGAAAGCTGAGTGTGATGACTTTTATGAAGAGGAATGTGTTGAACAGTTTATGTTAACATTCATTCTCACTGGTTCCTTTTAACCAGGTACCAACATTCTCCAGTTCAATAACTGGGTGTTTGTTTACCCACTGGTATCAACAGAACCCATCATGACAAGCCAAGAATTCCACTCAGGTCATCGTCAGTATGCCATACTGTACACAATGAGCCCACTGTTTCAACAGAGAAAAAGAAATCATTAAAACCACACGGTCACAAAGCCCTCACAGGGTTGAACTGGAGAATATCACTACTATGGTTTATGGAAGGGGTAGAGATTCCAAAGAGAAAACGGGAAAACAGAAACCACATAATGTTCTCAAAATTGACTTTGGAAAAATGTGAAGTCTTTGGATTTAATGATGTGAAGTGAGCCAGTACTGTTTCGCAATTTTCACAAAGCTGTTTCAAACTCGGATAGACTCTTTGAGGAAGCTTTCTGAGGACAAACTTCCCAGGTTGCTAAAAACTGATCACCGTAGCTTGTTTCAACATAACCAGAACTCAATATGCAAAGTGAGCAAAGCAGAGACTTCTCACAGAACAACATCATTCAATTCAAACATTTGGAAACACAGCCAGGCAACATGTCACTTCCCTAACCCTTTCATTTAATATGCGTTGTTTATTTTCACTAGTCTTGAGTTAAGTACTACACTTGTCACTTTGGTAGTAAACTTATTTGAACTGCTTATCCTCTTCAGATGAAGTCTTCACACAGTGTTGAGCAACTACACTGTTATGAGAAAAAAAGTCTCAAATGACAAGCACACATGAAAAAGCTCTGTGATTACCTGATAAAAAAAAGAATTTCTGTAGGCGTTGTTGAAGTAGCTGTTCTTTGGAAGACTAGATACAATCTGAAGTGAAATGACTGGAGTCTGTTGAAAAAGGAGACAACAAAACTTCTATTTATTACAATATGCCGACTGAAGTTCAGCCCAAAGTGAAAATGAAAAAATAAATAAATAAATAAATAAATAAAT
>JAPZDY010000024.1:14226916-14240440 GCA_029783645.1 Ctenochaetus hawaiiensis
ATAAATAAATAAATCATAATAATAATACTAATAATAAATAAAGAGGATAATATGTGCAGAAATTCCAATAAAAAAAAAGTATTCACAGTATTTCATGCGCCAAAGATGTACAAAGCAGCTTAGGGCCAGGCCACTCTGAGACTGAAAATGAAACTTGGACACCAACCAGTTTTAGATTGTTCAACATGTGCATCAGGAATAGTCCGTGCTGATAGACTAGGAACTCTCTGGGGTTAAGAGCTGACAGGTCCAAGGGGATCAGCTCTCCCTCACACTCCCACTGAGCATCGAGGACGTCTATGAAACTTTTGCCCCTGTCTGGAAAAACACAGAATACAACGGTTGCCAGAAAGTACAGGCTGCCACTTACTCAACTGCTACAGCTGCAAACTCTTCAGCTTTCAGTAAAGTCAGAATTTTTCAATGAAACATGAAGCATTGTGTGATTTATGTATAAACACCTGCATTAAGCACAGGCATTCCTGCACTTGATGCAGGACCTTGCTTATTGGTCATGTTGGGGAACATTTCAGATTTTCCCAAAATCCATCCAAAACCTGTCAAGATTTGTCACCCAGTAACATAAAAAACATCAAACTTGTGTAAGTGTAAACGTCAGCAGGCTTAATCATCAAAGGATTGTAAATATGAAACTATCCAGGACTTGTCAAAACTTTTTCATCTGGACCAAAGCTGTGGACCAACAAACCAACAATCTGATGCCACTAGTGCCGAACAAACACACTTTGTCTTCATAGTTACAGCAGGACCATTTTTATGACACATCATTTTGCAATGTCTCGGTAAGACAGATATGCTCAGGGTCTTTTAATCAAACTCTGAGTCGCTAAAGCTAAACAAACTAAAGTACGCCTAAATACTTGAGGTCCAGAAAATGACTACCATCTGGGCTTCATCAAGGCTCTGCAGAGCAAGTAAATAAGAGTGGCTGAAAAAGAGAATGAGTAATACGAGCTGAAATCAAGTCTAAAATGCACAGTGCTTAAACAAGGTCGCAATCTAGCCTTTTCGCAAAGTGCACCATCATGTAATAGGAGTCTTATTCAGTATTCATAAATCCAGCTTATATTCAACTCTTCTCTGGGTATGTTGGAGAGAGTTTGAGGAGAAAATATCTGTAACTTTCATGTTGTTCTTGATTATTTATGAATACCTGCTGATTATGCCATCTGGCTCTGTCGTTAAGTGTGTGTGCATTTACATCATATATGTGAATTTCTGCATACAGTTGGTGCCTCTAGGCCACTTAGTCATAAATGGGCAACTTGAATTGCATCCCACCTACCAGCGAGCTCTTCTCTAAGAAGCCCTGCCCCACAGGCCCAGCCCCTCAGCTGTAGCTGCACCCCCTTCAGCATCTGGAACAGAGGAGAGAGCTCCAGCAGCTTGCTCCACTCCTCTTCTGGGAAATAAAAGCAGCTTGGATGGATAAAAGTTGATGTGACACAGTATGTTACATGTTCTAAATATGTATCATTTTGCATCATGATGTTACCTGGGATTGTGGGGACGGACACATGTGCAGGCTGAGCAGACTCCTTCATCGGCTGGCTCTCTTTTGGGAGATCAAAAATTACTTGGTTTTATTAAAGAAATGCATGTAAGTATGTATGGATGGATGGATGAAAGAAAGGACACACATGAGAGACTCACTGAAGGATCAAAAAGAAAAGTGAATCAATAAAAGAAGAAAAGGAGTAAGAAAGGAAAAACACTAGGGAATCCTCAAAGGAAGGAAAAATTAGACAAAGACTAAAATCACTGATGTATGTTATGAGATACATCCAGTCCAGAAACAATTTGCCTGTGATCCACATGTAGCTTTGAATGGGTGTTTTTATCCAGTTTTGAAAATTATAAGGTAAAAAAAACAAATAAACTTACTAATACTTCAGTAATAAGATTTCCTGGATATAGGTTAAGTATAATAACCCAATATTTTTATGACTTAATTTATGATAAAATCATTTTTTAAATTCTTATCAAATTAGATATAGCAGATATAAGGAAACTAATCAGTGAATCAGTCAGTCTTCACTTTCTTGCACTCATGTAATATGCATGAGTTGTGCAAACCTTACAGGCACAGAAGTTGAACCCCAACAACAACACAGGACACAACAACAAAGCAGTGAAAAGGAAAGGGTGTCAGTGGGGAAAAAACAATATGGACCTCCAGATGTTTACTTTGAGGAAATTGTTGAGGAAGACTCAGAGCAGAGGCTTGACTGGACATCATGCATTTATTACAAAGATTTTGTGACTGGTGAAATGCTACAGGAAATTGCAGAATGACATACTTGAGATCAAAAATCCTAAAAATGCATAAAGGTTCCCAAACTAGCATTTGTTTAAACATACAATAAGTTCACGAGAGGACTTGGCCTTCTTAATATGCTGTGTGTACTTTGCAAGATCAGTTTCAGTAGATGGTATCTGTACATCTGGTGGCACAATGTCACAGTGACAATGATCAATATTTACACTGAATACACTGAACCCCAGGCAGAAATCTGACAGCTGTTAGCAAGTATATCATTTAAGGTGTATTGGTCAGGCAGGAAAGAAGTGGAGAGTTGAGTATGAAGTTGATTAGAAGTCCTGCACTAGTTGCTACAGATTAGTTGAGAATCTGCAATGGACGCCCAATAAAGTTCCCTTACACAAAATGCAGCAGAAAACAGCACAGGATGCCACACATGTGGAAGTGGTCTTACATTCAGTACAGCTGTATTATTTGTGCTCCATCTCACCCTGGGAGTGAATGCCGGAGGATGCGGTTTGTCTTTGTGAGTTGTGTGTTGGTGCGGAGCAGGCCTGCAGACCCATGTCCTGGGATTGAGCTAAATTGACAGGCTCCCTCAAAGACTGGGTGGAGATTCCTTCAGAAACACAAACTGTCAGAGACTTTGCAAACCATCAATCATGCCAATTTTTGCAAAAAAAGACATCTTCTCAAGCAGCTGTGAGGCTTTGTTTTGCTAAGTTGGTTCTCTACAAACACAAGGCACTTTGTTGTGAGGTAATACAATTAACTTGAGGGAGAAAGTTTTAATTAATGTTTTCTTATTGTAAACTTTCCATCGTGGTTTCTGTTTCTGTACCTGCCAAACTGCACATGTCTACACAAGATATCTCCTTTTTAAAGCAACATTCTTTTCAATACATGTCAGAAACATAATAACCACTTTATTCCTAACTGATCATCTACTTCATGGCTAAACTCCAGATACATAACAACAAACATTTCTCTGGAGCTTTTGATACATTAACATGATACATTTTTACCAACATGGCTACTGTTTCCCCTCTCACTTCTCTATCCTGCTGCATTTTGACAATAAACATTTCACACTCTTTCTATACACTTACTATATATAAACATGTTATCAGAAGCACATACCTTTCACCACAGGCACAGAAGCTGTCCAGACCCTGGAGGCTATCTCCAACCCATATCCTTGCTTTGTTGACAGGCCTGAAAACATGTCAAACTTAAAGGATACACCTGGTAATATTGCATACCAGTATTTCCTCAAATAAAAGCAAGGTGTACAATTCTAGCCAGGGACATAGTAATTGTCGGCATTCTTGGCAAGCATAATGTACATTTCCCTTTACTTCAATGAATTCATCAGGTAACTCATCATGGTTTCCTTACAAAGCTAACACTGTTTTTTTTTTAATGCTGTTTTCAACACTTCAGTGTTATGAGTTACTAGCCGTGAGTGTTAATTTTCATTTAAACCATAGATGTATGTGTGTTAATGCCCCTGTTAGACTGTATTCATGCAGGAGCAAATCTTCAACATGGAAAAAAGATAAATTAAGGTTCTGGTTTAAGAAACAGAGTACTTTCCTTCCTGTCAACAAATTCCATGAATTCACAATAAATTGATCCTACTAACAAGTACAGCCTGTGTGACCAAGCCTGGCATGAATATTCTGTGCCAAAGAGCTCGACTGTTTTCAACAGCTATCAGAAACTAATGAGTTTCACCGGGCGACATGGTCTTGCATTACAATGAACATAAGGGATGTAGTTTTTTAAAAGTCAATCCCACATGCACAAATACACATTATACAAATTGTATGTATTTTTCTGTGTATTAATACAACACTGAAACAGTCCCTTTCAGCGAGTTCAGTCTATAGAAGGAACCATTTGACTTGGTTTTGGTCTATTCATAAGAAAAAGAAAACTATAAAAATAAAGCCATGCTTTCCACCTGACCACAAAAACAAAATGTGTGGGATAAATGTAGATAATAACTTCATATCTAGGAATTTAAGGAATCTGGGAATTTACTGCTCAATTAGTGTAGTACAGCCATTTCAAAGATTGTACATCAAAACACTTCAAACCCACTTATCAAATTTGTTCTTTATATCTATTTATGTTTGCCTCCTATCGTGTTTAAGACCCCTTATCTTGTAGTAAATTAAAAACCTCTCTCTGGTACTGATTCAGCAGCACAGATGTACTGGTTGCAGGCATTTGGGGAGAAGCTGGCAGGCTGTTTATCTTCCAGGAGCTGGGTCAGCCTCTCCAGCAGAGGCAAAGCACTCTGTTGAAGTAAACTTGTGACCTTCACAGTGGGTCTGCGCACACTGCACTGGACCAGACCATACTCCCTGTACCAGAAGTTCCCACACAACACTGCCTAGACAAATGAGAAAGATGTAGCTCAGAATAACACTGAGAATAAGAGAGATAACAAAGCAAATATTTCTCAGCTTCCTGATAGCTCTTATGCAACAAGCATCATTTACTCTGATTGTTCATCTCAGGTTTAAACAAACATAGAGAGTTAATGATACATTAAAGAAAACAAACAAGAACCATCCACTTCTCCGCATCGTATAATTAAGTTTATTTGCATTCACTGTTTTATTTAGTGTGTCTGCGTGCGTGTTGACCTGTGCAGTGTCGGCGCGGAGCTGAGAAAGGTGCCTGACAAAGTGCAGTGCGTTAAGAGCGGCCTCCAACTCGGTCTGCCTGGAACAACACTGCTCCCACAGCTCGCTCTGACTCAGCTCTCTGTCCTAGAGGACAAATAAACACAGCCTTGTGCAAGAAGAGGCATAAAGTCTTATTTACATTTAGACAACAATGTCACAGAGTGCATCTCAGAGCACAGAGCTGCCATCAGAGTTCAATTACATTTGGTGGTGGCCTAAGAAGGAAGTGAACATCTGACCTAACTGTGTCAGTTTCCAGTTAAACTACAGGCCCAAAAAATAGACCATAAAAGTATTTTTTCTGACCATAGCTTGGATGGATGAAGCCGAGTCTCCTCCTTGTGTTGCCCATTTTTCTTGGTCTTGCTGCAGCTGCGCCATACACACATCCACCTTATCAAGGCCTGAGACAAGCTCTGAGTGCCAAACACACTGCTGCTCCCACTCCTCCCTGTCACCTAAACAGATAGACAGAAATGCACAGAGACAAGCTGCCAACCCAAATAAAATATTGAACGCTGAAATTATGGTAATTGCTCTAAAATGAAGGGTGCCTTGTGAGACGCTGGCATGAGGCGTCCCTCTTTTGGAAAGTGATGAATATAACCACTGTGCAGGTCATGACTGTAATTTCCTCTCTGCTCTTCATTCTGCCAGCTTGCCAGCCAATTTACCCAGAGTGAGGATGTGTAATACATGTGGAGGCAAGATCAGAGCCAAGTGGGAGCGCTGAGCTGCTCTCCTCTGGGCCTCGGTCTGCGCCGAATCCTGCAGCTCCACGGCTGCTTCCCTCAGCTGCCTCCCTGACCACAGGACCTGCAGCAGAGGATACACTTGCACCTTGAGCATAAAAAGTGGGGGCTCATATTCGCTTACTGGCATCTTCACATACACAAACGCTCAATTCAACAAACAAAGACACTCTTACCCAGCTATAGTGACTCTGCAGTTTGTCCTAACCAGCAACTTTCCTACTTTCAGTTCAAGCGAAACATGAAAAGCTTCACTAGAATTACTTTCCTATGCTGTTTGCTCTAGCAGTCTTCCTTCTCCTTATTAATTTCTGCTCGTTTAAAAAGATTGAGCCTCTTTGAAGTTCTCCTCCCATACTTAGACTCAGAGGTAAGATATTTACGCCCCAAACAGCAATCTCCCCTGCTGACCTGATAAGAGTTTGCCTCTGTGACTCTGAAGAGGCAATGGAATAAAGCAGAGTCCAGATCAGAGAGAATATCTTCCTCCCGCTGCCTCTGCTGCTGCCAGTGTGTGTTTCGAACACACACCTCTCTCTGCAGCGCTTCTACCTGGCATAGGAGAGACGAAAGGTCTGATTAAATTCAAGTCACTGAATTCAGCGGGCTGCAAAATGAAACACTGGAGGTTAAAGACAAAGAACTGAATCACTTAAAACAAACTGAAAAAATTCCCGCTTGCAGAGTTTACTGGTTTTATAACATCATTTATTCACAATGGCTTTGTTAAGGTTCCTTGTGTTTTTATCTATGGAAACTGTCTCTCAAAAACTACCTACCTGCACACTAACAGTTTGTTCTGCCATCGTTAGCCAGTAGGATGCTGTGACAGGCACAACACTTTTTCTGGACACATCCAGCCTGGCTCCAACCACTGGAGCCAACATTCCTGTCACTGGGTCAACAGTCTGGGATCCATAACGGATGGCCACTAAGCCTGTGAGATGCAGCAGCATGAACACAGAGTTTCACATTATTCTGTACTGTTTAGTGGAATCCAAGGTGGATTAGATCAGCTGTGTCATGTGAACTTTAACCTGTGCGATGGCTTGTCTTTTAATACCTTTTCCATCCGGGTCCTCCATGGTCCCTGCCAACGGTATTATATCCCCAGAGATAAGGTCTGACTGACACCCCAGCACAGGTACACTAAGACCAGAGCCCATGGGGTCAGGGTACTCCATTCCCAGCAAGGCAGGAACACACATATTTGAACCCGGGAGAGGCATCTCTCCTAAACAGCAGAGGAGAAGTCAGAGGGTTAGAGTGGAGGAAATGAAATATGAAAGGTGCTCAAATATTTATGTCCAGAAGTATTCCTGCAGGTTGTTATGTCCAGCACATCGAAGAGACGGGCAGAATTAAGTTGACAAGACTTTTCTGACCCATGTAGAAAAGACTGATAGTTCTTACTTTCCCATTACTCTATGCATATGCTAACACTATTTGCTGGTTTTATGTTTCACTAAGATCAAATTACCTCTAAAAAGTAAATGCAAGAGTAACTACAAACAAAGCAACAGTAAAGTTGCAGCATGAGCACAATGCAGACGAAAGGAGAAGCTTATCACATGACAAAGGCCTCATGCAGAGTGTGCAGCCCTGAAATAATTTGATTATTGATGAGTCAGGAGGTCAAAAAACTAAATAAAGAAGAGCTGACAGTGCAATGAACATATACGGAATTTAATTCCAGTACAGCTTATATTACACCTGCCATTTTAACAAGCTAAATCAGATCTTTCAAACAGCATTGTGGGTAATTGGCTGTAGTGTATGTCACGGCAGTGTAATAACAGAGTTTGAGGCCTAGGATAAAGATTGTAATGTCTTTATCGGTTGACTACATAGCATCCATGTAAAAAATGCTGATGGTTTAGTGTAATTCTCATATCCTTTATATAGGCATGGGTTACACAAGGCAAATGCGAGACAAGATGTCCATTATAGGGAATAAATGGATGACGAGGAGGCGTGAAGCATTCTTAGATGTGATACAAAGTTTCAGAGGAACAGTGTATTTATTCATACAGTCTCCATCTCGTGGTGTTCAATATACAACTACGTAGGACTACGTTGTTGTAAATAAGATATTTGGGGTGTTTTGTTTTTCTTTCAATTTATTTCCAATGTTAAAGTGCCTGCCTTCGTTAAGTTTGGTACCCTTGTGAAGTTTCTACCTTGTCAGTTTCTCTTTTCTAAGGACTCTTTTTTAAGTCTCTCTTTGTTGTATTTACATGTTAGCTTGCTAAAATGTTGCAAGGTCAAAACTCTTTGAGGTAGAAGAAAATCTTGAAATCCTTTCACAGGTTATACAGAAAATTAAAGTTTAGGTCAGTACATTCAGACCTTAATTTCTTTTGTTCTCAACAGTTTAAGGCACTTTGGGGGAAACATTGTGAGATAAAGATACAGCAAAAAAGTTAGTCAAATACTGCATATTGTCTTTTCAGCAGTTTATCAAATGCTTTCATTCTCCAAAGCCGCTTGCCTCAGGATTTGAATTTCATTTCGAAAAGAGGTGTAAAGAGGGAACAAATGAACAAAGTGACCGGCTGTGCAGTCAAATTTTTTTCTGCTCAGCAATAAAGAAAATTGACAGTGATCACAAGCAGAGATTCAAATCAAAGGGTGAAGGGAGAAAAATAGTAAGTGATTTTTCTTTTTAGGATCATATTTAATCAGCCACAAGCAGAAGTTTCAGCACAGTGACGGGACAGAATGTTCAGAGGTGGAAAAGGAGAGAAGCACATGTTCAGCAACAAAGTGAAGAGCAAGGGGAGGAGGAGCTGCAGGGTGCAGAAGGAGGAGATAAAGTGAGTGTGTGATGTACTGCCCACAAGAGACTGCTTAAATCCTTACATCCTCTCACTGGCATTTCCTTACCCAGTGTTCCTCCTTCCTGCTGGAGACCCACAGCCCAGTCCAGCAGGGTCTGCAGCCTGGTCTGCAGCTGCAGCTGGCAGTGCAGGCTCCTTCCCCAGGCCTGCTGCAGCTCCTTGGCTGCAGAGAGCAGATGATCTTTGCGACCACTCCCTCTCTCACTGCCCGGATGGTGCTGCAAAGTTTGGTCTGACCCCCACTCCTCAGTTAGTGGCTTCAAAAGCTCCAACACTTTGAACATCACTGCAAGAACCTACTTGAGAAAAGTTTTACTTTTAGTCTTTTTTTTTTCAACCTCTCATCTGCTGAATGAATCTGCTGTCTGAAACTTTTAATAAGAGGACAATTGTTTTGTCATGTTTTAGAGCATATGTATTATACAAGTAGAAACAGCTTGTTTTTAAGATTAAATGAATCATCATTCTTGAGTTTAATAATACATTCCGTTGGTCTTACTCATTTTCTGATTGCTTTCAAAGCAAGTCATCTTATCAAGCACCTGGCAGTCTAAGAGAGCCTGGAATCCTCCTGCATTAGGCAGCAGTTGCCCTGCCCGTAAGCTGGCCCCTCCTATTTTCACCATCCGCCCACTCAGAGGTTCAATGATGGACTCAGCCAGCAGAACTCCACCTACTGGCAGCACAGCTCCTACACAAACATATAGAACTAAGTTAACTTACTGAGGCATAGAAACCTCCACACAGGTTTCACCATCAGCACCAACCTGCTACCGGATCTAGACTGACCCCCACAGTTAGAACCACACTGCCCGTCCTGGAGTCCAGCATAGGATAAGCGATCTGTATGGGCTGTGGTAAGCGGGTGAGGGGACAGACATGTAGCCCTCCCAGTGGGTAGACCAGTCCTGTCTGAGGATGGATAGTTACAGCCAGAACGGGCACCGGGATCCCTGTGTCTGGGTCTGCCATGGGAACACCCAGCTGCAGTCTCTGGCCCGGTTTGAGACCTCTGAGCCGGGTGCTGGGCAGAGGCTGGCCCGAGTGGTGGGAGGATGGGTAAGGAATGAAAGGAAGAAGGGGAGTGTCCCACTTCCTGTTGTCTCCTGAGAATAAGAACAGCAAAGATTAAACTGTTAAAAAAAACACACACACAGGCATTGGAAACTTGTATGGTAAAGTGTCATCCATCTAAGTGATCTTTAATGAGTACAATTTTTATTTTAATTTTTAGGATATTCCATTTAAGTTTTCAGACATAAAGTTTTAAGAGGAGTTCTGCCATGTTGTGACAAATTTAAAATACAATATGATTATTTTTCGTCAACATGTGATTCTGACAGGTTATAATTCCTGTGACATTCGCACCTTTTAAACTCTCTTGCCAGTTCTGCATCTACATGTGTTTTATTTTTTCACATTTTTTACGAGCAAATAAAAAAAAAAAAAAACAAGTAATCATTCCTTATACAAAAATGTTGTAAAACTAAGGAAACATCTGCTTCCTTTTAGGACTCATGAGAAAGTGCTGTTGGTATAGAACTTTTCATGAAATAGACTTCCATTATTCAAATCCATTGCAGCTGCATTAGAAACACTTAATTGTTGTGTTATGTCATGCATATTTGACCAGCTATCCAACACGTAAAGTGCTTTACCAGTATATCTGACTGAATGCTTTTACTCTCAGTATAGCCAGAATAAACCCCGACCAAACACCTCTCTTCCTGTCACCTGTACTTGAGTCAGTTGTGAACACTAGAGTGGAGCTTGCGGGATCATAAGCCACATTGCCAACTATGGGCAACACTCTGCCAGTCTGTGGGTGGAGAAAGAAATCAGGTGGCACTGGCATGGTGTGGCCGCTGCTTAGCAACATATGGCTGTGAGCATTCGGCCTTATGAGGCCTGTGACTGGATCCCAATAAAGTGCACGAGAGACATGCAGGGACCCATCAGGACCTGGAGAGAGGAGAAACAGCTATGAACAATCGCCAATGAATATTATGATGATGATGATTTAATCCAGTGGTGCTCAAACTTTTTCTGGTCTGTTCCCTTTCAGAAGCCACAATAGTTCACAACCTCATTAAAATTAAATAAAAATCAACCCTAGTAAATTTTATATCGGGCAGTATCAATGAAAGTGAGAAAAAACAGTTTCAAGTTGAATTTTATAGAAATCAAGGTCAGCATTTTATATTAGTTTCATCCCCTATCATTGTTAAAATATTGATAATAATTTGAGGGGCGTTGAGGGCTGGCATGAACTTTTACAGCACCTAATGAAGGATATGGCAGACATGCTTTGGGAACCAGTGATTTCAGTACACTTCTAACCCTGTGGTCAGTGGGGATAGCTTTGTTTATCATGCATATATTCCATTTAATGAGATGATTGTTTATGGGAAAAAATTGTGTACTTAGATATGAACCTAGATGCAACAATGAACATTAAGAGTGACTCGTAAATCTTATCCGACCTTTGTGATAAGATTTGATGTTGTTATCTGTATTGTTGTTTTTTTTATTATTATTTTGTTACAGTGTGGCATTGGACAGATTACAGGATTTATAAATGAACCTGTGTGTGTGTGTTAAGTAAAGTTTTGAAATTCAAGGTGTATCTGTAAAATCAATCAAAAAAGAAAGATGTTGAAATATTTTGTTTGTTTGTTTTTACTTAGGCCATGTTATTGTTGTTACAGTGCACATCTTAAACAACAGATGGTGCTGTTTCTCTAAGGTTCAGGGTGTGTAACTCAAGTTTTGGACTCACCAAAGATGTGGTCCTTGGTCAGCACGGTTCCAGTGTCAGGACAGAGCAGCTTGGCCCCTGTTCCCTCGCCCAACAACCCCCAGGCCCCCTGACGCTGACACTCCGCTGACACCAGCTCTCCCATCTCATCCACCAGAGATGTTAGCCTCTGGATCAGGCTGAGGATGGAACAGAACAGGCTGAAGATGACAGGATGCTTCCTACATTATTTTTTGCTCAAGACACTTTGTAAAGGATAAATGGAAGCTTTACTGTTGCTGGAGTAGTTCACAGGATGACTGGTTGTTGTAAACCTTGGACAGCAGTCTGGTGAACTCTCTGAGCTGAGCCGTGAACACACTGTGGACCCTCTGCTGGGCCTGCTGCTCTCGCCTCAGAACCTGGAGACATCAGCAAAACAGTGAGACCTAATGCAACACAATTACATGGTTAATAGTCAAAATAAAAGTCAGAGCTTGGGCTGAAATAAAAATTGATTAATGAACTGGGTGATTTTTTTGGCTTTTCTCTGTCTCCAAAGTAAATTAAATTGTCTTTAGTTTTAGATTGATGCAAATAAATTGACAATGAAAACAACAGTTGCAGTCCAAGAATGATTGCTGTCTCCTTGACATCTCTTGTAAATAAAATGCAATTATTGTATATATTTTTTGACTGTATTTCAGGTGTATTAATTTTCAGTCGAAAACCAGGATTTTTTTTTTTATTTGTTTCCTAATGGAACAGCAAGAAAGTTAAAGTTATAAATGTATTAAAATAAATAAACCTGTAGCTGACTATCAAGCAGAGTCCTCAGCTGTGATGCCAGAGTCTTTCGGCGCAAAATTTCCTTCTCCACCTCCCTCCTCATCCTCTCATAACCATCCCCCATCCTCTCCTCAGTGTTTAAGCATGGGTGGAGTAGCTGCAGTTTCTCAAGTACTCCCTGGTATAACTCCTTTACCTGAATCATACGGACACAAATATGAAAACAAAACAGTTTTATGATGACAGAGTAATTAGATCACTCATCTGACCGCACCTCGATGCAGCTAGAACACATCAGGACACGCAGGTTTGTGAGATTACACAAGGGTACACAATGTGTCATATCCTCTTACATCTTTATGCCTCAGCTTTCCTGAGGGTTGTAACAATAACTGCTGTCTCCTATACTGCAGTCAGCATGATGGTACAAACAAGGAGGGGGCAGCAGAGAGAGGTGTGCAACAAAAAACAGAGGCAAAAGTGACACTCAATCTCTTTCAATAGAGCTGAACTTCAAAAGTGAAGAAGAGATGGCAAAAAGAAGGAGATAAAGATAGAATGCAAGTGTTGGATTGAAACAATGCTTTTTCAAAAAGAGGATATGTGCGATACGCTAACTGCAATATAACTAACTGTACATGACTAGCTACAATTTCAAATCTTGGAAAGCAAAGTACTAATCCTGCCTCCCTTGTGCTTGAACAAACTTGACAAGCATTGAAATATAAAATCTACCTTCAAACAGATGCATCTAACACCTACTCTGCTGTTAAGATGATTAAAAAAAACAGAAAGAGGCATCAAATAAGCCAATAAATACCAGGAGGAGAGCTTTTGAAGAAAGGTGAAGATAAATTAAGATAAATGTGTATATGAACAAGTCTTTTTTTTATTTTACTTTTGTCTTTTCTTATCGCTTTTTGCTGTGAGGTCACTGCTTTGTGAATATACAGTCTACAGTACATACATTAAAATTGAGTACTGTAGGAGCTATTAATGTTCTGTTGTAATATGTAAATAATTGCATACAGCCTCAACTAGTTTAAAATGCTTTATTTGTCTTCTTTGCCTTCTTAGGACAAATTTAATGACTTCCATTTTCTGCCATAAATGTGGAGCTACAGCTAGCAACTGGTTTTGCTTAGTTAAGCACAAAAAACTGGGGAAACTAAGTAGCCCATTTCTGCCTTAATTTTCCTACCAATACCTTTAAAGCTCACTAACTGTTCAGGAAAGTTACTGCACTCAATAGTCCAGCACACAACCCCCCTTTAAACTAAAAGTTGTTTCAACATTTACAGTTATGTAAAAGCTAAACAATTGAGATATCACATGCTAAACCTAAACCCTAAACTTTTTAAATTTTAACGAAAAGAAAACTGAAGTGATGGTGTTTGGTCCCAGTGGCTCCTGTGAACCTCCC
>JAPZDY010000024.1:14241386-14255982 GCA_029783645.1 Ctenochaetus hawaiiensis
CCTGTGTGTGTGTCTGTGTGTGTGTGTGTGTGTGTGTGCGTGTGTGTGTGTGTGTTTATGTGTGTGCAAGCTGTTACAGCCAAGATATTGCACCTGGTTGAATGGAGTCTTGTGTCATTCGAGCTTGTTGGTTGCGATGAGTCTTCCTCAGTGAGATCACCCTTGAACCTTTCGATGAGTAGTCGTCCATGTGGTAGGCCGACTGCAACAAGCGGTACCGTGCTCTGATTGGCTTCTTCTCAGGCCATCCATATTCACTGAACAGGATCTACACATGGAAAAGAATTATTTATGTTCCGATTGACTTTAAAAGTTGGCAGTGTGTGTCTTCGTATGGACACTAACCAGCAGTGTGACACACAGGCAAAGGATGACCACAGCTCCAAACAGCAGCCCGCTGGTCACCAGCCAATCTGGCCTCAGCAACAGGTCTCGTCTCCTACTGATTCCCATCCTGGTCACATGACGAGGGACGGTAGGGAAGAAAGGGCCAGGTTCGTAACACTGGCCACCTGCAGGCATCACCCGCACATACTGAGTAAAGACAAAATTATGGGTCCGTTTGACTGATACGTTAAGACAGAAACAGCGAAGAAATATTTGATCATTTATTGTAAACTCACAGAGATGTAAGAATTTAAATTAGTTTTGACCTAACTGAGGAATGTGTTATGTTCTCGTTTTAAATGTATAAAATCTCAGAACTTCTCTTGGTGGAAGAACTCCAGTAAAATAAGAGAAAGACTCATTACATTGTGTATTTCTTGCAGTCTAAGTATAACAAACCAGCTGTTCTGTGATGAGTGGTTGTTCACCACCAGTGGTGCTTTAGAGCTACATTTTGATTAGCAGGTTCCTGTTTTTATTTGTACCAAATGCTCTACCAGCAAATAAATTACGACACTATGGAACAAAATGGGTAAAACAGTGATGTAATATAAACTTCTGTCATTTGAGCTTTTATCAAATTATATTTTAAATGCCAGAAGTCAGGCATAATTATGACAGCATGTAGTAAGAAAAGCAGATAGATCAAGCAAAGAAGTGCATTTATCTGAAATAGTAGCATGGCAAAAATACAACCCAGTTCCATCATGTAAATAACAAACTGCAATCAAGTACAATTTTAGCTTGCAGGTGATATGCAAATGTAGAGGGAGTAAAAAAAAATGCATGCATTTGTTTGGTGATAGGAATGTGCAATGCAATGTGTCGAAAGAAAGCTGCATTTTATTTTAATGAAAACTTCAACACTCTTAACTCTCATATCATTTTTAATTCAGTTACCAAGTGTTTGTGCTGATGGCTGCTCAGTTTAAAAGCATACACTCCCGCCTGGCTAAAGACCACAGAGAAGAAGCTGGGAGGAGTCCAAGAAAGAGTCATCTCCTCTGTTAGCTGCCTGAATGCACCCCAGTCGAAGTCACTGTTCGTGTTGTACAAGTTGTCACTGAAACAATTCAAGTAAGAATTGAGGGTGAATGTAAAGCAAGTCAAGACTGATTTAATGCGGCAAGAGAGAGTGACATCTGACTTACAGATCATATTGAGGATAGTGACGGGTGCTGACAGTAAACAGTATAACATCACCCAAATGGAGACAAGCTGTGGGGTTCAGAACTCCAGTCACATTTGCTTCTTTCACTTTTTCATCAGTATTTTTCTTGTTTCCCCTCCTGCTGGTGGAGTTGATTTCTTCAGTGATATTTTCAACTTTAGCGACCTCCCCCAGTGTGTCAGTATCATTTTCTAAAAAACAACAGCATAAGACTTTTATTATTTCAATAAATCATTATGTAAAAAGAATCATGCAATCATTTTTTTTGTGTGTTTTGTTGTTGTTCAAAATGTGTTTTGTTGTGCCAAACCACTTGAGCTCTGAGTGTCCCGTTCTGCAGTGACAGGAAAAAGCTGCTGAAGCTCCTTTGGGAGGCCGCTGAGGAGGCCGAGGAAGCCTGCATCTGCAATCAGACAACAAGAGACTCAGATTTGAGAGAAAAGGGATGAAACAGACAGACACTCAGTTTGTGTGTTGTGTGTGTGTGTTGAGTCTCCACCTGTTGTCTGCACAGCGTAGACGTGTCGGGAGGAGTCAGTGTGGCTGTTGCATAGAAGAGTCCCCTGAGGGTCCCACCGTTTAAAAAAAATCTCCAGCATGCTGCTTGAGATGCCTGACACCTGCATACACACAAAGACAGTGTTTACCATTAATAGGTCACTGCAACACAAGAGGTGCTTGTCTCGCAGTTTCACTGCTGCTGCAATAAAGACAACATTGTGCTGAGCTTTAGTATGTATTGTCTGACTAGGTATTGCAGCCTAAACTATTCATCATGTTTATTCTAAGACAGTTTCAATGGAAATAGTGCATGCAAGGGTATGAACATCGTGAGTGTGTACACTTCTTGAATAAAGTGGAGTTTAAAATATCTGAAAGAAATCTTTTTCTCAGTATTTCTTCTTTTTGTGCATGAATATGTTGGTGCATGTGTGTGTTTACATAAATCCACAGCTGCCTATGTTAACCTGACTGTCAGAGCTCCACATCAGCTCCATTTTTCCATTAGACTGGCAACTGAGTCTCAGCCCAGTGGATGACTTTCTCCTGCATAGGCCTCCACATGCAGCTCTTTCTGGTGGCTCTCTGCAAATGCACAGACCCAGCTCTCCATCATAACCCTGGTAGTCCTCTGCAGATTGACACACCTGCAGGAAGGTAACCAATGCAAAGCTAATATCAGATTAAACTTTCATCAGTCTACTCTTATACTTTTTAATATTTTATTTTCTCTCTGTCTTTGTAGTTTTTTTGTTTGTTTTATTGTATTTATTTAAAAATCACCTAAAAACTGGTGGAAATCTCAAATAAGCCCAAATTGTGTGTAAGTAGGCGTAAGGTCACCTGTACCCAAGACTACAATGGAGAACAGTGGCATAAATAAACAGTGCATGGGAAGAACAGTAAAGAGCTTTGCCAACAGACAGTCAGAGGAAGCAGTTTGTGGTTAAATATTAAATGAAACTATTACAAGTGGTGTACCAGATAAACTAATGTCAGGTACACCGAGGAAATGGCAAAGACATCTAGGTTGTACTCATTAGCCTTGCGGATGATAGTAGAGTGTGTTTTATCAGTGTGTTCTGCAAACAGATCACAGTTTACAACTTATCTGTGTCTGTATCAAAGTCCTCGAGCATTATTCAAACAGATCTGCTGGATTTGATTCCGGTCGTTTTGTAAATGACTTGCTTCTTACCTTTGCTCTACTTTAGTGTTTGCATCTGTCTGTGATGTGATTGCACAAGGTCTAACCTGCTGCGTACAATGAAGTAACCACTGATATCTGTCCAGACAGACTCCATACTGTGTACGTGTTTTTCCATCTCTGCAGACATCGTACAGTTTGTGTACACATGCATCTCCGCTGTTGGTAGGTTGGTAGCTGATGGTGCAGTGGCACCGGCCATCGCTGGACTGTGAGAGGGGACAGAAGCGTTCAAACATCGTGCTGCATAATGCTACATATGGTTCATGTTGTGATCAGATTGTTAGCCATTATTATAATTCTTTATGTCCTTTATGATAAATCTGTCTGTTTATCTTTGTATCTGTCTTCTTGTCTATCTTCCTCATCCATTTTAATCTCCTTTATCTAGTTTTTTGTTTTTGGTGAATTTCCTTGTTTTTCCTCCTTTCCTTCCTTTATGATTCCTATATCTGCTTTCCTTCTTTTGTTTCTTCAATGATTTCCCCACGTAGGTCCTTTATTCCTCACCTCATTCTTCATATATATCTTTTTCTTTCTTTATTGATACTCCCACCTTTTTCTTCCCTCCTTCTTGCATTTATTACCTCATGTTTTCTTTCTTCCCACCTTCCTTCCTTCCTGTTTACATAGATTTTGTCATCCATTTTTCCATCCTGTCCTTCTTCCTACCTTCCTTGTTTCCTACCCTCTTCTTTTTGTTCCCTCTATAATCCCTTCCTTCTTTCCTCCCCTCCAAGTTTCCCTCCTTTACTCTTTCATTGATTCCTATCTTTCTATGATTCTATCTTTTTTCTCTCTCCTTCCTTTTGTAATTTCTTTGTGTGTTTGTCATCCCTGGCTTTCTTCCATTTTTCCTTTTTTACTTCCTCTCCTTCTTCCTCACTTTCTTTATTTCATTGATACCTTCTTCGTATTTCTTTCTTCTTGATTTCCTCATGTGTTTTCTTCTTCATTCCCTCCCCCCTTTCTTCTTTTCAATCTTACTTATCCCATTTTATTCATACACAGAAGTAAATGCAATTAAATGTGGGGACTAAAATCTCGTTCTCTTTATTAGCTGATGAGTGGAGAGCTCAACATGGCTCAAGCTGCAGCAGACACAGAAATAAGACTCTTCTATGAGGGAACTTGATCTGGAGCTCTCTCAGCTTGAAGCTACAGATTGCTCAGTTTAAAGTTTCAGGGAGAAAGTGAGGAAGCTGCTCTCATATTTGTGATCACATTGTATCTCAGGATTTGAGAGTGACAGAAAAATAATTAATGGCTTGGGAACTGAGAGTTCTGTGGGATTATAAAACAAAGGAGGAGCTCACATAAGAGGAAGAAAGGGGAATGAAATAACAGAAGGAGGAGAGTTTGATATGACAATGAGACCCTCTCAACCAAATAAACACTCCAGAGGAAAAACACTTGAGCTGAACCTGTCATTGTGTAAAAACACACCATCACCTGGAAGCTCTGCCCCTCTCCTGGGCAGATGCAGGATTCCTGCCCAGGCTGAGGCTGCTGAGCTGCAGGGCCACAGGGCAGGGGGGCAAGCAGACCTGGTCTGGGACAGTAGTGGTGAGGGGGACACTTAAAACAGCTGTCTATGGACACAGCACCAGCATTTGGCCCATAGGTGCCCTTAGGACAGGGGACTGGAGTAAAGCTTGCAAAAGGACAGTAGAAACCTGTAAGGTAAAAATGTTAGGTTCAAACCTATAATCTTTCTGTGTAGTCACACTGTATCCACTATTACAGGTGAAGTTAAGACATATAGTCAATGCAGTCTCTGTAATTGGCCTTGTGTGATTGTTTTTCTATCTATACTGTCTCTAAAGGCAAAAAATGCCAAAGACTAATATTCATTCTACCAGGTATTTTGGTAGACAAATCCCTGTCAATTCACAGCTGGTAGGTGAAAAAAAAATAACCTTAGAAACCTTAACCCTCAAAAACAAAAATAATGAAGAAAGGTTAGCTTGAAAGGAATAATGCAAGGAACAATTTAAAATCTAATGTTGATCTGATGGTATGAATCAAACACTGGTTTATCTTTGTCATGTTATAAAAATATCTTCCACAGCCTACCTACCTGGCTGGCAGGGTGGCCTCTCCTGGAAATGCTGACTGAAGTTGTCTCCATGAACCAGTGTAAAGAGCACAGCACTCAGGCAAAGCACACGCTTGAAAATCTTGCATCTGCATGTCCTGAGCATGACTGATATGTCCACCTGCTGAGGTAAAGGACTGGTGCATGAATAACCAGGTCTTTTCCAGACTCAGGAAGAATATCTTAAGTCCTTATCCATAGTCTGTGTATATTCTCTGTGTTTCCTTCCTTGTTTTGGTCATAGCTGAGAAAGTAGCTATGAAGGTGCTGCAGCAGTCTCCCTCCTCAGATACACTTCTGTCTGATGTTTTGCACACATGACCTGATCTATCTGCTGGTAGACAGGGCTGCAAGGTAGCCAGTGAGCTAGTCAGCCTGCATAACTTTCAATGGGCCCCTGAATGATTTATGAGGCCTGTGAGGTAAAGTGACAGTGACAGTGGAGGGACTGGTTGCTGGTAGAAAGCAGCAAGGAAAACAGAGAGTACAGCTGCCTGGTGGTGCCGGATCATGTTACTGCATTTGTTCATCTCAATCCTACCATGAAACTGATTAATGATTTGGCTCCTTATGTATCACCATCACAGCTTTGCTTTAGAGGAGTCTACTTAGCAGTGTCTGCATCACAACAGCTGCTGGATTCACATTCAGATTCATGTCTTAAACTCAGACATCTGATGAGATAAAACACCTGGTTTTATGCTAGTGAGCTGCTTCTTTAAGCTTCACTAAGTGATGAATGTTGCTGATGTTGTTTTTTTGTGCTTACTTGTTTATATTGGCTTGTAATCTTGTGCAAAGCAAAATAAAACTGCGGTCAAGGTCTGCGTGGGCAATAATTGTCAGGTCATTTGCATCAATTTATCTGCCAGCTGAAAAGAGAGTAAATGCAGTATCGCTCACAAACACTTTTTTAAGTATGCTTTAAATTTCGTAGGTGACTTCCATCTGGAATAAACATGTTGTTTTATCTTTTTAAAAAACTAAAACACATGTTTGACCAAATTAAAATTATTCATAGAGACCTCTGACCTACGCACAGTGTATCTACAGTGTAATCCTTACTGTCCTCATAAAATAACCAAGTTAGATTATTACCTTTTGCTCCATATTTAAATAAAACTGAAAGACCCATCCCAGGTCTATTGTGGAATAAAGTTTATTTGCTGTACAGCTGTCAGTGGATGGTGTTTTTATGTCCAGTATCCAAAGCCTAACTCCCTCCATGCTGTTATTGTATTGAAAGAAACGTTGGACTTTGGATAATTGTAATAACCTACATATTGCATCACGGTAGCCATGGACTGTGATCCTCCAGTGACATCTCGCAGCTTACCCAACTGAACAGGATTCAACTTTCACCCACATTTCCATGTCACAAGTGCAAAAAAACTCTGCATCGCATTCATAGATCCACTTCAAGACAATGATATCATAGATAGGAATTTATTGGAGATATGAAGGAATTTATCAGCAATGCAAAAACATCACACTGTATGTAAGCTATTAAACTTAATAAAGCATTTCAAGTTGACTTTTATATTGATTATTTCTTGTTTTGTCACCTAAAAAAGACAGAACACAGAGGAACAGAGTTTGGCATCATCATCATTAGTGTTTGCTCGGGAAGCACAAACAGTGGCATGTAAACTTTTGACTGCCAAGCATCCAAAACAAGTCTTCATAATCAGGGCTCTGTGAGCTGCTCTAACTCTGGATACATTAAGAAAACTGAAAAAACCTGTTTGAAACTTTATGATTATTACATCTTTTTTTAATCAAAAAGTCTCATTAAGATTAAGGTCTCTTTTCCAAGTAAGAACTGAGGACAAGATACATTCATAACACGATCAATGGATGGAACAGCACAACTAATAACAATAAGTTAATAAAAACAGCCACAAGAATCTAAAGAAACAATAAAAAATGAAGCTTTAAAAACCCTATGGGGGTTAAAAGACTTGGGTTTGAGTGCAGTTTACAGTTCATTCCATTTAAAAGGTGCATAATGTTGCACCTGAGCCCATTTCTGCCCACAATAGTGTAGACAAAAAGAGAACAAAGAGATGTGAATAAGTTTAGAAATTTCAACAGTAAAGCTTTACAGACAAATAATATGACATGGCTACTTCTTAACTGTAAGGAAGTCAGACAGAGCAGAATGATAAGTAGAAAATTCTGCAATTTGAGATAAAGTGTAATGCAGTGATACACTGAGCTCAACCACTAAAGTGCCGAAGAGGTCTAATGATGATACAGAATATTTCCACAGTCAAGGACAGACTTGAAGTTTGGCTGCACAGCAGTTTCACAGTTGGAAGAAGACAAACACCATTTACTTTTATTTAAGGAGTGTTGTCTGATGGACCTTGAATGATAGTCTGCTGTTGGGCAAAATTACATTACATGACTCAGCCAGAGTAATATTCCTGTCATCTAAAGTTTTCTAACAGCAGATAGTCAGACTCACTGGTGGAGGTGGACAATGCTATGAACTTTGTCTTTTTCTGCATTTATTCATCTGGTCTGTAATTACGAGACAGGTCCAAGGTCAGACTGGAGCCTGAGGCATATAAAATTGTATCATTAGCAAAATAATGGACTTTAAATCATTGATAAGTTAGAACTGTGGTATTTATGTACAATGCAAACAGTAATTGACCAAGAATAGGCCACTGTGGCATTCAGATAGTAAGAGAGCTTCATTAAAAACCATCAGAAGAACAGTCTGAGAACTTTTTTTTTTTTTTTTTTGTAAAGAAAGAGTGGAACCAATTAAGTAAAGTTTCATCTAGACTAATCAGACTGCAGTTTGTGTAAACTTGCTTTATGTTCGAAAGCATCAGATTCTTTTTAGAGGTCCATTAGGAGTGCAGCACAAAATTGCTTTTTATTTAGGAAATAAAAATGTAGTCATCGACTGAAGCTGCAGATGTAATTGAGCTGTGACTGGGTTCAAAAAACTATCGTCACTGTAGTTTTTTAAAAATGTGCTTTGTGTGCACAGATTAGGGAAAGAAGATACAGGTGCACATAACCTGCACTGATGTTGTAGCATTGTTTTCATCTAAGCAGGGCTTTATTAACATTTCCATTGCTCGGTAACTAAACTAACTAAATTAAAGAAAAATTGAGGCATTAAAAACCCACTTCAGATCGTGCATAATGCATTTAATCACCCACAGGCAAAGGCACGTTGATCAAACAAGCGACCCCGTTGTAAATATTCATATAATTCTGTTTCCTGGCAAAGTGGGCCTTTGACGTAAATGGACACAATTCCAGCCACATTTCTTATCTGGTTGTGGACACATGAACTTGAACTTGTTGAACCTTTCTGGGTCACCACAATGAACTTTAACCTTTTTTTCAATTATTATTCAGAATAAAATGCAAAAGTGCCGTTCAGGTGGCTACAATTTGTCTATATCACTATAAAAGTATTATCCTATTCTATTGCAGTTATTTCTATTCCAATGCCATCATTCTACTAATCATGACACTTTTTCCACCGAGTTGTAATCTGTAAGTGGTGCATCCGTGTTGACATGACGTAATTACCTTAAGTCAATGCTGCGAGAGTCCTGATAAGTTTTATGGAGGTTCAATAGGGGGGACTTTTGGCATTGCCTCACTCTACATATGTGTGTGTGTGTGTATTTCTGTGTGTATATGCATGTTGTGCTCTGTTATCAGTGTGACCCTCCACGTGTTGACTGTTGACACAGGCAGAGTTTGGGCTGCCGCTCTGATAACAAGGACCTTTATAAGTCAGATGAGAGGAGAAGTCACTCTGCAGACCTCTGATCTGAAGGTAAAGGCCAGCCACTTTTTCACATATTGATCTCCTTTTCCTGTATTAGAAAAGAATGTATCTAAAATTAATTATAGATAAAATAAGGACATCAGCTATTATTAATGATTAGTTTATTCTGATTTGTATTTTTTTCTCATATGTCCCTCTGCAGAAAGACAAACATGCATCTCAAAGTTGTGATCTTCACCTTGTCATTCTTGACAACTTCTGGTAAAGACAACTCTTAAAATGCTGTTAAATACCCTTTATTTTGCACTTTCACATATTTAATTTTTTTTTTTGTCTTTGCAGCGTACCCATTCCACCGACTCAGCAGGGAGGCAACCTGGACTGATTTAAAGGCCAACCAGGCTCATGACAAGGCAGAACCCACGAAGGATGTGAAGTAAGTTGATTAATCTAAACTCTGTAAAACAGTTAAAGACCTCAAATAAATCTGCATCCACAAACTCAGCTCAAGGTGAAGTATTTCAAGGTAAAAACACACTAATGTAACACTTCTGTCTTTCTCTGCTCAGCAATATCTACAAAAGCCACATGGACAGCAGTGCCCTTTATGACCAAGATGATGACAGCAAAACTCCCGTAGGAGAAGAGATGCAACATAAACTCAACATGGAGTCTGAGCGTCTGCGTATCCGTCTGCACCAAGAGCTGGCAGAGCTGCGAGAGAGGTTGTCCCCATCGACAGCCCACTTCAGCTCCACCCTGGCCACCATGAGGGAGCGTCTGGCTCCCCTCACACAGCAGCTCCAGAGCTCTCTCAGCAGCAACACTCAAGATCTGTGTGGCCAGCTGAGCCTCTATCTGCAGGGCCTGGAGACAGCAGAGGTCCAGGCTGAGGCCAGTCCGGCTCTCTACCCAGAGGCCTTCGCCTGGATGGGCCAAACCCTGGAGCGCAGCAGCTCCAAGGTGGCCGACATCATCAGTGACTTCCATACTAAAACTATTGGGGTGATCGAACATCTGAAAGAGATCAGTGCTAGTGAGGAGGAGGCAGCCAAGACAAAGCTCTGGCAGGAAATTAGCTCCCGCTTGGGACAGGAAGTGGGTTCATTGAGGCTGGAGGTACAGAACAGAGTGGGGGCTCTCAAAGCAGAGCTTTCTGCCCTGCTAGAAACTGCACAGCCTCATATGGCTGAAATGAAAGCCAGCATGGAGCAGTTCTGCCAAAATGCAGCCCTGCAGAGCCAAGTGTTTCAGGCCCAGATGGAGAGGCTGTTTCAAGGGTTGCAGGAGGAGCTGGAGTTCCAGGGAGCCTCCATCCTATCCCCCTCCTCTTCTTCCTTGTCTATACAGCCGGGAGGCTCTTTGCAGGAAGACTTTTCACTTAAACTGTCTGCTCTGATCCAAGACATTCTGCACTCAGTGTAGCAACAGAGACCACAAAACACTCACTTAACTGCTTTTATGGACACATTAAAGTGATTCTTGTATTCCTGTCTGTGATTTTGACATCATGCCAGCAAAGTAAGTAGCTTGTAAATATTTGTGAATGTAAAGTTTTGATTGATCTATATGGGAATAAGTGTATTAATGTCAGTATACAGTTACTGTGTCATATGAAAAGATGTTGCTTTTTGAGAATAAAGTTGATGATACAAATTACCTGTTGTCATTTTTTAAGTATGTATAATAAACCAGAGAGTACATCAAAATGATTTCAAACCTTGTTTTTATTCTGTACAAAACATACCAAAGTTCTGACTTGTATACTAAGATTCTGTGCAAAATACAAAAAGAAAGTGGTACAAACTGATAAAATTGTTGAGAAACATAACTGTTTTCTGAGCAAACTTGAATTAATATGAAATATTAAAATGCAAAATGCAGTGCAAATTTTTGTTCCTTCATGACCGACAAATGTTAAATGCAGGTGCAGTAACTATAGACAGAAAAAGTTTATAGATACCAGCACATTTGCTTCAAGCTCACCCGACAAAATCACCTGAAAAATCTCAAGATCACCAGATTTTGTGCGCTCGCAGTTAACACTACAAAATGATAATTTGCCCACTGATTTTTCAGGCAAAAGGCTGAGGTAGTCCTCCCACCCAGTAAAACTTCTTCAGGACAAACCAGCCACCCAGAACCAGGAGGGCAGCGGCAGCAGAGCCGAACACGACTCCCACCACCAGGCCCGTCATGTTCACGTCATCCGTCTCTGGTGCCACATCACTGCCTGATGCACATGAGGGGAAATGAATAAAGAGATGTTACCATTGTGGGTAACCAAAACTTTCAAGATATTAAGATGTGTTTCTACAGAAACGAGTGTGATCAAAATATACTCACTGTGGGCAGCAACATACGGCTTGTCTTTAATAAGGGGGAGAAAGGAAAGAGAGTCAAAAAATCAACTTTGGGTCTTAGCACATTAAAGTGGTGTTGTGTTTTTATTCACTGCGTCTAACCTTCTGCAGCCATATAAAGTGGTCCAAATGAAAGAGTGGCAGATTCAGTGCTTTCTTTTCCAAAAGGAGTCAAAGATCTCTTTCTTCTGCTATTGCAGGCCTGAAAAACAACAAGAATCCAGGTGGGTTTAGCCTGACACATGTTGTGATACTCTGAATGTCACCGAATCATTCATCTGTTAATGAAAGTATAGAGATTCTTATTTCTAAATGTGATTTTATGCTAATCAAAACATACTTAGGAATACTGAATACAATTTCTGCCTAAGGATCCCATTCTACACACTAGACCTTTCAGTTTAAGAAATATTGCAGGATTTATTTTATTTCTATTTCATGTTAAATCTTGAAAATAAATTACAACAAAGATGAACTGGGGTTTCCCTGGTGGTTTGTGGGTTTAAGGTGTGAAACATGAGCCACAGCATCCCTGGTTCAAACCCGACCATAGACCCGTTCTTCTCCTTGCATTTCTGTCTCCCTTGTGTTTGCGATTTAACAAGGCTTTAATATGCTCTAAAATACTGTTTCCTCATGCATTTTTAACAAGGTTTAACAAGGCAAAGTGATACGTTTTATGCACGTTGATAAATTGAATTGTTAAAATCTTTACTCTGGGGCACCTTTAAAATTTTACATCTGCCTCTTTTCGATGTCTTGAAAGCAGAGTCATTTATTCTTTGCTCCCCCAACTTACGGACAGCAGCTCCTGGCATTTGCTGGGCTCACAGAGTCTCATTATGCAGTGCAGGTAGATGCTGGACTTTGTCTTGTCACGGTGCTGAACAAAGCGGAAGGCCTCAAAGTTAAACCTCGCAACCTTGGAGAGACCATTGCTTGTCACAGATGACCTTTGGTCCACTTCACAGCTATCAGAAAATCATTTAGAGTTAGCTCACATTTTAAAAAAGTGATGTGAAAATCCCACATATGAAGCTATACAAACAGTGTGTGCGTCCATACCCGATGAAGAAGTTGTGCTGCTCGCTGTTTGTTAAGTTGTAAGCTGTGGGAGTACCAAAGCAGTGATCCAGCAGTATGTAGAAACTAAAACAGGACAATACGACAGTGAGTTACTGTTTGCCACAAGAACACACAGTGCTCATTTTTATTTCAATATTTGTTTTCAGATAAAACAAACTACTAGCATCCATGGGCTTTGCTTACTTTCCTGTGAGGTTAACAGCCATGACCTCCACATAGATCCTGGTGCGTAGCTCAAGTCCTGTTGAAGGTACATCTAACGGGTGGGTATAGTCAACATCCTGGACAAAGAAGACATCATATAAGAGTAACACAAGTCACAAGAAATTACTCTATAGTGTGTCTAACGCTGTGTTGTTGTGATGTGTGTTTGTTGGCTACTTACATCATAAACACTCATTTTCAGTGTATCAATGAAGGTTCCATTGTTATCGCTGGTCGCCACAGAAACTGAAGAGCTAAAAAAATCATGGAGAAGAAACATATTTTATATACATGCAGGATGATTTTACGACATGCTTAGATAATCCTCCTCCAAATATCCCCATTTCTCACTGTAGGCTTTTTTCAAGATGGACAGGCACTCACGACACGATCTGTGTGTTGTTGATGAGGTACTCCAGCGGGTAGCGGCAGGAGAAGTGATAGTAGAGGTCTGTGGAGTAGCTGATCAGCCCCTGGTCAGATCTGGGTGTGTCTATGTACCCAGTGATAACAACTGACTGGATGCTTGAGAAGCTGGCAAAGGGGCCTGCGGGGTCAGGGACCTCATCCACAATCTGAACAAGACAGCAAAAAAACACAATAACTACATGATCTTCCTCAATATTTCCACAAATTCTAAATATAAAGTTGTTCCTCCATATCTTTGTTGCAGAAAAAAATATGTAACTACTCCTCCCTTTAAACATTTGTGTGCATCACCCTAATTGTGTAAGTATTTCAGCTTCATTTCTCTTCTATCATATCCCTTCTGACCTGCAGTGAATGGCGACAGGGATTATCCTGACTGTGGTTAACAGGAAGCTGGTAGCGGATAACTGGAGGATCCACAGATGTGTCGATGGAGCCCAGGCAGTCCGAGGTGTTGTGGTTCCCATTCAGAGCCAGGTCGGAGGTGTTGAAGCCTGACCACTGAGCAGTGCACAGGTTGACCTCCAGGGTGATCATACTGGGGCCACAATCGACTTTCAGGTCTGAGTTGTCTGAGAAAGATGAACACAGAGAAATCAGAACAGTGAGGATTTATGTTTCGATATTGTGAGATTTTAAGGAACACTGATATAATGAACCAGTTGATGCTGCGGAGAGAGATGAGAAAAACCTGTAAGATAGAACGGAAAAAAAGGTAGTGTGGTCTTCAGTTATTTTACCTGGGGTCCTGTCATACTCAGAGGAGCAGTTGTAGAGACACAGAGCTGGCTGCAGCAGCACGACCAGCAGAGGGAGACAAAGATACAGAGTCATGTTGTCTGGATGAGGCTCAGTCAGATTGATCAGTGAAAGCGCTGTATTAAGATGGAGAAGAAGACAAAATATTAACAAAATTAAAAAACAGCAAAATAGTTCTGAGAGGAAAATTCAGTGAGTCAGAGCAAGTATGACAAAATGCTAGCAGCTAATTAAAAAAAACATTAATCGGATACGAATGTTATTCTAATTCTTTTATTATGATATTATGCTATTGTGTTATTATGTTAGTGTATTATTATATTATTTTGTTGCTTTTTCTAGCTGTAACTGTGAATATCTTTTTTTAAAGCTAATTACTACATTAAAATAAATTAAATACAACAGAAACAAATGTGAAAATCTGAGGAGGTTCTTACCTTAGCGTGTACCTGAGCAGGTGTCATGGAGGTAGTTGCTCAGTGCGGCTTTTATAGTCTTTGACAACCCAAAGACACCTAAAACCAGAGAGGTGTGACTCTCAAGCCCTCCCATTCACTAATCATAGACCCCACACACACTTTCTCCATGCCTCTATCATGACCTTCTTCAGACCCCAGCAGAGATC
>JAPZDY010000024.1:14256000-14282032 GCA_029783645.1 Ctenochaetus hawaiiensis
TGGCACGGTTTGCTGTCAAATCTAAACCCAGCAGATTAAAATGTCATTGGGATTTGACACAGATCCCTCAGGTTAACCTGCTGCTTTAGGTTTCCTTTCATTAAAAATGATCCTTGACAAGCAGAGGTGAAAGTTATTATTGCTGATTGGTTGTGCTGGAGCAAATAAGGTTGATGCATGCATATTTAATAATAAGAACATTATTTGTACTTCAGGGAAAAAAGATTTTTAAAAATATCAACATAATAGATTACATTAACTTATTGTTTTCCCCAAATTTATTCTATTTTACTAAACCTGTGCAGGTTCTCGCTGATGTGTCCTGCATAAAATTGGCTAATTCAGATTATTCTGTATTGATAACACCCTTAAACAACCAGAGACACTTTACTGCTTTGCAAATACATAACAAAAGCAGCTCTCAAAAGGAAGATGTACATTTTCTATTTTTAGATCTCAAAGTCTTTGTATAGAGATTCACTGTCTTTAATAAAGGAATCATGTCTGCAGAAAGAAACACCTTGAATGCTTGAAAGGTGATCACGCTTGCCACAAGCTATGAAGTACTCAGCCAGCAAGGACAAACCTTTGTTAATTTCTCTTGCATGTCAAACCTCTCCTCTATTGTCTCCATAGACTTGCATTGCAGGTAGTGTGTGTGCAGTAGCTATGGGCCACAACTGTAACTGCTAAAATGAGAAGCTCCATTGTTCGTCAAAAGCATAGAATGAAAAGGAGCATCGGTGTTTTTGCCAAAGAGCCCATGGTGAGAGAAGACATTTGTCACACTATCCACAGATGCGTCACTATTTTTAAATTTCTTCAGTCTTTGCTTGCTTGGAGGAGTTTACCTCCCAGGACATTGGTTTGAAACAACTACTTAGCCATTCCTCGGCACTCTAATCACATTCTCCATTTCATTTTCCTTTAATCCATTTGGCTGCAGGGTGAGAGATAATGTCTGTGTGGAGATGTCTGCAAGATGATCTCCAACTGGGGGATTTTGATAGAGAAACAAAAGGATTAAATGTTCTCATGTGAGAAGAGAAAGTTGCAATTTCAGATAAGTAAAAAAAAAAATCTATTAAAAAAATAACAAAATTAGATCAGGGCTTACTGTCTTGTGATGGCAACATTGTATGAATTAAATTTATGAGACAGTAACAGACATCAAAAAGTTCAATGAGAATGCTATTAATACAATAGAACAGGATACAAATGAACCATTAAACAGCCATTATCTTAGCCATTTAGTAGGCTCTGACTGCCAGCATTATTAAGTCAGCGGGCTGCATTAATGTACATCTTTACTGCTTCCTTTCACCAAGAGCCAGAAAGGTTTGTGACATAATTACATTAGAAAACAATGATAACATGTCCAAGGGCAGGACAAGGATTTAGTGTTGGAAGAAAGCGGATACACTGGGAAGCATGTGAGGAGACACTTTGCTCTGCGGGCATGTACAGTACAGAAGATACTTAATGGAGCTAATGACTCTTCAGGGCATAAATACAGCATAACAATAGACATCCTACTGAGAAGCAGTCAAGATATGTTTAAAAATAGTTGCAAAACTCCAATATTGCAGAGGAGTTTTTGTCTGGTTTCCCTTCAGAGAAAGTGCTCGTTGCGTTGATGTGTGGCGGTAAATACTGCAGCTAATACATTTCCTCTTGTTACACAATCCTGTTATTTTTTTCAAACCACATTAAATATTACTGGCATGTACAACTTTTGCTGAGGATACATAATCAGTTGGTATTTAAAGTACAAGTACTTCCCGTGCAGAACAATGTCTGCCTTGTTACTGGTGTATTATTTTACATAAAAACATTAGATTAATGCTGATGCATTAAGTGTATGTGATATTTAACTAACTTTTTTATGTAGATTTAGTTATTACAGTGTAGTGGTTCCCAAACTGAAGAGGTCTTAAGATGTGATAATGGGAGATAAAAGAAGAATAAAACTACACTCTGCCACTCTGAGAAACAGTTATAAAAATGAAATCCATCTGTGAAGTTCAAAGCTTAATGTATTTTTAGTAGGAACTTAATACAAAAAAAAAACATGACAAGAAACAGATTTTCTACAAGTGGCCAGAAGTGACAAAGAATGGAAATTTGTTAGATACATGCAGTTCAGTCAATGCACTACTTTCACTTCAGTGTAGTGAAGTTGAAGTAAAGTAATTAAAAGGAAAAACTCGAGTGCAGTGAATAAGAACTTGTACTTAGGAATTTTCCAACACTAAATGTTATTTGACAATAAGTGAGAGTGAAGTTGCAGCTCTGCCTTCTTTCATATGTAGTTTGGCACCATCTGCTGGCCAAAATAAGACAGAACTCAAGCCCTGGCTTTTTGCCTCTAACAGACTCATGAGAGGCACAACTTCCTTCCTAACTGGTCAGAGAGCACAGAGATAGCCATTGTGTGTTTGGTTTTCAGAAGAAAACACCCCCTTTCCAGTAAAGAAAGGATGCAAAACTAATCTGTAATTTTAAAAGACACAAAGGTGAAAGGATCTGTGGGAAACTATGTCTTGTCCTGTACAAAGTGGAGAAAAACTTGGCTTATTGAACATTAACTGTTAAACTTTTTGCTCATTTAATTCAGTATTTTCAGAAAAAACACCCCTTTTATGCTAGTATATCAATGGCTTTTACGTGGATCTTGATCTTGAGATCCACACTAGGAAGATCATCTCTCTTTTAAATTCTACTTTTTCAGTGCTGTTGGTATGTATTTAAATTCTTGGTTTATTTTGGGCTTAATTAAACCACCATAAGAAACCCTGGGTCAAGGCAGTCATTTTAATTTAGTAAAACACTGCACACAAACACAGTTAATGGGGAATCATTTCTTTATTTTTGACTCAAGACCACTGAGCAGGGTAATCCGACAATGCATCTACTCCAGTCCTAAAGGATATTTGATTATCTACAAGGAGGCCTTCTCACATGAATCTGTATGAAATGCTTCATCTTTAATTTACTTTGTGGCCACTATGGTTGTTGCTGCTGTCATGTGATCTGTAAACCCACTGAACACTCAAATATGCAAATCAATCAACTTTTCAAATGCATACGCAGTTTTCACAGTGTTTGTTTATATAGAAAAACCTGAATCTCCAGCACAACATTAAAGCCCTGCTGTGAAATGGTGTATTCCTGATCATGCACACTGATGATGTGAGAAAAGCACAACAGGGGTCATGTTTGTGACACAGCTCTTCATCACATGACAAACTTTTGCGCGCTGGTAATCAAATTAACGTTGGAGCCATAAAGGCCAAAACAAGGACAAATCATTTCAGGTCACACATGATAAGCATCCAGAGACCCGGTCTGACAACAAGACTCCTGCCTGACAGACACTCTTGTGTTACCAGAGAGAGACAAATAGAGAGATGACCTGAAGTCAGTTAGCAGACAACAGAGCAACACACAGACAAACAGCCTGTGATTGTTTGTCCTCTCTCAGCTGTCCACAGAGAGGAGCTGGTGTTTATTTCTCTGCGTCCAAGGTCATCCGGTGATGGATGATAAAAATCACAACACAAGAGAAGAATAAACTGTAGGCGTTGGGGAGGTGGGTGTGTGATTACCCAGATTTAGATCTTACATGGCACATTGTGTTCTAGTGCTGGATACAGTAACAAGGTCTGCAGACATGGGCCTGCAATAAAGCTACTATATAACGTGACAAATAACTACAGTATGAGAGAGCATCATTGTTTTTTGTCTTCTGTTCTTCTCAGTTTTCCATTACATCTTTACTATTTTTCCTGTTCAGACTGCATTCACTGAGTTGTTGGTAGATGTGTTTTAAGTGGGAGGTGGTTGGCATGTGTGGTGGTGTTAGATTGTAGTAATTTCTGTTTTTTTATTAGTGTATCTGGAGTTTTTATAGAAAGCACTGCGTTGAAACAGATGCTTCATTTTGGTTGAGAAATGTGTGGTTAAGTGAATGTAGTTTGGTGAAGCACATGAATGCAGTTGAAAAAATTGAGATAGGAAAACATTTAAGAAGAAGAGAAAAAATGTTACAGGTCAAATGTTGTTTTTTAAGCGGATAAGAAGATGACTGACGATACCTACAATAGGTGTCGAGTTGAATTGATATTTGGTGACTGCAAAGGCCACAGCTAATGATTTTTTAGGAAATGTTCAGATAAAGGTAATCACTTTGTGCAACTTTTGCATTAATTTGCCACAACTTGTCCCTCTGGGGCAGTGGTAGGAAGGAAAACAGCAGCATGTGGGCCAAATTTGTCCCTGCAACAGCGATGTTTTGATAAGTTCAAAATTGATACATACTTTTCCACTGATCCTTCTAGATTAAAACATAAATATAAGGCTTGTTTTAATACCAACACATATGTTTAAAATCAAATATAGCCACCATGTAAAGAGAGACATGTGAGCAGCTGCTATTGAGTCAGTGGCTGCTGAATGAAGACTGCAATGAACTACAATAAACTTAGCCACATGAAAAACACAGATATTAACAACAACTCCACTGAAATGAAACAAGAACCCTTTGAATTAAAACACAGGTTTAGTTTCACAGAATAAGCCAATTTGACTGGAACAAATATTAGTCTTTCAAACTGAAATGTGAACAGTAATTAAGAGCTGAAGATTACCTTTTCAAAAGGGAACAATAACAAAAACAACAGCAGTATTTTCATTCAGCTGTGACTAAAGAGGGCCACCATTTGACCAGCCAGCCAGTCATTCAGAGGAAAGTCTCCATCTGATGTGTCTGTTGAAACTGGCAGTGTAAAACAATTTAATCTAGTTGCGTAACTCATAAAACTTTCCCCAGACTTTCACAATCATTCATATTCTGGATATTAAGCTCCAGAGCCTGGAAACCAAAACAAAACAGTGAACAGGAAGTACGCTGCTGAAAAAAAAATCCTTTCCTCTTCCTCCTCTGCATGCCTTCCTGTTCCATGGACAATCTCTCTCTCACCCTCCTCCCTTTATTTCATTGACTGGGTCACTATCTCACTTTTATGTCCTGGCTGTGTTGCTCATTGCATTGTATTTTCATTGCATGCTCTGAGTCAATTTCCTTTTAAATGCTTACGCTTGCTTAATTGGAGATTTTGAAGTGTTTTGTTTAGTTGTGGGTCCACCACTCCAGACATATTGTTGATAACAACTTCACACACACAAGATCAGTGTGTGTACCAGACAAAGAAGAGGAAAAACTGAGTTGTACTCTTAAAACGCACCATTTAAGTTGCTGAAGTCAACCTTGCGTCTGTTTCTGTTTTCTCGCTTCATTTTCTCCCCTGAGCTATTTTCCCCAGACAGCACTCAATTACTGTGTGTGTGTGTGTGTGTGTGTGTGTGTGTGTGTGTGTGTGTGTGCATGTGTGTGTATGTGTGTAGTGGCATAAGAATGAGGGATTCTCATTCTTTATTTTAAAACAGGGAGCATGATGCACAGTGAATACACAAAGACCTCTATTCATCCCAGTATAATGACATTTCTAGGCTATATGTGAAACGTGATTTGCTAATTTGGTAAAAAAAAAGGGGGGGGGGAGGGATAAAAGCTGCACAAATCCATATCCCAAAGGTTTGAGTTTACATCCGGAGAGAAAATAAGTCATTTTAAAGCAACTTTGCTAAAAACTTGGACTATCTCCCTGCGGATGTTTTTTTCCTCTGCGCTTGACGCCATATGCACGCCTTCACGACTCGACCCACTTTTGACTGGACGAACTGCTGCCTCTGTCACAAGTCTGTGTTTTTAATCACAGGGTTTACCTCCTAACTAACAGGTTAAAGCTTTAATTTTAAAGGTAATCGTCCAGAACACTCGGGTGAACATGTAGAGATGGATTTTATGAAGCTGTTTGGCACTGTTATCGCCGTTTTGTTCCACCCTGGATCCGCTTCTAAAATAAATGGTAAGAACTTAAGTTAACGGAGGCTCCTTTTCAAAACTCCGCAGACATTCTGGGTTAATACTGTGAATATTGTATGCGTATGTCATTGAGGTCAGACTTGACTTGTTTGTTTCTGCTTACACCGCTGTGAATCTGCTGTTTTTTTACGACAGCAGAACCACCGTTAAAAAAAAACGTGTATCACAGTGATAAACAGGCTGCGGTCAAGCTCACCGCAGCGGCACGCGGGTGATGTGGTGGAAAATTAACGTCAACAGAGTGTTTATGACTCAGATCACTGATCTGAAGTCAGGAGGTCGCTGCATAACTCCGCTGCATACTCTTAAAACACGGGGGCATTTACGTGATCAACAGCCTGCGAACTGGATCATTAAACAACAGGCATCAAAATGTATGACTGCTTCTCTATAAGGCGAGGAAAGTTTGTTTATTAATAAGCACGTTTCATGCAAAGAGAAAAAGAATAAAACAGCACTAAACATGTTTTTACTTAAAGAAGTTGACTAAGTTTTGACACCAAACTCGAAATTAGGCCTATAGCTTCCTGGCAATATTATTTAGTCAGAGACTGGTCATGATGACATCTGTCCATTATTTGTTTTTATCAGCCTATTTGTTCATGGATTCATGTGGTTTCCAGCCTGGGGGGGTCAGGACGACCACAAGTGACCATGATACTAATCTGGGTGTCTGGATGATTACAGAGAAGTAAATTATGGTGGCTTTTTTCGCTAATCTTTACTTTTTTCTGGACAATCACCTTTTTTCACCTTTTATCACCTCATCATCTCAACTCCTACATAGGCATCCTGAGGGGCTTTATGAAGAAGAGTTCACAAGCAAATATTAGGGAACTTCTGGTTTATTCAGTCTGCCTCTTAGCAAATACAACACCAGTAACAGTGTTGTCTTGATCTGCAGAACCAAAAGAGGATTTCCTGACTTTTGACTCTGAAATTATTTTGAGGTTGGAAATAAGGCAAAATATCCTGGATAGTTTATTACAAAACAAATGACAGATGATGATGACATTTATAGACAATGCCTCAAGATGTATGTATAAAATAGTTTGAATAAATTTCTCTCTTTTTTTTTGGTGACTTTAGGTTTGAATTCAAAATTGAATCATTAGATCCAGTGTGTAAGATTTAATGGGATTTATTTTTGGAATATGGCAGTGCAACACATATATTTTAATTTGTATGTTTTTATAAGTGCATAATTACTGAATATACAAAGGATGTAGGTCCTCCCTAGAGTCGGCGGTATTGCATTGCCATGTTTCCACAATAGCCCAGAAAAGACAAACCAAATGCTGGTTCTGAGAAAGCCTTTTACATTTTTCGTGAGTTTTGCAGCCACCATAAGTTCTCCTACATGCTTGGAAGAGAAAGGTGAACAGAGGGATATTCAGTTGGCTGCAGCCTGCATCTACACCACTAAATGCTACTAAATCTTACACACTGGATCGTTAGCCTCCTCATTTTACCTCCTCAGCAAACAACTGCGTTTCAGACATGTTTAGACTCACATATTTAAAATGCTGCTCTTCACTGTCTGTCACACTGTACCACAGTATGAAAACCAATGTAGAAAAAACAAACAAATGTTTTTTAAGCCCTTAAAATACAGGTTTTACACTATAATTTCACTACCACATGGTTAACTCTACCCACATTGTGGGACAATGAGGCCAGACTTTGGCTAAAAAATTCTGCTTCCTAATTTGTCCATGATACAGTAGGCTGTTTACAATCTTCCAGCCATGTGGGTGACACAGGAAGTCTCCAGAAAGCAAAAACACCCTGCATTTACCATCATGTTATCTCCCTTATGTTGACTCTGGTGTCCAGGCCAAAGGATCTGTCGGCGTGGGACAGAGCGTCCGTGCTACAAGGTGTCCTACATTCAGGACAGCAGGCGTAGGCTGACCTTTGAGGATGCCAGGCGGGCCTGCAGGTCGGATGGAGGCGAGCTGCTCAGCATCGAAACGGAGAGCGAGCAACGCCTGATGGAAAGGTTCATACAGCAGCTGCAGGTTGGAGATGGAGACTTCTGGATCGGGCTCCGCCGCAGCCCAAAGCAATACAGGACAGGGACCACAAACCCAGAATGTCCTTCGCAGTATTATTGGCTGGATGGAAGCAAGGCCAAGTTCAGGTCTTTTGTTATTTTTTTTATGAGTAAATGTGTCAACTATATCAGTGAAAATGAACACAGCTAATCAAAAAAGGAAACGTCAGAGACAGTCGGTCAGGACATTGAATAAAATATTGAATTGAGTGATTGTGTGGGTATTATGGAATATCTGCACTTCATTGCTATAATTTGGGAATGAGAAATTAAAATATAAAGTAAAACACTAAAATCTAAATTTTTAACGTGATGCAAGTCTAGACATGTGCACATTATTTGCTGCAGGAACTGGCATTGGGATGAACCATCGTGTGGCGGTGAAATGTGTGCGGTCCTGTACCACCAGCCCTCTGCACCACCTGACCAGGAAGGTCATTTCCTGTTTCGGTGGAATGACGACAACTGCAACTCCAAGAACAACTTTGTCTGCAAATACCCAGAAGGTGAGTCAGTGGATCACAGACACTGTGCTGTTGTATCAGGCTGGGAATTATTGACATTTGGCACTCTTAGTTTTATTTGGTACTTTACTCCACAAAATTGGAATTTCATCTTCCAAAAACCACAACTAAAACATGGCCCTTGCTGTCAACAGCTAGTAATCAACAAGTAATCTGTAATTTTAATGTTGGTGGCCTGGATTATTGCAATACTCTGCTCTCTTGCAACCTGAAACAAGGTATTACTGCCTGTGTTTAAGATATACCTGATGCACTTTAAACACATGCAGATACCTTAGATGTTTATTTTCCAATCAATTTCAATAAATTTCAATAAATTAATTTATTTGACTGACTTGTATATGAATCTCCTTAAAGTTCTTTGCAACTTGAGAGGAAAACAATTGTTTTCTATATTTGTGGTCTGTAGTTGCATTGGCCATTTCATTTGCCTGTTTTTTTTTATTGACTGTCCTTATGATTTCTGTTTGTTTTTTGTTTGTTAATTTTGACTTGTTTGACTCACTAGAGCTTTTTCTGTTCTGTTTGTTGCATTAAAACACTCTGTAATATGGGTTGAGAAAAGTGCTCCATAAATAAAGGTTAATAATGATTAATTTTATTATTATTTTTGAAACATGGTTAACAAACATGATCATTTGTTTTACTTCAGCAGTTAACTCCATGGAAGATTAATGCCTTTTCTTAACCCACAGTTGTTAGTTATTTGGCTTCCTTTTTATAATGGCGCTTCCCGTTGTTTATCTTTTCTTTCTCTTTTAAGACATCTAATGGTTTCTGAATGCATGCTTTTATTTATTCATTTATTTTTTAATTAGATGAAAGAAGCAGCATTGATTGCACCGTTTTACATATATGCTTTCTATATAGAAGTTTGAGTGGCTGAATAATTTTAGCTTACTTATTTCTTTTCTCTGTCTTTTGCAGAAAAAGTACCAGTATTTACTGAAGAAGGGAACACAGCCCATGCAGGTAAAGCACATGCTGTCCATGTATGCGTGACGTTTCTGCTGAATACAGATAACTGCTGGTTGCAGATGTGTATATGCTTGGATCAAGAAAAGTCAGACACCATATATCTTGTGTTTAACCTTTCCTTCATGTAAACAAAGCCCTCTAGTGGTCAAAATGTTTAATGTTGGTTTTACTTTGCAGTTTCCGCAAGTCACATGTGGTAAAGCACAGTACATGTACAGTGTTATTAAACCTTAAAGAACAACAATCTCTGTCTGTCAAGGACTGATGTTTTTCATTAAAAAAACATGCTCAAAATAAGATTTTTATAAAATTGAATCAACACAGACTCAAAACTTAGAAAACACATTATTCACATGCTCTCTTCGTGACTCCAAATTGTGTAATTTAGCTAAATTTGTATTGCAAATACTCTATTACAAGTAAAAGTCCTGTGTTCAAATTGTTACTCAAGTAAAAAATACACAAGTATTCCAATCACATTACACTTAAATTACCAGTAAGTGACAGCGCTTTTTATGCAGATGGACTAAGTTCAGCTGATGATGTTTATTGTTGTCTCACTGCTTCAGTTCCATCTCTGAGGCCAAACATATTCTCAACCACAGAAAGTGATGAGAGGATAAAAATAGGACTACCAGAGTTGTCAGGTAAGAAAAAACATTTTTATTTACCACTTATTTATTTACCACATAAAGGAATACCCTACATAATAAAAGACTAATAACTATTCAGGGATAAAGTTCATGTTCAGAGTTCATCTTATGGGAAGTTTTGCCTGATGTTATTCTTTTATTTGCAGTGTCTCTTTCAGACAACACCCTGTATGTTTCCTACATCCTTTATGCAACTATTCCTGCTCTGCTGCTGCTCCTGTTTGCAGCTGCTGGTTTCTTCTGCTACAGACAGCATGCAAAGAGGTAAAGCAGAGAACAATAAGCTGTTTAACTGCAAATCATGCTACGTATATATCTTTTGTGCTTTTAAAAAAGTGTTTTTCTGGATGTGCAGTGATAAAAAAACATATTAATGAGCATTTCTGAGAAGATGTTTTTTACAGATGTTAATATATACGGTATGTGTCAATAATGCATCAGTGAAATATTTATAAATCAATATGGCACATTGATGCTGTTTCCAAGTATTTCAGTTAAGCACAAATTTCATAAGGGTATTTTTGGTCTGCTTTGTGGTAAGTAACATGTGGGAGAAATGTGTTTTCTCACTTTATGTGGCCTGTTATGTCGTCATCACACTAATGAACAGTTTTTCTCTCTTTAAACCATGTTGTGGTGACCTCACTATGTTTTTTTTCTTTGATATTTAGGAGGAAAACAGAAACACAAAGTTGTCCCAACAGATCAAAACCACGGGTGTCAACAACAGCTTCGCCTTATGCCGTACAAGGACCTTATGCCTTTAGTGACATTACATGTACCAAGCTGCCTCACAGTGCTCTGGGCAGCAGCATGCCAGCACACATCATGACAAAGTATCCCTGTGCTTCCTCCCAGGACTCCCATTGTGATGATTATGAGAATGTGTCATGTGTGGACAGGGAGAGCGGCTTTGTGACCAATGACATCTATGAGACCTGCAAAACTCAGAGCCGGCGCTGCCGCAGCCAGACTGGTTGGGTGGAAAACGAGATATATGGATAACACTGTTGATGCTGGTTAAACACATTTGACCCAGTTAGACTGAAGAACACAATATTCTCCATCACCTCCTCCCATACACCCTGACTGGTTACATTTGTAGGGCAGGATTATTAAACTTGTGGCTGTGTCAGGTAGAGTACATGAGCATGTATCTTCTGTGTGTGGCTCAAGAGCTGCATCTTGAGCTTCCAGCATCCAAATATACAAATCAGATTAATACTTAAACCAGGGATTCACAAAGATTTGTCTACCGTTTCTCCATAATTAGGCCCCAAATTTCCCAGAACTCAAAATGTCAGTGAAACTGTTGGTCTTAGCATTGCTTAGCATTATACACACAAGTAATAAATTTGTTCAGTTATCCCCATCCATCCATCAATCATCTGTAACCACTTTTCCTTTGCAGGGTCACAGGGGGCTGGAGCCAATCCCAGCTGATATTTGGCAAGTGTTGGTGTACTCCCTGGATTAAATTGTGTCAGATCTATAAAATAAATAAATGATAAAATATTTAAAATCCTTTTAAAATATTACACACAAATGCGTACATATAACCATTAAACAAGACTAATGAGTATAAAGTCCATGCTAGCAGCTCTGTGGGTCTGTTCTTTGTAAAATGTGTAAGTGTTTTGTAATCCTCACAAAGACCAATGCTAACATGCTACAATGCTAATGTTTAGCATGTATAATGTTTACCATGTTTGCCATCTTAGTTTATGTGTTTCCATGCCTACCTTTGCTAATTAGGATTAAACACAAAAATATGCCTAAGGCCAACTGGATTGCCATTAAATGAATTTCCCCCATCTGGATTATTAAAGTGATTATTATTATTATTATTATTATTATTATTAGTAGTAGTAGTAGTAGTAGTAGTAGTAGTAGTAGTAGTAGTTTTTTCAGGTATTTGGTCACAAATAAAGTCTGAAAAATCCAGTTTTTTAAATTTAAGGAAGTCTATTTTCAGGATTGGAATAAAATGTTCATGATTATGTTTCCATCTGTGTATAACCATCTAAAAATATTGTTTATGTTGTGGTTACCTAAAAGTTAGCCCCAAACATCTGAACAGGGAGCTGCTACTCTTCCACAGAGCCCACCATGCTACAACACCATGTTTCTACGATAGCCCACAACAAACACATCAAACATTGGCTCTAGACACTATAGGTTTGCCTACTTGTAAGGACAGAAAATGGGGAGGACTATTCACTTTGTTGACATTTTCAACCTCACAGCTAAATATCCCTGAACTCTGCCCACTGAACCTTCAAAGTAGGGCCATAATCCAGGTTATTATGAGAGGTACATGAATGTATGTTTCAAATTTCATGGCAGGCCATCCAAAAATTGTTCAGACACTTTACCCAAAACAGGAAACATCAGTCCAATGGTGGCGGTCTGTGCTTGCAACACATACCAATTCTCTCACAAATTATGTAACTGCACAGCAGGTTTCAAATAGGGATTAATAAGCTCAAATAAACGGAAATGAGTCAAGGCATAGCTGCTATATCTGGCATGGTGGATTGCACATTTAACCCCGTGAATAAGAAGACTCGCACATGGTTACTCATGTTGTAAACAATCCAAAATTAAACCACTCAGCCCTTTTCCAATCACGTCATGAAATTATGAAACACAAGGACAAAAAGACCCTTTTGGCTGTCTCTGGCAGTGGACTTGTCCTTTTCAGGGGCTATTCTGACCCTTTCTCTAAACTAGAGGAGCGTTGTCAGCCCTGTGTGAGGCTTCCTGTTTGGACTGTGATGTCAGGGAACAGGACAGTACAAGCGGAAACACTGATGACAGAACTCTGCTGACCCCAGTAAACCACAAAGCTGTGGGCTTTCTCGACTCCACCTGACTGTGTGAGAAACTCAATCCTCCCACTGATTTGACAGTATGGAGACTTTTGAGGAGTTTGGAGTGTGTCATAGACTCAATCATCAGCGTTAGCTTGTAAAAGCCTCTGCCTTTCTTGTAAATTTGTTGAACCAATCGTGGATATACATTACCAAACACAAATGCCTGTGTTATTTCTGAGTGTGTACTGAGTGGGATGTTGGATTGGTGTCTTGGAAAGATGTAGCAAGCCCAGCAAGGAGAGGCTGAGTGTGTTCTTGGAGAATGTTAGACAGGAAATGCCAAAAGCACATCTGGAACTCTTACATTCAGGAAGTCTGTGCGTGACAGCAGAGGCCTCCAGAGTGCTGCTCTGCCCGCCTGCTTAGTAATCCACTGTTCTGTGTTCGACTGTCACTGCATGAGCTGAAGGGAGAGACTGCTGGGTGCGAATGTGTGCTGAACCTTAAGAATGACAAGATTTTGGGGTTTTCAATAAAGTTTGGTTAAAAGACATGTGGTTGAATTCTTATTCAGTAATAATTTGGACAGATTGAAATTTGTTTGTATTTATGTGGGGGATGTGTGTGAGTCGTTGGATGTCTGTCATTTGAAGAAAAATACTACTGTATTAAGGAACAGAATTTCAAAAAAGGAAATGTGGAGTCTTGTTTCAATTTGCTATTTTCGCCAACAGGTGGTGCTGTTATGTAGCTGACCAAAGTGTCTTTGTGGCTGATAAAATGTCTAGTTTCACATGAGGTCCTGCATGTTGCATTATACAAAACTGGGCTGATGATTATAATGTGTGATATGTTTATAATGCACGTTGCATCTTTTTTTGTTGACTACAAAAAACATAAGGTACATAAGGTGGACATACTGTGTTATGTTTTTTTTTTCTTTTTTTATATTAAAACCTTGAATGTCGTTTTGTTTAAATTTGTTTTTCCTTGAATTCTTGCAGAGCACATTACTAAAAGCAAGCTAAAGAAGGGGGCAGTTTCAGGCAAATTTACAATGAATTTAACCCCTCCTCTCTGCGTTTTTCACTCGCCGCCGACAAAAGCTCGCTAAACACCTGCAGGGCAAAACTTCAAAGTTACCTATGCGTGCAATCAAGGAGGGCAGGCGAGCAAACAGATTTTAGAATAGCAATTTTACCGGTTGACGTAAGAGGTGGGTCTGGTTGTCTTGGCAACCAATTGGCACTGAAGTGTGGAGCGGCTCCGTGGCCCCGCCCCCTGTACAAATACCCCTATGGCTTTGACGTCAATACACGTCAACCAGAGAACATGATGCCTCTTTGCAAGTCAACTCGTGTGCTCTGTAGCTGATAGAGGTACCTCGAGCTGAAATATTATAGCTCTATTGTGTTGGAGAACGTGGTGTGACAGCCCCCAGGAGCAGCAAATGGCCTGCTTCTTATCGCCGCACTGACGGAGAGTGTCGCCACATTGGCGTTAAAGCTGGCAGGGCGACACAGAAATCAACTTTGTCTATTTTTAATGGACACGCTTCGAGCGGCGGCGGCAGCGGCGGCGGGCGGTTTGTTTTCCTTTCGTCTTTATCTGTAGCTGCCCAAAGCGAGCCCGTGCGGAGCCCCCCGTGTGTCCCCTGCTCGTCTGGCTACCTCCTACTCGTCCACAAACAGTCCCAGTTAAGAACAGCATGGTCATGGCTGACAGTGTCCAGAAACCGCTGATCCGGGGTCCGGTCCGAGTGGGCTTCTACGACATCGAGCGCACTTTAGGAAAGGGCAATTTCGCTGTCGTAAAGCTGGCCCGACACCGCATAACCAAGACCGAGGTGAGTGTTAGTTAGCCTAAAGCTAACTTATGCTACTGTTCAGCCGAGTTACATAACTTTTGTGCACTAGTTGACACCCCAGATATTCAAAGCAGATACCGAAATGCTGTCCACATCATGCGTTTATAGAAACTTGGATCGGATAACTGCCGGTCTCATGGCTGCTCCACTGCGAGCAACAGCTGGTGTGTTTGAGTCTTGCAGGTACAGGAGCAATGACAGACAGACAGACAGACTGACTGACTGTATGTCTGTCTGTCTGCCTGCACGCACGTTCACCCCTCTTAGCTAACATCACTGCCAGTAAGAGGTCTGACCACCGGTGCTGCTGGGAAATTCAAACTGTAAACATGCACGCTTTCTTTCCAGACCAGCATCATACACCTGTACTCCTCTCTGGTAGTTACCCAGACAGTGCTGCTGTGCTGTGTACCAAGTCTAGAGTCCGGCTGGTGTAAACATCTCAGTCCTTGTATCTGGGGCATGCAGCATGGGTCGGTGGTCCTATTATGTAATCCAAATAATGATGTGATTTGGTGGTATTTTGTGCCAGCAGTGCTGAGAGCTTTGCGAGGAGGAGCTGGATTTGCCAGCCAGAGTTCTGTAATTGGAAAGCAAAGTGTTTGCATGCATGCATGCAGACAGCAATCCACTGACACTGCTCTGGGGGTCTTTGCTTAGTTTGGAAAGGGTTTGATATTACAAACGCTGCACGCTCCCAGGCGATGCAGCGTGAGTGCTGAGGGAACAGGGCTTGGATTTGTCCGAGTTTGCTCATAGTTTTATATCAGCACTCTACAGAGAGGCCTTTCTTGACCAGTACCACATAGTGCAATGACTTTCTATTGTAATGACATAGACACAGGGATTTAATATAAAGAATGACCAGTCTGTGTGTGAAGAAGCGGTGTTGTTCGAGACAGAGGGAGTGATAGAAAAGTAGGACCCGGAGACTTGTGAAAACACTCTTGCACACTTTGATCTTTGGTCTGTAGAGCCCCCAGCTGCTTGTCATCGAACGTGAGCAATCACATTTTACAGGAAAGCAAAGATTTACATCATCCAGGCAAAGCCCCTTGGTAGGTTTAATGAATAACTAGGCAAGAAAATGGCTCTTAAGAGTCTTACCAGCTTAATCTGGTTATTAAAGCCTGTGGAGTGGTGCACAGTTAGTCTAGCCAGATAATATGCCACTATTGTAATGCTAACAGCTATGTAAATGCAGGTTTTACTTTCATCCAAACACTACACCAGGTGATATCACTGAGTGGCTGCACCTCTCCCTCAGCTGGTGTGATACTGGGGTCAACTGAAAACATGCATGGTTGTTGCTGGTTTTCAGGCCGCTGGTCTGGCAGAGGTCACTCAATACTGGTAGGTGCAGAGAGCCTCTGCAGCTGCTTGGCTCAGCCAGAGTTGGGCTGTTAGTTGGACTGGCCAAGGTCAGCTGGACAGGCAGGCTATCAACTTTATGTGATGCCATCTGTCTTGTGCATTTGCCAGGGCAAAAGAGATGTGAGCCCGGAGCGTGAGTGGAAAGAAAACCAGAGTTTAATGACACTTGAAACAGCAGATCTGATGCTGCCTGTGTGCATATTTTCCTAGATAGGCGTACCTGTGTGTGCATAACCTAGTTTTTCTACTCATGGCCTCTGTGTGTTATACTGACCCATTCATCCCATTATGTACATATTGCAGCTTGTGGGTTCACACAGTGCTGCCCCATTCCCGTGTGGTCTATTAGCCCGGCAGGTTGTACACTTATCCGTCTCTCTTCATAGCATTGTCCGGCCTTGCTTTGCTCTTACTTTTTGTTCAGAGGCTAAATTCCCCTGTATCTAATTGTCCTCAAGTGACCTTGTGCGAGCAGACTTTGCAAGAAGTCTTATGTTTTTCTTTGTGTATGTGAGCGTGTGTGTGTGTGTGTCGTTGACAATGTAAGCTGCTAGTTCAAATCTTTTCATGCCAAATACCCTGTAATCTCACTGTACGAGGCCAGTGTTTTTAAATTTTTATGCCCTGGAGGTCTCAACTTGTAACTGGCGTGTCATTAAAAGATTTAGATTTCTCCAGAGAAATTATCGGCAAATTGCATACCTGTCTGTTCTGTGGGTAGGGAGATAATAATGGAGAGTGTTCAACATATCTTAAACACATATTTTACACCCATTACAGCACATCTGTAAGTGCTAACTACAAATATGCTAAAGAGGATCAAAATGAGTGTCGGTGGCAGCAACACATGCAATCACACATTCCTGCTGAAATAGTTTGTAATGTGAGCATGGTGTATCTGTTGTTCCATCTTCAAGATCGTGGATAAAAGGATCTTAACTGTGATAAGTTTCAAAAGAACAAATCCTGTGTCATAGGCTGTATTATAAACGGTTGTGCAGTGTTTTATTTCTGCTAAACCTTCAAGCTTGTGCATATGTAGCTCAAATGGCCTTCCTGCATCCTCTTTTATTAGCCCACCTAAGCCTGCAGATAACAATTATACTAGTGATTGATTACTGAAGTTTCTCAGTTGTAAAAAATACCGCTATAATTTCCCCGAAGCCCAGTTTGACATATTCATATAGCTTGTTTATCCAATCAATAGTCCAAAAGCTAAAAATATTTAGGTTGCTCTCAAAAAAGACCAAAATACTTGTATTACAGGACACAGATATTCTCTTACTTGGCATTTTTGCAAAAATAAAAATTAAACAATTGATTAATTATCAAAACACTTGCAGAATCTTTTTCTCTCAGTTGACTACTCATCTTTGCCGAGTTCTTCCTGAAACAGCAACCCCTGACATTTCTGTTAAAGCGTAAATTTTTTTTTTTTGGTTAGAGTTTTTCAGCCTAATCCAGCAGTGGTGCATTTTCTGAGAGGTGAACTTGAGTTTTCGTGTTGTTTACTCCTCCAGCATGGCTCAGGGACGCTTGAAACACTTCAGATCACACTGATGAAATGTTGTTTATGAGACAGACTGAAGGAGAGATGTTAATATTGCCTTGTTACCTACCGGACATCGTTAATCAAAGCCAAGAGTGTTGAAGTTGCGAGTGAGCCATTTAAACATTCGTGTCATTGTGGGTGCGTGTGTATATCCAATGAGGCCTGTGTTTGCATTTGCTCTACCTTCATGTGATATTTCATCACGGCTCAAATTTAAGACTGTTTATGAAGGATTCAGCACAAGCTGTATTTAAGTATTCATCTTGTGTACCAGAACACACCGTCTCCTTTTGCCTTTTGGAGAATGTGAACTGGTTGCCTGTAGGACTCTGTGTGTGAGTGTAGGGAGGTGTGTCTCCTTCCCTTTTAAGTCTAATGAGACTTAACACATTCAGTGGTTTGTTATCGAGAAACTGACTGATTACAGTTGTATTGTCGGTGCTCTATCTCTCTGCAGGTGGCCATTAAGATCATCGACAAGACCCAACTGGATGCTGTTAACCTCGAAAAGATCTACAGGGAAGTTCAGATCATGAAAATGCTGGACCACCCCCACATCATCAAGCTCTACCAGGTGAGTGTTTAGCTTCAGCACCTGCTATGTATAGCAGTTCAATTTATCAGGGCTTTTGTGTATTTTTTGTTTATCTCTGAATGCAATATCTTTGTAAGCTGTTATTTTCCCATCTTACAGTGCTGTGTGACGGTACATGGTTTCATCTGGTTCGTTTTCTTTTTTGTAAATGGTATTTTTGCATGTTTTTGTCTCTTGTTATATAAGCTGTGTCAACCAAGAGATTTATCTCAGTCTTGGGTGCTTCAACCTGACTTTTTCTTTGTCCAATCAAAACTCCAAACAGTCCGTCACTGACATTGCAGCAGTGTTAAAAAAAAAAGACACCATAGATGCCATATGACTTCCTCCAGTCTGTAAACCAATCATGTGATGTTTGTTAAATTTCACTTATGCTGTAATTTCTGTAATTTATCTTAAACAAGAGTTCAAGAATTCACACAATTGTCTTATGCTTTATCTGCTGTTAGTTTGTAGTTTTGTTGTGCTCCTGAGACCTGTTTTGAGTATTAGGCCAGACTTAGTATTGCTCTTTAATTAGTAGAATAGGTTTTAGACTTTTCTTGCATTCCCCCTTCCAGCTAAGCAAACAACTTTAAAAAAGAGAAGTAAAATTTTTTAACTCCTGGTTTAATGTCAGTGAAACAAAGTTTAGCACAATAGTATCAATAAACTCTTGTTTGTTTATTTTCCCTGTACAAATCATGTTGGTTTAACCCTGTGTTTTACCCTGGTCATCCACGGCCCATTTGCCAGGGCTTCATGCCCCAACAGTAAGTCCTGCCCCACAGTTTGAAAGCCCTAGACTAGTCTAGCCCAAGTAAGATAGTTTCTAAAAAAAAAAAGACTTTATGTATTTAAAGCTTATGAAGTTATACACTGACCACCAAGATATAAGAGTTCAGAGGCATCCTGGTAGGTAAATTAGCAGAGTGTGGGTAGCATTAGTTGAGTCCTTATTGCAGGAATTCGCTGCTTCTCAATCCTTTTCTTTAACTGTCTAATTAAGGCAAGAAAAAGAAATAAGACTCTTGCTCTTAATAATCAGTAACACCTAACTCCTGCTGTTATCAAATGACAAAAAAACGAGAATATTTGTAGTTTCTAATATTGTGTAATGAGCAAAGATTTTAGAGGGTGCAACATGAACGAATCTCATCATGAATCTAATGAATCTAACACACATCGCTGTGGAGGTCCAACATAACATCTGCTGAGGGGGTAGAGAATTAGCCGTGCCTCTGGCTAATCTGTAAACAAATCAGTTTCGTGGAGCTGAATTCACCGGCACTTCTTGTTGATCTTCCCTCTGGGATTTTTAGCAGTCAGGGGTGTTGAAGCGCAGAACCAATCCAGGTCATTTTCTAATGCATTAGCAAACAACTGCTGCCTAGCAGAACCTGCTGCTGCTGAATAGTTAAGATACGAGAGCAGAGTTAATGACTGACTGATACTTAGCGCTGTGTGCATCAGTGTGTGTTCTGCACTTTGTGAAGGTGCTTCTGGTCTTAGTCAAACTAAATACTGCTGGTAGTTAAAGGTTATATAAATTTAATGTTTTATTATTGAACTCGAGCATCAAATCTGACCTGCACTGCAGTGTTCAGTTTCTATTTTGGCTGTGTTTTAACATCAGATGTGGTTGTATCTCATGTCCACTTTTTTATTTACAGCTTTTGAACTTGTGAAACTTCTACTTAAAGCCAAAATGTATTCATTGCTTGTTACACAACTTTATTAATTCTTGTCAGTGCCCTCTAACTTTATGAGACATTGAAAAAGTATTTGTTTGAATGAACAAAATGAACAAATTTTATGATCTTCGTCTTTTATTTTTTCATTAATTTGACTGAGAGACCTCTATTAAATCATCTCTCTTTAAACGCACATACTGTGTGTTTGGAGCCTAATTTTTGTGGCTGAACAATGACTCCCACAAGCAATGCTAGTGCTGAGCATTTGCAGTGTCTTTGGGTACTTTTCTTTACAGTGTATATAATAAGCTGAGCTGTGGCAAAGTTGCCGTTCAGCACAGATAGAGTGCAAAGCAAGTGTTTGGAGAAGCAACTCTTAGTGACTCTGTAATAACAGTTTCAGGATTAGCACAGTTGTAGCAAAGTGTCTCTAATTTGTAAGGATGTATTGAAGCTTTGAGGCTTCAGAGCTTAACAGCCCTACCGGTCAGATAATTCGGTTATTTAAGTACTAAAGAACAAACTTATTTTTCGTCTTAAATCACAGCACCTGCATAATAAGGCTAAATAAAGTAAGTGCATTGCAAACACATCAGGTTGATGTGTTGTTCTCAGTTTTCTCCTGGCTGATGTTCTCTGAATACAGTGGACACACAGCTTCATGTTAATGGTTAAAAAACACACATACAGTTAATTTTAAACTCTGTTCTTGTTCTTGGCCTTTTCATGGAAGACATTTTAAATTGTCACGGGATAATACACTGGTGTTAATACTATAAGTGAGTGTCACACTGTCGTGGCGTACGGGAACACTCGCAAAGAGCAGAACTGTCACTAATGTTATCAGTAAGGTCAAATTCTTTTTTTCTTTGCCCCTTTCCCTGAATTCAAAAATGAACTGTATAACATGGCTCTCTTTGCACACTGTAATCTGCAAAGATGTCTGCCTTAGTTTGTTCCTTACGCTTGAGCTATTGAAATAGTGCCCACAGTGCCCATGTACCTGTTGCATGGTTTGTGTTAAATACTTTTTATAGAAATAAATCCCATAAATGTCATGTCCCTCATGCCACCCTCACACCTTTTATGGCCCTTGTATGCATATCCAGGTGTGGAAGGTTTACATAAATTTTTATGAGACTCAAAGTTTATTTTTTAAAATGATTTGTTCCATCTAGCCGAGGGAAACTAGTCACCATGATGTCCGCTGTCTGGCACAAAATAGTCTAACCACCAATAAATCAACAATTTTGGTGATTCACTTGCATTACATAAGCTTTTGGGTCCTGTTAGTTTGTTTAGGGAAAGTAAATGAGTGTTCATTATCATTACACAACCATGTGGCACTGCTCCAGCTTTCTGCTGTGTTATTTTGGTGTGTATCATTATTTCCAGTGGCCCGTCCATCCAATCAGCTCAGGTCAATTAGTGATTTCCTTTCCAGTCTCATAAACTGGGGTTGGCCCCGTGGCCCACAGGGAAGCCCAAGCTAATGAAGACCCACAAAGACACACAGACAACCCAACTGTGGACCCCACTTTAGTTTGTCATGTGCTGTGTGGCCTCTTCTCTATTGACCCCCAGCCTGCCATCATTTTGTTCACTTCTTTCCCCACTATTTCATCTTACCGCCCTCCTTTTCACACCCTCTTTTATTTTATACTGCCATGAGTCTCTCCTCAAGAACAAAGATTTTAATCACAGGATAACGTTTTTCACTCAAATTAAAATGCACTTTGTCTTTAAATAATAATATTTGATTTCGATATAAATTCTGTTTCAAACAATAGATTGAGAAAACTGTTGGATAGATCATTATCAGAAGTTGATATATTCTACATTACAACTGACATCCACATTTTTAAAACCACTGAAGTAGTCACAGACAAAAGTCTAAAAAAGTCATACACAATCTTGTATTTAAACATAAACAGTCTCTATTCAGCATGGGATTCTCAAGGATCACAGCTGCACCTCTATCAAGACCTCATATTCAGATGGGATTAGTCAAAAAAACATGTTGAGGTGCTCTTCAGACTTCCTCATCATGTCAGATGAGTACTTGACAAAACCAACAATAAACAGTTATTTTTATTTGTATTGTATTTTACTTATTCAGCACTGCCTGGTGTGTTTAAACACAAAGTGCAGCTCCCATTTCTTGGTATGGAATTCAAACTATGAATTCTCCACTTGTTTTACAATTTATTACATAACATGAGATCTGGTTTCAGTTATTTCCCCCATAAGTTATTCGAAGCAAGGAGCCTGCTTTGTATGCAGCCAGGAATACAGCACAGTATGCCGTGTACTTAAGTGTATAATATGCAGTGGTATTCTGATAATAAGCAGTGCATCAAGACTTTTACTGTTCAGCAGTTGCAGAAATGTAATTTATAGTAAACTGAAGTGTTAAAGTGGAGCCACAGGTCTTGCTATAGGTAGTTGTGTAACCCAGAAATAACATGAAATCCTGTTAAACTTTACTAATCTCATATAAAAACACGAGACATCAAATTTGCTTGACAAGTGGCCTCGCATGCAGTGTTTGTTTATCAAACTTAATCACCTGTTTTGTATTGACAGCTGTCATGTCACCTAAAATGTTTCCTTGAATCAAAAATATTCTTGTTTCTCTTTAAAATTCCTGATTCCTGATTAAAATAATAGTTTTTCTGATTTTTGGGGTATAACTCATCTGCTTCTGCCTCTGGGCCACAAGCATATCAGTCACCCTTTGAATTTTATTTTGACAAAATTCATCAGCATCTGTTTGTGTTTAAACTTCTTTTAACATCTGGAATCTTTGGCCTTTGTTTGTTAAATGAAATAAGTGAAAACAAAAGCTTTTATTCAACTAAGTAAGGAACCAGAAAAAGTATGTTTTTGATATCAGTGACATCATATCAAGGGTATTTAGCGGTTTTTGTGACTCATAAAAACATCTAACAAGTGAAAGTAATAAAAAATCTTTTTATTTTATGAAATTTGTATCACAACATATCCCAGCATTACTTGCACTACTGATGAAGTTAAAAAAATTGCCCCAAAAAATCTGTTTCCTTTCCAAAGTCTCTCCAGACTAAAGACAACAATCCATGTTGGACAGCATATGAAGCTAGTTAGCATGTAGCTGCTTCTTTCCATCCCAGCAACTGAACGATCAATAGAAACTTATCTGTCAAAAATTGAACATAAACTTCTGTCACTGAGGAATTTTTTTAATCTCCTCAATCACGTGTGATTAATGAGATTAATAATGGCCGCATTCCACTCAGGTGTGCCAGTGCCAGGGCCCTGCTATTGTACATGCTGGTTTACTGGCACACTTAAATGAAACAGAGCCATCGTTAATACTGTAAGTTACACCTGTGCTTCTCCTGCTGTGACAGGTCAAAATGTTTCGCTGTGAGAAGGCTTCATTTCCTAGATTAGATGCCGTTTTGGCTCACAACGCCACTTCTTTTGATTGAACGAGCACCTATAAATGGGTTTAATTCAATCAATCAGTCGTATTACAGCTCCACAATACAGTGAGGACAAAATGTTGTTGGTTACACAACCAAGGCCAACCTAAAAAAAACAAAACAAAACAAAACTGGCCCTCATTTCCTAAATCCATGAATCGGTCAGTGTAACAGATGGAAAATTGATCATAAACAATGAGCGTGGGATTTCTAGTGTGAATGTCTGGCTCACTGCGTCTGATTCATCCTCCCCTCTCCATCTGATTCTCCCCTCCGCATTTAATTCTATTCATCTCCCGAGTGTTTCTGCTTCTAAATCGGTTCTCCTCCTCCTACACAACACGGCACCGTGTGAGGACTGAGAGGTTTTTGAGTATCATTCAGATATACTCAGCAACACCAACCGTCCACCTCCACTCTCTTACATGGATGCCATATTTAGAGCTTGTGCCATTCATGCTTTTTATTTTGTTGTTGACTCTGTGGATGCCAGACATCGCGGCTGAACCTCAGAAAAAGCCATGTGGAGTGTTGTGTAATGTTTTGGTCATTTTTGTCTGTTTTTCTGTTGCTTTATTCTCACTTACTCTTGTTTTTAACATGAATTACCTAATAATTATTGCTAGTGAAAAGTGGTTTTCTGTGTGTATTCACTCTCCCACTCTTTTTCTCCCCCTCTCGGCCCCTGTCCCTTCGTCCTCTCCCTCTCTCAGGTGATGGAGACAAAGAACATGCTTTACTTAGTCACGGAGTATGCCAAGAATGGGGAGATCTTTGGTGAGTGATCTTTTCAAGTGCAAGATCAGGCTGACCTCAGTATCTCTGGAAACATTGTCCCACCCAGTTCATTCACATCCTCCTCATGTCAGATGCACACAAAAAAAAATCTGTACTGTTGCGTCAGTACCATTTTTGTCAAACAAGGAAGTATCAAAGTCTTGTTGAGTTTGCGTTGCTCTAACACTTAACCCGACCTCAATCTCAAAGGTCACATGGTTGATGGATATCCGCAAACAACGTCCTGGTATGACCCTTGTCATGTGCTTGTGGTAATTGCAGTACTAAAGTGTTGACATCTTCTTTGTTGTCAAATGAAATGACATCACTGAGGGCCTGTGAAGGCAGCAGAGAGGCCAAAGATTTATTTACTGGATCAATGCTATCTGGTTTACTAGATGTTAAGATCTCAAGACTGCTTTCACAATGTCAATTAGAGGAGTTTAGGCACTTAAATAAAATTCTGAATAATCTATAACCTATACTTGTACTGTGAAACTGTGAGGATGTTTACAGATCTGCAAAAAAGTAGCAATAACGGAGGTCCTTCCTTAAAGCCACCCACTTGCTTTAACTTAGTTTGACTTGGTGTTTAATACAAAAAGTGTGTAAACCAGTACCATCTGTGAAAAACTGTATAAAGTGGACATTTGCCCTAATTTGCCTTAAGTTGGACAAAAAAATGTAAAAAAATAAATAAATACATAAAATGCTAACACAAGACACCGTATAATCATGGCAATGCTGCACCATTCAACTAAATTATAACTATACAGTATCAAAATGATAAACTGGTAAAGTACATCATCAGAGTTAACTTAATTGTGTTTTAACTGATAATATTTAGGATGACATTTCAATTATTGCACTACAATAGTTCAGGCAATACTGACTGTGTTAGACATATTAAAATAGCTTAATGTGTCTGACCAGCAGTCTAAAAAACAAAGATATTCAGTTTGTAATAATAGAACACAAAGTAATCTGGCAAAATATTAACTCTTAAAAAGCTCTTAAACTTTTTGTGTAAAAAAATAGACTCATATGATGATTCAGATATTTAAATGTTTGCCAAATACTTTTCTGTTGATCAACTAATCTATTAATCAACCAATCAGTATGGCTGTGTTTTAGATTTTCTCTTTCAGAAGAGGAAAACACCAAGAAACATGCTTAGGACATGCAAACTGTGTACGTTATTCTCAATTTTAAGAAATGCAGCACACATAAAATGGTTTTCTAAAATTTACAATATGAACAGTGAACAGGCAGTAATAAGAGCTAATAGATGTCACATAAACAAAGCATCTATGATTCATGATTCATGGCAGCCTGGAGGTTTTTTATAATGATTTTTTTTTTACTGACTAAACAGACCACGTGTTGGCAGAGTCCTTTTGCAACAAGTGGTGGAAGCAGAGCACAGAGAAAATAACACAGCTTGCCTTATTATTTTTGGACCTTTTGATAGGAAAACACAATCCTTTTTGTATAAATACTAATTTTCAGTTAGTCATTTACCAGGTTTTCTGAGAAAACAAAGTCACCAATAAGGAAGTAGACTCATATTTGCCATATAAACATTAAACAAGTTTTTTCAGTGTAAGTGGAAAGTGTGAACAGTGAGTTTTAAGGGTAGGAGTCACATTGCTTTTGAGTGAAGCACAAATAAAGACACTTGTGTTGGACAGAACAGACAAGTCAGAGCACAGCAAGAATAGTACTTGAAGATAAGAAATTATCTTAGTTTGCC
>JAPZDY010000024.1:14291797-14308086 GCA_029783645.1 Ctenochaetus hawaiiensis
CTGCGATAGACTGGCGACCTGTCCAGGGTGTCCCCTGCCTTTGCCCTAAGTCGGCTGGGATAGGCTCCAGCCCCCCCGCGACCCTGCAGAGGATTAAGCAGTATAGAAAATGGATGGATGTCTGCTTGAATTATTTTTCCTGTCATGATCTCAGTGCTGGTGTACTTCAGAAATGTCTTAACCACCTGCCCGGGCCATTTGAATAGTGTTGAGAAGTGGTCAGAGGTTGCTTGCAAGATAGCTGTTGGCTGAAAGATGCCATGACAGGCTTCTTGAAATCTCAGCAAAGATGCAAAGGACTGGGCCACCTTTATCTTTACCGATCAGAGGAGATCAAAAATCCCTCCCCAGTCACCCCTAGCTTTCATTTTGAGGAGGAAACATTAAAGATAGAGGACAGAAAGGGGAATGGACCCGGGGGCAGAGATTTGTGACTAAGCTGGAGGTCTGTAGTACAAGCTTCAAAGTGTGATTATTAAAAAACTGGCATTTAGAGGCAGCTTGTGAGAATGTCACCCCACTGCTGTATCCCAGAGTGAAGGAAGGTGGGGGAGGAAGTGGGAGCGGATGAGGGAAGTGTTTGGCTTTAATTGGAGGAGGAGGAGGAGGTGGAGGTGATGACACGGATTGGCTACTTTGGAGTGACGGATGAGAGGATGGAAGGAGAATGGTAAGGAGCGGTGCATAGCAGGGTGGCAGGGCTGCAGCTGTGACAATGCTCCGAAAGAGGCTGAGGTTTATCTGAAGTTTTATTCAGAGATACTGATACTAAAATCCATCTAAGGTGAACTGATCACACGAGGAAGGCTAAAAATACAGGTGTGAAAGGATAATGGACACACCAAGCATGAATGAGTGCTCCAGGGGAGAAAAAAAACTCTCGTCCTTGAAGAGCTTTACTGTATATCACTGGACTATAATTGACTAAAATAATTGTTTATGTGTCTATTAAATGTTAATCAATTTAGGTAAAATGACAGATACACCCCAGTTAATCTTTATACAAGTATTGGAAGGTGTTCAGTGACTTTAATTTGTTCTAAAAGTCAAAACCAGATGAGACAAATTAGACTAAACAACACAATAAATGACAGAGAACCAAATGTTTCACCTGCATCATTATTCACATCATCCTGTCCATTGTTCATCTGAAGGGTCCAAGATGATAACCTGGAGTTGTTATTACCCCAGCAGTCATTTTCACAAACAGGTCTGACTCACAGCCGATTGTCCACACAGCAGATTAGGTTTGAATCAGGAAAACAATGAACAGAACATTACCTGGCGTGTGATTAGAGAAACCGTCTCTCGGGAGGACATCAGCAGCAAGGTACATTCTGTACTGCTCTTACCCACAACGTGCTCAAACGAGTTTCTTTAATGGTACATGATGTTTATGGGGGCACATTTGTCAGATTTCTTCTGTACTTAAGAGAGACGTTTCTCACTTTAGATGTCCTTAGTCTTGATCGGTCAACCATAGTGCAAAAAGAGGTGAACATTTGTTTTTTTTTCTGTACAAACTGAGTGGATTTGCACACAGAGCTGCATCTGATGGTTAATTTCATTGTTAATTCATCTTTTAATTCTTCTAAACATAATTGTCTAAACATTTATCCTTGCTTTTATTTAATCTCATTGAAATTTTGATTTTATTTTATTTGATCTTACTGAAAAATTTGTTCCTATTATACAACCTGTTTTACTGTATTTTACTGTTTTATTTAAGCAGCGGATCCTCACATTTTTGAGCCTGACACCACTGAATATTTGGCATTTTTGTTTAATGAAAGACTTGGAACTCTTAATTGATGACTAAAAATATCTGTTTGATACTTGTTACTGAATTACTCAGCTAATAATTCCATTGTTCAGAAAAGGGAACCTTTGCCTCTGGGTTTTTTCCTGCAGTCTAATGATGTGTCCCTGCTCTCTAAAGGCCACCTCTGGTCAGTCTGTATGAAGCTTAACCAGGCAGCGGTCAGTCAAAGAAAGGTCAAGCTCATGGTGGCTGCAGAGGAGAGGGGAACATCAGCAGCAGGGGGTGCCCTTCATGTTTTCACTTCAAACAGCCTCTTTACATTCGAGTTGACAGGCAGAAGGGGATGGAAAGAGAAGAGGAGATATAACAAAAACAAATGCTGTGTCAGAGGAGAGCAGCCACTTTTGGTTTTGCACAGAAATACACAGCATATTTCTTTTGTTGGGTCGTGTTGAGTTTATTCAAAAGACACCACAAATGGTCTTGGAGAACCACTTTCACAAACAAAATCTAATCATTCTTTGTTTCACATCACCAAACCCTTTTTTTTAGCTTCATTAACTCTTATGTGAATTCCTTCAGGTTGAAACTAAACACAGTGATGTCAATGGAAAGTGCACCAAACCCTAAAGGTCATTCATGCTCAATTAAATGATGTGTAAAGTAACAACAATCTCTAGATCAAGGACACCTGTAGGACTGTTTCTACGTGCTTTTGGATGAACATCTAAAAATAGAAACAAATGAAAACCACCAAGGTTGGACATTATGATGATTATACTTTATTATGACTGAAAAGAAAGGGATTAAGACTAGTTTGCCAGTATTTTTCTAGTTTCTATTCCTTTTATTATCTCTTATTGTATTGCATTATTGTGGGCCTCACTGCAAATCCTTGCGCAGGACTTCTATCTGAAATAATGTGTTATATAAAATTTGTGCCACAACGTGTTGTGTTGCCTTAATATTTCAGCTATTGAATTTATCGATGACCCTTTAATAACATTTCCTTTTGGTTCAGTCTTGATCTTAAGAACAGCAGATGAAGATAAAATGTCACTTAATTTTGTAGCTTTTCTGGACCTTTTGGTCATATTACATGATCTTTAAGTTCCTTAAATACTTGGTTTCAAATCTTAAGCAGTTATTTGTGTAAATTTCTGATTTGTGCTCAGAGGAACATGACATCAGCTTCTTCTAACTGAGCACCACCTGCTTTAAAGCAGCCAAGAGAGCGCATGGAGACACACACACACACACACACACACACACACACACACTTCCCATTACTCCAACCCTCAACTTTAAAACCAACTCTTCGGTTTCAAACAGTCCTGTTTGTAAAGTCAAGAGGAACCACCAAATATTCTCACTTTCTAAAAATGTCTTTACTCTGTTGGCCAAAAAGTTGCAGTCAAACACTTGTGTCACTATGTACCACACACACACGCACGCATGCACACACACACGTCATTTATGAAACAAACTGATCAAACTTTAGCAGAAGTATGCACTTGATGGACACCTTTGTTCATGGTAAGCAGCCTAATGAGAAAATAGATTGCCATGATCTTTCAGTCTATATTTATCTTTAAACAGCTTATGTAATGAATGACAGAGTGCAATCCTAATGTACTGTCATTTGTACCTTGTTAAATGTTGCCCACTCACAGCATTAGCACCCTATTTCTACTTCATTTAGTCTGCAGTGAAAAATGTTCAGCTGCTGCAGTGATGGTAAATTAAGTGTAGCGATATTTATCTAAAGTTTGCAAACATTAGATAATATTACTTCATGAGCTGCTAGTCATTCCTGATCAGAGAAGGTTGTATCTGCAAAAACCTGAAGAAAATTTATTTTTGCACACTTGCTTTTTTATTGCTAGTGAATGTAATTTTTTCAGTTTTAAGAGAAAGAACATGTTGATTCCCCATTCAAAAGTTTCACAGTCTCACTTTAACCAGTAAAAAGGCTTTTTTTTCCAGAGTAACAGAAGTTTTGTGAACCTGAAGCGTTCAAGTTAATGAAGAAGGAGAGAGAAAAGGTTTCTAGGTGATAACAAATGTGAGAGAAGAGACGAGAAGAGAGAGGAAAGGTGAATCCAGGGCAGTGCATCTGCTTGTACCTTATTAGAAATGACACTGTAACATTTTTGACTGCTAGATGCTGCCAGCTTACTGCAGCGTGATGATCTCACTCATACACTCGACATATCCACAAACACACACAAGCACGCACACAAAAACACAGAATTATAAGCCGTTAGCTGGAATGTATTCCAGTGTGACATGTTTAGGCTAATATTATGCTAATACTGTTGTGTGTGACACAAACACACACATGCACACTCCCTCACCCCGCCCTTCCTGTCGAGCTACCAGTGCTGTTAGTAGCCTGCAGTGTGCCGGAGCGTTTGACGTCAACCAGTCTGCTCAGTATTCAGCTCCATGAAATGGGTCACAGCTTCTGACGATAAACCAACTGCACCGCTCTGCTCTGCTGTGCCTGCATCTCACATCTCACCTTCACAGCAGCATCAGACAGTAAACATACTTGTAATAAACCCCACTGTGGCGCTCTGCTTTACCCTCCACTTTATTTCACCCACACCTGCAGCTACCTGCACTGCGATGATTAAATGGGTTGAAGACATGCGCCAATGTACACTTTTTCCTTTACTGTAGGAGTTTACATTGTGCTTTCAGTTCTACATGTAGTTTCAGGTGAATTATAGTTATCTGCACCTTTTCATTCTTTTACATTTAAAATATATACTATGCAGTCTAGATTCTGCATCATTGCTCACATACACAACTCCCTTTTTAAAAGTAGTTTTGGATCATTTTGCCTTCCCCAGGCATAAACTAGCAAAGCAAAAACAGTACATGGTGTACCTCTGGACCATTAGGCCTTTCAGATGCCTACACATCCTAAATTTTAGAGTTCAGACTAATGATTGATCAAAATTAATGTAGTGGACATAAAATAAGCATATTAAATCAAGTCATTTATAAAAAGAAACAACAAATATTCATTAGTTTCAGCCTCTTAAATGTGACGATCAGCAGCTTTTCTGTGTTTTCTCTGTTTTCTACAGGCAGTCAGCCAGTTTTATTATGTACACCTTGTAAAACTGATGCAGCGTAACACAACAGTCATACAATTAATCCTTCTTTCCATCATGGTTATAATGTTCAGTTGTGATCAAAACTGTTTTACCGAGGTGCTGATGGTTACTTGAAGAATGCAGTGTGTTTGTAGTGCTATTAAACTGCATCAGTTATTCTACGACTTTGTCCTCTTCATTTACATCATTGAAGATGGTCTAAACAGAACCAGCTCCCTGTATAGTGCAATACAGTTTAACAGACACACAACCATATAATCACAACTGTCAGGTTTGAACCAATTACTCTTTAACAGTTTCAATATAAACTGAACATTGTAATTGTCATACATGAAGGATTTAATGCAGGACTGTTGTATAAGACTGCATTATCATTTAGCATTAGCTAGTTGTATGTACAACAGAGTGGAAATAAACTGAGTGTTTTTGGATTGGGTTTGGTTTGGCTTTGTTAAACAACACAAGAAAATGACACCTAAGAAATTTGCTTTCATTCTTTTTTGGCATTTATATATTTTAAAATTAAACAACAAAAATAAAGAACTCTTGATAATTACAGATTTAAAGCTGTTAAATGCAGCAATTTGCGTGTGTGTGTAGGTTGTGGATTCAGTCTTTCTAATTGTAAAGCATCATGATGCAAAGCAGAGAAAAAGGAATTGGTTACACATTCTCTTACTCTTTCACACTCTGCTCAGTCTATGTGTGTGCGTGTGTTTCTTTGTGTGTGTGTCTGTGTGTGAACCCACATCACCTCCAGCCCTATTATGTAAGACAGATTTTTTTTTTTTGTATATCAGTTATTTATTTGTTTTGCAGCGCATTTTTGTGTTTATGTAACTGTTTCGAATCATGAAAAAAGGGTTGGGGGTGGAGGGTTAAGTGAACCTGATTGTCTGCTCCTGTTGCTCTCAAGTCCCATGACACCATCAAAGAGTCCCACTTATAATGAACTAACTCAGCATGAATTACTCTCCTTTTCTATTATCTGTTGATTCTTTTTTTTTTTTATCGGTTGATCATTAAGGCAATAACACCACCAGTCTGAATCACAAGTGAAGAAGATACCGTTTACAATGATAATGAGGTCAAGACAACCATTATATCAACCATTATATATTTTACCTGAGAAGCTACAACTATAAAATGTAAGGATTTGTTTGATTAAAACATCTAAAAATGATGAATAAGTTGTGAAAATATTGTAATTTTTTTTTCTTTTTTAATGCAAAAATGGAATAATCTTCTAGACACCAGAAGCAAGCAAAAGCAGGGAATCATATAACCAAATGAGGAGGGGAGACAAAAGGATCATTTACCGGAGAAAGAATGATACAAGCTAATAGAAAAAGGGACTGGCTGAGTAATTGCAGCCATGCTGTTTGGCTCAGTGTAATTTGGCTGATATTACGGCAGCTTTTAGTTGAATTGTAATAAAAGACAGACGAGAACTTCTCAGCATGTGTAAGTTAGACTCCTCTGTCTTGTTCCTCCAAAGAGTCAAATCAGATTTTTAGTTACTACAGACAACCAATCAGCATGCAGCACTGATGACCTCATGTCAGTCTCCGGGGGAGGTTACCTCATACAGAGGCCCATTTCCTCAACGTACAAATATGTGGATCACATATTGCATTATGCAAACCTGCAGACCCCATGGAGACACTCAAAAACTAACAGTCAAAAGGCTTAACTCACCTTTGCTCTGCACATTTTCCTCATACGCTTTGACTGCAGCAGCTGTGCAGTAGATATTTTCCTCGTGTCTAACCACTTCCCCTTTTACAGTCTCTATTAATTCTTTCAGTGAGAGGTCGACTTTTTTCATACAGCACCACAGCAGGGCTCTGCAGCTTCAACCAACTTTGTCTAAAATCATCTTTACCTTTCCTTCCATACTCACCCTGGTGTTTTGCCTTGTGCAGATTTCGGATTCGGGAACTTCTTCCAGCCTGGGGAGCCTCTGGCCACATGGTGTGGCAGCCCGCCTTATGCTGCTCCAGAGGTCTTTGAGGGCCAACAATATGAGGGCCCACAGCTGGACATCTGGGTAAAACAAGTTATTGCATTAAGCAGAGAAGTTTGCCATATTAATTTTGAATTTTCATTAGTTTAAATATGGAACATGCATTAAATTTACATATAAATCTCTTTCATTTACTGCAATTTAGTCAAACTTTTTCTTAACTGAGCCACAGGAAATCAGTTGATGCAATTCATTTCTGAGAACTATTATGTATCTAATAATGGATACAGTGATTAAGTCAGCAGCTTTTGTTCCTGTTATGCGGTGCTTATTTCCCAGCACCCACAGTTTTTAGCCAGTCTGCCGCAATGATTTACCGCATTTGCCAGATAAATGCATGTTTGTAAATGAGTGAAGGATCAGGCATTTGATCATGCTGACTTACTGTACGAAAATTTTTCAATGCAAAAAGTCATCTTATTCTTACTCACATCAAGACACTTCTGATTGATTTTTTGTTTTGTTATGTTTTGTTTGTACTGCCCTAAACCCTGTTCTCGTCACACGCCTCTTTCGTGTTCACAGAGTATGGGAGTGGTCCTGTATGTGCTTGTGTGTGGCGCGTTACCCTTCGATGGACCCACTCTGCCTGTGCTTCGACAGAGAGTCCTAGAAGGAAGGTTTCGCATCCCCTACTTCATGACTGAAGGTAAGAGGAGACTCTGGGATGTTAAACACTATTCTAACCCCTCCCCCCTTCTCAGTACCTCACATTCCTGTAGCTTTTTCCTGTGTGATGTACTTGTGAGACACCTTCCAGTCCTTTTCGTCATGGTATGTAGTTGAAGTGAGGCATGAAAATTCCTGTGGGGAACAATAGATCACACTTCACTATTTAAGTCAACATCCATACATTAATGTTTGCCAGCAGTCCTTCCTATGGCAGCAGCCAGTCAGGGGGGTCATTTCATTAACAAGGGAGCTTTACACTCATTTGAAATGGATACAGCTGGAGACAATCTGTCATTGTCCTCTGTTAGATGTGTACTTGTATCCGTGTATCCGTGTGTGCACACAGGCCGCAGGGTGAGTCAGGTTGGCCCTGCTGTTAGCGGCTGTGCTAGCTAGCTGGCAGCAGATTAAGTCCAGAGCTGGAGCTGTTTATGTAACCTGGGGAAGAGCCAGTGACGCCTTCCAGCAGCTTGCCTGTCTGTCTCTGTGAGGAGACTCTGCTTGTCTGTTTTGTACGTCTGTCTGACTCATGCTCTCTATCTGTGAGACATCTTCCTGTCCGTCTGTGGCCCTGTCTGTTTCTCTTGTCTTGTTTCTCTGCCTCCCATCTGCAAGTCTGTGGCACTTTCTCTATGGGGGTGTGATGAGAGAGTCGACCAGATTTCTTTTTTTTTGTCTTTTTTTCTCTTCTGTTCAGGACCTTGAAACAGTTAAGACATAAGGGGAATGTAGGAGTGTAATATCAGCTCCGTGGCCAAACTGACACTCAAACCCGCCTCCCCACCCCCAGTCCAGCCCCTGTTCCCCGAACAAGGGGAACAGAGTGTGCCGATTTCTTCATCCATCTCATCTCCTTGTTTCTTTCACCGGCCAACACTGTGGTACACAGCACAGCCTAGCACCGCATAGTAAACTCTCACTAAAACATCTCAGCACTGAACATGTGGTTTACTCCCAGCTTACCGACTTAATAACATCAGTAGATGTGGTCATATGTCTCCCCTGCTGTTTCATTTTGCACAGGTCTTGTAGATAGTGGTACAGAATAGCTTAGAGTAACTTTATCCAGAAAACAGACGACTCCATCTCAAGTTTATGCCCTGTATGTATATGTATATGATATTTGTATTTGTATTTAAACAAAATGTAGTCTGCTAATTGGTTAATTTCCAAACTTAATACTATTTGAAAATCAAAAAACCACAAACTTTGCATGCAGTTTTGCACTGTAAAGCTCAGCCACTTGTGCTGCTGACAGCGAAACCTGTTGAAACTCACACTGAAACAGGCAAGGTTTTAAAAATTTTGAGAAATCTAGTGATGTTTGAATTGCAGATTCATTCATATAAGATAAAATCTGTATATATGGTATGTTCTATGTGATGGTAACATTTAATATTTATTAGTTACAGTGTTGTGTCTAACAAAATGAGTGAAATAGATAACATGAAGTCAGTCTCAGTAGCTGCTCTCTGCTCTTTCACTTCTCACAATGGAGTGTAGTTCTCCTTCATTGGGGGACTCGGTGTAACTCCACACCACTGGGATGCTGCAAGTGTTAACTGGGATGGTTCTGTGGTTAAGTCATGGTGATGTAACGTACTGGCAAAGAACAGTGTGTCAATCAATCAGCCAGAGAAACTAGATGGTTATGCAGTGTCGGCCTATTCACATAGTCCAAGCTTCCCTGGTGGTTAGCAGCTTTGAAAAATGTGCTTAGCTTCAGCTGCTCGGCCGTTGCTACAAACACGGCTGTAGCAACGAGCAGAGCTTGAGGAACTTCTGGGTCAAACAAATTGTACCACATTGTATTTGAAGCAGGTTGTTACTTAACAGCTGTAGAAACTAATAAGATGCCACACATTGCTTTCACATGCAGTGAAGGCCACACTGGTTATGCATATAGTGAAGAAAGAAAGTGAAGTGGCTGAACCGCCTGCCACGAGGTAGAAAAAAATGTGATGTACACATACGTTAGCAGGAAGTTAATGTTGGCAACTGGATCCTTGAGCTGCTGAGGTCTCTCTCCGAACTGTGTGTCAGCAGACAGGATATCTGGGCACATTGGTGGAGCAGGACAATAACTTGACCTGCACAAGGTTGCTAATGTAGAGAGAATATTTGAAACTCTAAAACTTATAAGCCTTTAATAATGTTTACTTAAAATCACTCATCCATGTACGTGAGATGGGCATTTTCCTTCTGCCTCAAGACAATATGACAATTAGATTCTACAGTGTTCTTCAAAAAGAGAACAAACTGGCACATAAATCATGTTTTATTGTGAGGTTTCTAAAAATTTAAGTTAAGAATAAGAATTAAAATTTAAGAAGATTCAATATAAAAAAATAATTTTACCAAAATGCACTTTTTTTGCTTTGAGACAGCAGCAGCACCAAGGTTTAAGATGCCGTGTGGAGGGTAGGAATGCTGTGCAGGCGGTAGGGGTGCAGGCAGGCCAAAGCAGCACAGCCAGGGGAACTGTAATCCTGTTAAGAACCCAGCTGCGTCTGACGTCAAACTCATCTAGCCACTAACTAGAGGTGAGGAGCTCTCATTAGGAGGGGAGCAGAACAGAAAAGTGTACAGGCACTCTGTTCAGAAGTGACGACAGAATTTAGCAGGCTTTAAGCCACCGAGTGTTATTTTCACCCCACCTTATCTGCACCACTTTGACAAGAAGTTGACGCTTTGTGGCTTAATTTGCCTCATCAAGGCTTATACAAGAAGTGCTTAGTGTTATAAAACATAAACAAGTACTTCCCTTTTTAAAAACAAACAGTGGTGAACCAAAGTATGAGAAGCTATACAAACTATTCAAAGTCTTCATGATTGTTCTTGTCACCCCCTGCAGACTGTGAGCACCTGATCCGCAGGATGTTGGTCCTGGACCCGTCAAAACGTCTGTCTGTGGCTCAGATCAAGGAGCACAAATGGATGGCTCTGTATGTTCCTGTACAGAGGCCTGTTCTGTACCAACAGCCTGTGTCTGCTGAGGGCGAGACGGGAGTGGGAGAGTACAGCGAACAGGTCCTTCGCCTGATGCACAGCCTTGGCATCGATCAGCACAAGACTATAGAGGTGAGGGCTGGGCTGCAGGGAGGGGTTAGCTATTTTAATAAGCAGGAGAAGGACAGGGCGAGGTTAAGAGGTCAGAGTCTCAGCCTTTTAAAATGGACCATGGATATGCATCACTTTACACATGCATTAAACATAATGTCTTTATTCTGTGCACTCATGCACAATGGTAGTTGTGAAGGTGAGTGCCTTGTAGGGCAAAAGAAAAAACATTCATGCAGATACAAGTTGGATAAAAACCTCTTTCTTGTGGCAGATTTATTCATTTAGAAGCCCAAAGCAAACCCAGGCATGAGGCCTTCCTTGTGCCCTAATATATCCTTATTTGAACACTTTATTGGCTGCCATCTGAGTAGCCAGTGGGGAAAGTAACAAAGTACTTTTTGTTAAATGTTTCTCCTTTTTTCTCCAATAATAGATACATAGGCTACTTTATTCATCCCAGTGGGAAATTGCAACACAACAGCAGCTGAGTCACACATGAATTAAAAAACAAACAACTTAATTGCACTCAGAGAGGTAGAAACCGTAAGAAATGATTTAATAAAAACATAAATAATTAAAATATTAACTTGAAAATTAAACTAAAACTGTACTTCAGAGAAGACTGATGTCTTGCTAAAAATATACATATTTCAAAATTGTGAATAGTTGTGAATAGGTAACTCTGGTAGCCTAGTGGTTTATTCATCACAATAATATTTTTACAATGTTCAGCAAAAACTTGTCAATGATCACTAGTATGTGATGATGACTCCTTTATTGAACACAACTGTATCTTAAGGCCAAGTACATTTTTTCGCCCACAGAAGTCAAGCTCTGTATAAATATAATGAGGGGGCTGTAATTTATATGCAGTATTTGCAACAGTATGCACTGTTTTTTTCTTTAAATAGAATCTATTTATTGTACAGTCAAACTACATCTTATCTTTATCTGCTGCAATAACCCAGTTTCACACAGGAAAAATGAGTAAAGAACTATCTCAGCAGATGTAAAGAGCTGTCACGGTTGGTTGTGGAATGAAAGATGTGCCTAAGTTATCATTTCAATTGCTTACGTCACTGTTTATGTTGTTTGTCGACCTCCAGTCTCTGCAGAACAAAAGCTACAACCACTTTGCTGCTATCTACTACCTGCTGGTGGAGCGGCTCAAGGCCCATCGCTGCAGCTTCCCCGTCGAACAGCGGCTCGACGCCCGCCAACGACGGCCCAGCACCATCGCCGAACAGACTGTCGTCAAGGTAACTGCAGGGTGATTAGGGGGGTTCTGAATAACCTGCAGAGATTATCATCCACACCTCCCTGATCAAAGCTTCATTATTCACACCTGCACCCAGGAACAAACAACCTGGCAAACACGGCTCATTTATTTATTTATCCAGCCAGATTCTGTCTTCACCTCCTCTCTCCGGGCCTCTTCCATCCAGCCTTGATCTTAACGCCTCTGTCTCTCAGTTACATTATTCATAATTTTCTCTTCTGTGCACCCTGTTTTCTTCGTAGCGACACTGTACAATTTCTCTTTCATTTCCCCCGGCCATCTATGTTCGGCTTTTGTGTCTCACTTGGATTACAAAGTCAAATTCACAGCAGCTCAATTTTGTCCTAATTGGCATTATTATCAGGGATGCTGTTAAGTATTGGCTGAAGAATTGGAAGAGGTTTTTTTTTTTTATGTAATGTCAAAGACTCTCCCCCTCTCTGTTTTCTCCCTCCCTGCAGTCAACCAGCGGTTCAGCCCAGGTGGGTTTGCTCCCGCAGGGCGTTCGTCTGCTGCGCTCCCCTGCTGTGCCCCAAGCCTCCTCTGATGCTTTCACCTTCCCGCAGACTGCATGTCCCCTGGAGCAGAATTTCATGGTAGAGGATGTCAACACACCCAAAGTAGGTCCAATACCAGTCAAAAAAAAAGAGCTGAGACTTCAGTTCATAGTATCTTTTTGTATTTGTGTTTGTCCTCCGCCTTCATATAAAGTGTCACTCACATCCAGCTTGTCGGTTATGGGAGTTGATGTTAATACGGTCATTATCAGCTTACACAAGTATGTGCCGAGAAATGATCCAGATAAGCATGACAGTGATTCGCTTTGATTAGCACACACTCACTTGAATCAGAAATGTCTGTGCATGCTTGCGTGTATGTGTGTGTGTGTGAATGTGTGTGTCCTTTTGAGGTTTCAAGTGTTAGTTTGCTCCATCAACCTGCCAGAGTGCAGCTGACTTGTTCTCTTATGTAAGAACTCAGCCAGCTCTGACATCAGACAGGACAGCTGCTTGTCCTGCACGACTTTTTGATGCACACACACAGACACAGATGCATGCACACACACACACACACACACACACACACACAAGCGTGCTGCACTATCCCGTTTTTCTGTTTGTCTTTGCCAACCAGCGACCTTTTCCTCCAGGCCTGTTGTTAAGCTGACCGACTATTAGAAAACACAGACGCCAGTGGTTTAAGTTGACGGTCTCACACACCTGCAGGGCTACACTTACACTCACACAAATACACACACACACACACACATGCATACACACGCACACATTCTCATATGCAATATCATTTGTTAAGATTTCTTTTCCATCTCAGCCCCTCTCCTGGCTCCAAAAAATACTTATGTGTATGTTGTTTAATGTGTGTGTGTGTGTGCGTGCACCCTGTCTGTGTGTGTATGTGTATATGTATGTGTGTGTGTCTGTGTCCGTGGTTAGCAGAGAAAGAGACAGAGTGTGCGTTATCTGCGTGAATGGAGCCTGGTTATGTAAGCGGTCCTGTGATGATGATGTGACCTAATGCGAAGCCGAGTGAACACACATGGACAGGAAGCTGCTGCGCTGCTCCAGCAATCTCACCGCTGTGACCCTCCTACCCATCAGCTAACAGCTCATCTCCTTTTTTTTTTTTTTTTGGCTGTGCTGTTGTTTTGCCCTTTTTCTTTTTTCATTCAGCTTCTTCTCTCTCTCTCAGTTCCTCTTCATTCTCTTCCAGACCTACACCCCTTTCTACCATCTATTTCTCAATGTCATCTTGTCCTCTGTGCATGTGTGCATGTGTTTTTGTCTGTGTGTGTGTTCATGTTGAGTAACAGCATTCCTATCCCAGTACACTACAGAAAGCAGATGGGGAATTGGGCAAAGTTGTTCTTTCTAGGCCAACACCAGGCGATTACAGCAGCCACTCATGCAGATGATCTTTGTGTTTGTGTGCAACATGAGGGTATGTGTGTGTGTGTGTGTGTGTGTGTCACTCGCACAGCACTTTGAGTCAAAGCTCACTTCCTGGCCCTGCATTCCTTTATCCCCACCCTCCACCTCTAGGCCAATACACGCAGGCCTGTCTACATGCTGTAACACACACACACACACTCCTAGTATGAGACCAAATGTGGTGAGTTGAGGGAAAACAGAGGGCGGAGAAGAACTAATGAAGCTGTCATTCTTCGTAGTAATTGTCTTGTGTCCAAGAGTTCAAAGGCAAATGGATTTTGTGTGTGTGTACACCCTGTATGGGTTTAAAATCCCTGATTTGACTAACAAAGTGTCCTGGCTCCTGCTGTTTTCCTCCTGGCACAGTCAGTTTTGGATGTATGGTTATCGTTTGTCTCTTTCCCGGCCCTTTTACCCCCCCCCACCCCCCGGCTAGGTAAATGGCTGCCTGCTGGACCCCCTGCCTCCCCCCACTGTCCTCCGCAAGTCCTCCACCTCGTCGCCTAGCAACATGATGGAGATGTCGATTGATGAGGGCATTGAGACCGAGGAACCGGACACAGAGGACGATCCGCCCCACCTGCTCTCAGCCTATCAGACAGCTCGGTTCGGCCAACGGCGACACACCCTCTCTGAGGTGACCAATCAGCCGGGGCCTTCAAATCAAGGTATGATGTCACCTGATTAAACGTGCACCTTTAGATACTGTCACATGCATGTTGTTCAACAACAAAGCTGTGTTTCTGTATTTCTTCCTTTAGACTTAACAAAAAAATTCTGTCCCCAGGTAAATTATTCACTTTAGGTCACAACCCCTCAATGGGGAGCGTGGACTCAGACATTGGCTACGACATGGGCTCCATGCACAGCGACCTCGGCCTGCTAGAGGATCCCCCCTCTCTCAGTGAAGTCATGCCGGCCAACAGCTCTGCCCCCGGTGTCACCCCTACGCCTTTTATGGGCGCTCGGCCTGCCAACCCAGCGATGGCCGCCCTCACTTCGCAGCACAGAGAGGCTCACAATCGCTCCCCTATAAGCTTCAGAGAAGGACGCCGCGCTTCTGACACCTCCCTCACCCAAGGTCAGAACCAGCAGTGTTAACTTGTCTTCCCTTTTCAACATATCTATTCATTCTACCTTGATCATATCATCTTCATAGTGGGTTAAGTATCTTCTTCAATAAAAACCCAGGCCCTTCATTCAAGAGTTGACCTCAAAATGCACAAGGCCGTTTTGCAAACCTGAAAGAGAGTTGCACTGCTCACATTTTGTGGCACTGCAATTTCATTGTAATAAAATGAATAAGAGAAAATAGCAAAGAAAATATGTAAAGATGATTAAGTTCCTTGCCGACCGTTGGCACCCAATAAATCCCCTCTAAAGGGGAACTACACCAATTTGACACATGAAAATTTGTTCACAGGTCTTGTAGAGCACTACTGCATATGTTAAAAAAAGTTATACAAAGCCCTTTATTAACTCAAGATGGAGCTGTGCGAAGCCTGATGTGACGTCACTTGAGTCAGTGTCAGTTTTGTCTGACAGCTGCAAGTTTGAAAATGAAAAAATTAGCCCAGCAGCCTTCTGCAGCCTGCTCCTCATCTCTGCTTGGTAGCAGTTAGAGGCTCTGTCAGCTGCTACTAGCACATGTAAATCTCCCACTGAGCTGTTGGCAGTCATGTTGCATTGTGGGTAAGGTAGTCTCCAGGTTTTGACCAGGAAGAAGAATGCATGAAATAAGAAGGAATATATTTCTCACTGCTGAATCGATGTAGATAATTTTTAAAAACAGACTCTAGTGTTATAGAGGTAAAACATTAAATCCGTGCAATCAGTAATGCACTACAGTCACAAGACATTTTGACAGCACTACTATAAAACCCCTGTTGCAAAGTCTACTCAGCTGAATGAAGCAAGTTTAGATGTGCACTTGAGATTAATTCAGCAAGACATTCTGCAACATATGGACAATCCTGTCTGAAGTGGAACGAAACAAGACAGGTTGAGTGGAAAGCTTTGAAATCAGCACCAGCCACATACGAGTGTCAATTAAATGCCAGATTCGTCTCCTCCACTTAAGCTCAGTCACTGCGCGCTGCAGTGTAGCGAGTTGGATGTATAAAGTGTCACTGATCATATGTCTGCAGCTCCGAATCCACAGAACACTCGAGCACCAGTCAAGAGGAAGAGCATTGATTCTGGTGACACAGATGCAACACCTCTACTGCAGCTGCTTCCTCACACCCCTCTGCACACACACACACACACATACATGTATATACATATATATGTATACTGCCTTCTGGATAAAAGTGCTTCATTCCCACTTTGTCATTTTGGGGGGGGGGGGGGGGGGGGGGGGGGGGGGGGGGGGGGGGGGGGGGGGGGGGGGGGGGGGGGGGGGGGGGGG
>JAPZDY010000024.1:14333532-14345886 GCA_029783645.1 Ctenochaetus hawaiiensis
GAACTCACGGGAGGCTGGCCAAAATTGTGGAAAAGTCGCGGTGATTGGACAAAATTGCAAGGTCGCGCAGAATTCATAGAGATTGGTTTAATTTGCGTTAATTGTTGCAATCGCAACATCGCAAATTCCTGGAGGGACTGATTAACATATTGCATGTTAGCCAGCGAGTAAGGACGCTCCGATTGACTAGCCACCAACCATTAACTGTCGTTATTTGTGGTCTCTACAAAGGTCTATTATAAGGTAGAGAACACACAAGAAAGTTTCTCTCCACATTTTATAAACAAAAGAGAGAAAAAAGATAATTCTCTACATGACACTAAAATGTCACAATATGGCAGGGGCTCCAGACTAATGACATCCTATCATCCTGGCTGGAATCGATAGGAATTGATGAACAAAAGTCTTTCGTGGTGTCTCACGAGTATATGGGATTTTTTTATGTTATTAATAGCTTTCTGGCAAGACCTCAAAATTATGTTGCAATAAATTAGGGATACACTGCAAATCCTTATTGAAATCAGCAGAAGGAGAACTTGTTGGCTGTAAGCAGCATGTAAGCGGCAGGTTTGGGTAACATAGTTAAACACACTGAACTGAATTTCTATTCAGAAGGAAATGTGAGGCGTGTAACAGTGAACTGCAGTTTAATCTAAAAACAGAACAAGTTTACAGTAAATAAAAGTGCTAAAGTACTTAAGCTGAGTAAAGTTTAGAGGTGAAAGTGCTTTTGAGTTTGGAGTGCCAGATACCGTATATCAGTGTGCATTTTACCAAATTTCAGATTAAGATTAAAGTACCCACACACAAACAATGACTAAGCAGTGGAATGGTGGTTTCACAGCACAAAAAGCTTAGTACAGAAACTGAGACCAGCGATGTACAAATTTTCTCTTGAAAATTGTTTTTCTATATTCTGTGTCCTAATTTTTTTTCTTTATTTTTACAGTTCAGACATCTACACAAAACTGAAAAGCCATCTCTTGAATTGATCAAAATAAAACTAATTATTGATTTAGTAAACATTTTAAATGGTGTTTTTAATACACCACTATTAGCTAACACTGATTGAGGAAAATAAAGATAAAATCGACATGTGAACCCCCTTAATAGCAAGCTATCTAGGAGACTTTAGGAGCTAGAAGACTGTTTACAGTCCGAGCCCAGCAAGTGTTTGTCAAGACACAGCCACTATGTAAAAAAAAAAAAAAAAACCTCTGCATACAGGAGACTGTTGTGCAAATGTGCACTAGTGAATGCATTCATAAGACTTAGACTACATTTGTAGTTACAGTAATTGAAGCTACAAAGATGTAAAATTTCTTTCATCCAGGCTTTTAATAGGATGGATTGCTGTTGTAGCAAAATGCCTTAAAACTTTCAAATGTAATTTTTTCTCTGACCACCTGGACCATCCGTGCACCATGACATGCATGATGGCTTTAAGCCTTGCTGGCAATTAGCAGAAATTAATATTTTTTTTACCTAAATGGTTCTAAAGAACTGTCAAAGTTGAAGGCAGCTTGAAATATGACTTGATTTTTCTATCAATTGTACATTAAAATGTTGACCATGCAAAAGCAAGGGGGAAAGAGCAGGACAGAAAATGTGTGCTTACCTCAGAGAACTTGTCAGCCACCATGTAGCGGACCCTCCAGGACTTGTCTTCTGCAGCCTGTCGCAGGGTTGGCATCACCAAGGTCTCCAGATCCTCCTGAGGCAGCAGAGTGGCAATGCTGACACAAGCCTCCACTGCAAGCAGCCGCACTGAGTCCTTATGGAGAGAGGTAATGGGATCAGTTAGGCACTACTTGGCTCAACAGCCACATTAAATCAGAACACAAAATGCAAAACCAAATTTAGAAGAAGGAAGACCAGTGCTCATACCTGCTCATCAGAGGCCAGAGCAGTGAAAAGAGAAATTATATCACTTTTTACATAATCCAGCTCCAGAACTTTGGCAAACTCCCCTAGTTTAGAAGCTGCAGCACGCCGGACCATAGGTGTGTCATCTGAGCACAAGGTGCGAAAATGTCTATAGATAACAACAAAGACATTTTTATCAGAGAAACAAAACTTAAATAACCTATTGTTCATATTGATAAATAAGTATTTAGGGCACTCTAAGATGTTCTGTACTGTGTTAGGCAGCCACTTACTGGCGAATCTCTGCCTTGACAGTGCTAGAGACACGGGGATAACACACACTAAAGAGGCCACAGGCAGATGTGCGAGAGGTGAACCAGTCACCACTGGCCAGCCGCTTCACCAAAGGCTCAAAATGGACCTCCAGGTCAACTGGAGAGTGCTCCTGAGAGATCTTCCGCAGGGATTCCACAGCTTTATCTCTCACTACTGTCTCCTCCACTGTAGCAAGGCTTTCCAGAGGAGGCTGTGTATCGAGAAGGAACAAGGTTAGACTGAAGTACAAAAGACTTTTCATCCCTTCAATAGCTAAGAAGATGTACAATGGATTTTAATATGTAAAATGTATATAAAGGCAGAGGATGTTACATTATCTTGAGTTTAAATAAATTAGTCAGGTATTGGGTAATGTAGGGGGAAAAATCTTTGTAATTTCTTCATAAAATTTAAATAAGCAGGGCTTTTAAGTGTTCACTCCATCCAATAGAAAATCAAGTCTTTTATGATATATACATAACTTAAAAAATGCAGGTTATTCAGTAATTTTCAAATCAAACACAAAGAGTAATTCATTTAAACAAATACTATCCCTGTAGTCACAGTCTACTTCACAGCTTGTGATTTCTTGGTGTTGATTCAATAATCAGATAACAATTATCAATTTCTTCATCTGCATTTTCACTTACTTTACGTAACATTCCGTAATTACAAGACATGGCAGTACATGGAGCTTACAACACTGAACTTCTCAAATGACAAAAATACAAAAGAGGCAATATTTAATATTGCCCAAGTCTTGAAAGCTGAGGAAGATTTGTCCTCATATTTGAATCAACTCTCAGAGAACTTACCAAGAGACAGTGGACATACTCTGGCCCTCCCACCAACATAGTGAAATTGCCAAGCTGCTCAGCCAAGGCCAAAAGCACTTCATCTTCATCATAGATGGTATCTAAGGGATGACAGGAAGACTTGTGAAAACGTAGGAGAACATAAATTCAGGTCTGAAAATTTAACATCATGGTTTTGTTGACAGAAATAATTTATGTCAAAACACATTCATCCTTAAACCATGTTAGAAAAAAGTGGCAACAATTTGAGGTCACAACTGCTGACTAAAGTAGCGGGTTATTTTTAAAGTAAACAAAAAAAAAAGATTTTACTACCTGTCAGGAAAGGTAGGAGCTCGGTGCGAGTCCTGTCAACACCAAGAGCCAGAGCAATAGTGGACAGCTTTTTGATACTGTTCAGCCGCAACTGTATACAAAATGGACACACGTTACTCAGGCATTTACAATGAAGTGTGATTACATTTCATAACCGATGACAATGCGTTGCTCTGAGCCTCACTATAGCCAGCTAGCCCAAGTAGAATATAACGTTATTATGATGTATTTTAGCCACTATCTTAAGCTACGCTAACAAAGAGTAGCAAGCTTACGTTACATATTGTATCATAATTAAATGCCTTCACGTAGATGAATTGTTATGCTGACGTTAACAGTACATTAACTGAAAATAGAGAAGCTAACAACAGTGAGCTCTACCCACTGCGGCCTTGAACGCCCTGCTGTTGTGATTGCTAACTTAACGTTAACATTAGTCACCGAACGTGAGCTAGTATAAGGCTTACCACTAACTGATGTCAGCGCTAGCTGCTAAACCATTGACCTGGTTTGCTTGCTTTATCTATTTTACGTTATCGCCTTCATATTTCGCTGGGTAAATCGACCATGTAGTATATTAGCAGTTATTCCAACAACTAAAGCCTAATTCATAACAGCAAGTCAGCTAGATTGGCAAGGCGGGGTGCGCCCGGCAGAAAATTTCTTATAGGCCTTCACCGGGTACGTTAGCTAGCATAACGCTACGCGCTAGATAGCTAACGTTAGTTAGCAATCAGATGTCCAACTAAGGAAAGCACGCCAAATGTGGTTTTATTTCAATGTACAACATTAACCGTAATTGAACTCCGAACTAGTTTAAATACCTGAACATCCTCATTCCGCAGCTCATCAATGAGAACGGCGATAGGGTAGAGAGAATCGTCTCCATCAGCTCCTGCCATTTTGAACACTGTTGCAGTTACCGAATGGCGCTGTTGTGCTGCACTACGGGGTTTCTGCTAGCGAAGTATGCGGTTAGAGGGCCCTCCCTCCTCCGCTGCTGTGCCGCTGCTGCCTTCAAGAAACGACTGAGAAAACGAAAACGAAATACTTTCATAGGCCTCGGTAAAAACAAGAGAAACATAAAAACACGGCATGGTTCATCATGAAAATAAATTGATTGAATATTAGTATCCCCTGTATACATATGCATTCAATAATTTTTAGTAATTATTTATTAATTTCATGGGCAACTATTGTGTTTTTGCACTACTTGTGCTGCTGCAACATGCAATATAGTTTACTTACGCACAGACTCTTATGGTGCATATCCTCGTCGTGATCTTCTGTACTGTGAAGTACATCAATTATCTTTTCACACAATATTATAGCACAACCCAACTAATCAGTTCTTTAGTCCTTATATTTCTTAAATCTACATGTTTAGATTTATTTGTTCTCGTTCCTCGCTGTATGTCTGGCTCTAAGAGTACACTAAAATCAATGTAAAACAAAAAGAATTTCTGATCTGCGCAATAAATTAAGTGATTCATCTTTATTGTAAACTGTGAGCAACAGCTTAGGTGGAGGACAAGTATAAAAAGCAGTGGTAGCCCCTATATGCCCAACACAGATAATATATATATATATATATATATATATATATATATGTGTGTGTGTGTGTGTGTAAAAAAGACGAATAAATAATATGATAGACTATAAACTACTGCGAAGAGAGTAAGAGGGTAGGTAAAAACTATTGCTATCACAAATGAAATATACAAACATTCACACATTAATATGTACAATATAAATGTAAAATAGCAGAAGATTTGCCAGGAAAGGCGTGCGTACGGGGTAAGTACTTTATTAGCATATATTGTAGATTACATATACTGTCTATATTTTAGTCAGCACTACAGCGAGAGGGCGATGAGTGTGATATTTTCAGATTTAAAAACAATATAGTTGCAGAAACGCTCTTACTTTGAAAATCGGCGAACCGGATATTGAATACGTCTTCCGGCGTCTGTGTCTCATAGCCGGTCAAGATGGCCTCTCAGCAGCAGGCCGGTGGGGCAATGCCTCAGCCCGGAATACAACAACCTACTTCCTTACAACAACAACAGCAACAACTAAGTCAACAGCAAGACTTTGATCCAGTTCACAGATTTAAGATGCTTATTCCACAACTGAAGGAGAGTCTACAGGTAAGTGTGGCGCAGCGGAAATGCTCAAAACAGCTGGTCACAATAGTTAAAGTTGGTAGAGACAGTAAATAGCCATATAACTGGAGTTTTAAAAAAAATTATAAAAATGTGCGGCATTGAGACTTAAACTTCTCACTTTTTCATTTTCAGAATCTAATGAAGATTGCATCCCTGAATTTGGCCCATAACACGTCAATTGACAACGGCATGTAAGTTGCCTGTTCAGGGGAGCGTTAAATACACGTTAATGGTACCGAAGAAAGATATTTCATCAGGGCATCCAAGTCTCTATTTTTTTTAAATCATTTTATTTAAATTAATGTGTTCATTTTTTTCTTCTGGTTTAGCAAGAGCAGCGATGCTTCTGTTCAGCGCTTTGACAAAAGCCTGGAGGAGTTTTATGCCCTTTGCGACCAGCTGGAGCTGTGTTTGGTAAGACTGAAACACAATTTGCACGCATTTAACCGAAGTGTTGTCATGGTACAAAGACTGATAAGTTATTTTATTTGACACAGATGTTCATTTTGTCATCACTTCCGATCCTTGGGAAGTTGGGTAAATGTGTAGTTTAAGTTCAACCCTCTTAAAGCCATAAAACCATTTTATATGTGAGAGGATTGAGCCACAGTCCGCAAAGGAACTTCCAACATACCTCATTAGGAGCATTTACCTGATTCCAAATTTTGTGTTAGTGGTCACTAGGTTAATCAGAAAGAAAAGGATTTTAAATAAATGCACTGTGATGGAGCATTGTTAAAACAGAGTATTGACACAGAAGATGTATTTACAGCAGTCACAACACACCCTGACAGCTGCGTTAGAATGAGACAATAATAAATTAAAGAATTCTATAAGTTTGAATGAGGTTTTCCTGTCATAGAGTTTAAATATTTACAAAGACGCTTTTTTTCACGATGATTTAAAAAATGTTACTGATCATACCTCACCTGTTTATGTGTAACACACACAACATATACTGTATCCACTAGACCTGGAAAATACAATAACAAACTTGTGTTTCTCTCTTCTCTGCAGCGGCTGGCATATGAATGTCTCTCCCAGAGCATCGACAGCGCCAAACATTCACCAAACCTGGTCCCAACAGCCACCAAGCCAGACACAGTGCAGACAGAGTCCATGTCTTACGCCCAATACCTCGGCATGATCAAGTCTCAGATATCCTGTGCCAAAGACATCCACAATGCTTTGCTGGAGTGTTCCAAGAAGATCGCAGGAAAGGGGCAGCCTCAGGGAATCATGTAGACTGGGACCTGACCTTCCCAACTCTTTCTGTATTTGGTGACTTTTTTGTAAAAGATAATGGAGCTGTTCAATATTCAGAACTCGGTTTTGGTCTGCACTGTTCAAGATGCTGTCTCATATCTCAAGATCCTGTATATTTGGTCAATTAAGTTATGTTTCTTAAAAATGCTGTGTAAATATTTCGAGGAAGTCATGTTGTAAGATGACCAGCAGGTGGTGGCATAGTTGTAACTGCTGATGAAACATTCAAATGTCTTTTGTAGCTTATTTGTATTGACTATTAAAAACTTTCTACTAATACCGTTTTCTTATTATTTGAGATGCACAAAGAAAGAGTTGTTTATGAATAACACCACTGAAGGTCAACATGTAGAATATGGCAGAAGGGGAATATAATGTTCATCAGAGTTTTTTTAATAGTTTATTATCACCCTGCAAAGAAGAATCATCGTGTTTTCATTATTTTTTTATTATTTTTTCATTTTTCAGAATGACGCTTTTGTATCTATAGAGAGAGCTGGTTCTCTTCTACAGAATCCTCCATGTTGAACCACCATATTACTACAGTAGCCCAGAGAGGACAAACTAAACTCTGGCTCTAGAGAGGGCCTTTGGCATTTTTTGTGACCACAGCCGGTTCTCCTGCGTGCTTGGAAGCTAAGCGTGAACGGAGGGATATTTCCTTTGTGTGCAATGTCCAGCTTCACTGCTAGATGCTTCTTGATCCTACACAGTGGACATTAAGTGATAAGGAGGATGTGAAGTCAGAGTAGCAAAAACCTATCAGTTGTCCATGCAGGTACTGTGAGAGAGATGAGAAAGAATATCTACAGCTGGGTTTGCTTGCATCACAGTCTTAATGAATTATTTTTTTAGTGGGGCAGGTGAATGAACACCAATTTTTATTTTTCTGCAGTAGAATTTTCAAGATTTTTGTTTCTAAGATTGAACACTGTAAGTAGTAAAAGGTTAGAAAGCCTCAGATCCCAAAATAAAAGAGGTTGTTGAATTCAGTGTCTTTTCATTAAGAGTATTACAGACATTTAGAATTAGCTGGATTTTTTTTTGAAAATCCTGTAAAATAGATAAATTCTTTGACTCCTATTGAGCAAAAGTATTGATATTGTAAGGCAACAGAATAGCTGACTAGAAACACCTTAGGGAATTCAGCAGACTTTTTGTAGTGTGGGGGTTGAGGTCGGTAGTTATTGATTTCCAGGGTGTCACTGAGCATGCAATAGGCTTAGAAGCCTCTTCAGTCATCTCACCTATGACAGTTATTTGTGTGAGATAGTGCACTGTGACTGGCACGGAGACATAACGTGTTTGCCCAATTCATTCCTCCATGACAGGTTAATTTTTAGACACCCCAGGAAAGTTCTCTTGAATGGCTCATCTTCCATGTTACATAAACACACTAAGGATAGTGCTCTGCATTTCTGGACTAAGCGAGGACTCAGTTTACACTTGGATCCTTGTTGTTGAGCCATATATTGGTCAGAGGCTTCTCCATTCCCTGCTATCTGAAGCTAAGGGATTAATAAGGTCTAATACACAAACACATGAGAGGGGAGCCTGGTGGCTTGCAGCTGAGGTACATCTCAGACCAATCTGAGCTGCTGACAAGTGCTTCAATCCAAAAATACCACCCTGGGTCACAACGGGAGGTTCATCACAGCAAATGCTCACACTCTTACAGACTTTCTGCAAACCTATGGTTACTTACAAGCAGAGGCTAATAAAAACAAAACAAAACAACAACAATTAATCCTCATATTTTTATATTTTTATTTTTTAGACATTATTCTGTGTCTACACAGTGCTTTTTTTGTAAAAGCTTGAAATTATATACAAGAACAAAGCTAGAATTATGGAGAAAAATCCAGACGTCAAGATACTGTGCTATGCAGCAGAGATTATCTGGTGAAAAAAACCACAAAAACCAAACATATAAAAAGGAGAGAGTTTTTTTTTCTTTTTTTTTTTACAAAGATTACAGATGATAAAACATATCTAGAGCAGCATGAGTACTAGATAATATAATTACAAGAAGACAATTCAGACATTGTCCAAGTGCATTAGTGGATTTTTAAACAGTTAATAAGTCACAACATTGTTTTTGTCTTGTTGCATTATAAAAAAGACAGCATGATTATCAGATAGCATCGGAACAACTCACATTGAGAAAATTCTATGTCTCTGATGCAAAATGATATAAATGAATTGCTCTCTGGTTGATCATGTGTAATGATAAAAGCACCTTTGACCCTCAATTACATGCTTATGTATTTCTTACATTGTATTTGTTTAATTGTATCTGTAAAAAATCACAAGCAAGAGATGCACTGATGGCCTTTCAGTTACCTGGTGTTCATGAAAAACAAAGGAGTTGGGAGTTTTAAATATTGTGTAGTGTTTTAATTATTTTAAAATCTGTGTTAGTTTGTGTATCTGCTGATCTTGTTGATGACACAGTGTGTGTATGTGTTGGTGTATCTTTTGCGTGTGTGTTTTAGGGGGACACCACAGTGTACTGTGCGATACTTGAAAGACTTTAATAGGCACACAAACAGGTGTTTTTACTGCTTTGTTGAATCTGAGCCTTTCACCTTGCTTTTACCCCCGGTCTTGGCCTTTGACTGGTCTCTGTTAAATAAAAGAAACAAAAACATCACAAAGGCTAAATTAAGTACAGTATCATAACATGATATTATATTTTATGGTAACATGTTTGTGTCTGCTATCAGAGTTTAACTTGATTGTAATTTGACCCTAAGCTACAGAATCTGACCTATCTATATGAAATCATGTGATCTGAACATGGAACACTGACCTGTGGGCCTGCTCAGAACTGGGGAGGGCTGCCCGATGGGCACCGTGGAGTCGTGGTTCCTGCAGGTGAGACATGGGGCCAGATGACTCAAATTTGGACACCTCCTGCTGCCATTCATCATCAAAAGACTGTGCTTCAGCTGAGAGTGGAGGATCAAGAAAATGTTAGGCGACATACAGTCTGCTCACAGAGGTGTAATTTTCAATTTACTGGTCCACTTGACATCCCTACTGATGATGAACACATAAACATGTCTAATCTGACCATTATACTCCACCCTGTCACAGACATCTAAAAGGTATAGGAATCATCCAGCAACCATGGCTTTGCAAGGTGAAATAAAAGAGCGCTGCCCAGCAATTTGCATGTAGCAGGAGCAAAGTGTAAGCTCTTTAACAAGGTACAATAAGCTTAATCATCATCAGCACCTGTGCTACACATTTTTTTGTGGACACTGGTATGTGCACATTTGCAATTTCACCATTGGTCTGAAACTTGGGTCTACGTCTATAAACCACAGACCAGTTTTGGGAAAAGAAAGAAGTCGCAGAGAGCTAAATCTGGATAGTGTGTGTTGGGGGGTGAGGAGTGACAACTGTGTTGCTGTTAGCAAGAAACTCCAATGTGCTTTTGGCAGGTGCATTTTCATGTCTAGAGTGCACATTTGTCAGGGCACAGCAGTTCAGGTCTTTTGTGCCTTATTTATTCCTCAGATACCTAAAAAGTCACAGCAATTCTCAGCTTTAACTGTCTTTTCCTGAGAACAAATTCATGGTACTCAACCCTTGAAACACATGCATTTTGTAGCGCCCCTGACCCAATGCGCCTTCCTTTCTAATAAAGGCAGCTGGCTCTTTCACTTTAAATCTGCTATGTGGTCTTTAATTCATAGCTGTTAGAATAACTCTTGTCACAGGTGATGATCCTCGACAAGAAAGTTGAGTCATCCTGGACCTGCTGACTGAGATCTTAGAAGACTCTGTTGAACTTCAGCTCGGGAGTCAAGAAATCACAAATGCACCATACACTAGTGATCGAAAAATGTGTGTAACTCAGGTTCTGATGATGATCAGAGCAGACAATCAGGGAATGGAAAGTAGGCTATTTCTTCACCTGCTGTGTCAAGGTAAAATTCAAAAATACATACACATATATAATTTGAACATACTTTCATCCAAATTCTGAAAGTCCTGAATGAACTCCTTCTCTCCTGTTTTCTTGTTGTATTTCTTTTCGACAACATGCCCCCTGTCCTGGATGTGGTGACCAATGGCCATCTTCTCCACACCACTCTCAGAGTCTTTAACTGCTCGTCGGGTCTCCTTGATCTGGTAACAAAAATTAAATTAACCTCATCAGACACATCAGTTGATCTGTGAAAAAGTGTATCAATTCCAGTTATTAGCTATCAGTTCCTTTACATAAAAAGGCCATTCAGAAAGCAGACAGTTTGATTCGTCAAACACAAGTGCGGTTAATAATAGTCTAACGGCTGCATTCCATTTAGGAGTGCCAGTTCCAGGAACCTGGCATTGTGCATACAGGATGACTGAAATTATTCCTGGTTCAACTTAAAGGAACAGAACCACTGTATACCACTAGCAGAGTTTGTTAATGATAATGGTCTTACAAGGAAAGGCCACTCAGGAATGACAGAATGAGCAAGTCTTTTGTAGAGAGAATTACTACTCAGGTTCAATATATTAATCTGTGCTCTTATGTACTGTAATATAATATAGCAACAAATGTAATGAGCACTTACTCCTCCAGGGGCGCGTCGTGTCGATGAGCTCGCCTGAAAGACCTTTGGAGGCTCATTTCCAACCTTTGAATATGTCATGATTGATGAGGAACTGAATGAGTGGGTGTTGGAATCTGTGGATATGTTCTCCTGAAACACACACATACACTATCAACCAACTAAAGTTTATGTGTGACAACAGTCTGAGAAACCTACAAAACTTAAATGAAGAGGGGAAAAAAAATAGATGAGAAATAGACGAGAACACAAAATCATCGAGTGAACTCACATAGTTTTTGTGCATCTCCTCCATCCGGCCTCTCATGTTGGCCATCATGCTGTCAAACATGCCAAAAGGGTTCCTCATCATGTCCTGCGCAAACACAAAGGGAAAAGAACAGCCAAAGGCCAGAAAGGTTCAATGGCTGGGCTTGCAAGGCACGTGGTCACTAGGCGTTATCAGCTCATAAACAACACCATCATGTGCACAAACATATGTGCAATGAGTACAGTGTGCTTAATATGTTTTCCTCTTCATGCCATATGGGACACAGTAACCAGGACATTCACATTTTATCGCAACATAAAATGTGACCCATTGTAGGATCATTTACAGCAAAACAGACACCAAAATCAGGTCCAGCATGCAAATAAACATGGTCACTGTGTCTTCACTCAGGTTTATCCTGCAATGAGAATTTATAAGTAGCCTCTTTGCTCCAATTCTGTGCTGCTTTACAAGATTCTGACAATTTTGTAAATAAGAAAAATAGAGCTGCCGTTAACACATTAACTTGCCTGCATGTTCAGCTTTACTGCAGAGTATCTGACAGATATGATGGCACGGTGAAAATCTTGTAACAATTACTTGCTTGCTTTTTGATATTTTCTGATGACTGTCTCACATGTATTACTTTAATTTAAGGACTTCGCTCTGAGGCCCCATGATGCTCAGATCCATGCACCACCAAGTCAGTCATAGGGGTGTAAATCACCAGTTTCATGACGATACGATACTATATCGATTCTTTGGACAACGATATGATATTTGCCGAT
>JAPZDY010000024.1:14345986-14359220 GCA_029783645.1 Ctenochaetus hawaiiensis
TTTCAATCGATTTGATTGGATCGTTGCTTAACTAATCGATATATCGATCCAGATCGATGAATCGTTACACCCCTAGTCAGTCATGCAATGTCACAGTACAATGCCACAAATGAATCATGCATTTCAAATTTGTTCACATTAGCAACTTACATTCTTTTACATTCTTTTAGGATGCAGCCACAAATTTTATATTTTTTCTGTCCAACTGGACCCAAAATCTGCCAGAAAGCACCAGCACCAGCACCTGATGTCCAGCACCAGTCTTGGACATCAGAGCTTATTAAAAAAGTATGAAAGGGACGAGTGTGAGTGATGCAGTGAGGAGCAGTACAACTAATAGATTTTGCAAACCTCATAAGCAATTTGCTGCTTATTTGAGATGCTGGTCACAGTGTTTACATAATAGTTTTTGTGTGTCAGTGGTGTGTGTGTTTTGTGTTTTTCTTTTTTTTTTTGAGATTTAACAGGAAGTTGTTTTGCTTTTGGCAACTTGTGATGAATCATTTTAATTTGCTTACAGTTACACTTACACCCTATTGTTAGGTACTAGGAACAGCCGTTTTGGTTGTAATGCAATTTTGGCCCCTGGAGTATAGTAAAGTTTAACATTTCTTTATGGAATTGGAAGTTACTGTAGAAGAAACATGGTTTTACACGCTTTTATGGAATAAGTAATGGGAAGAGTCAGTGATGTGGTATGCACTCAACCAGTATGAGTAACAAACTCAGATGATACTACAGTTGAACAGCAAAGAAATCTACTGACCGTGCTGTCCATACTGCCAAAGGGGAACAAAGACCGGCTCATATCCTGAGGATCCAAAAACAATATCAGTTCAGCAACATAGCACAGTACACATATATACGCACAAATCATGCAGATTTTTTTGCACATTTGTTGAGGTTGTTTCAAGTAAGCTGTTAGGTTGTCTTACATCGGTCACTAAGCCCTTGACACAGCTACAAAGACCCCTCCCCATGGCCTAAAGCACAACCCTCCAAGGGCATGAACCCTCTGGAAGTGTTCCACTGAAGTACACCAAAGAGTGACAGGCCAGTGAGAAGACAGCAGCCTGCAGCAAGACTCTGCTTTCTCTTGGCCCAAACCACAGGTGTTTATGACCCTGCAGCCCTGGATAAGCATCTCAACAGTCATCGCTATGTGTGCGATGCACAGGAGTATTGTGCATAATCAGTGGGGTGTTGAATGACTTGTATTCCATGTGTAATTGGGTTGCATTGTCCAAGATTAGCAGGGATTTAACACTGAAACTGAGCTTCATTCTAGGAAGGCTATGATGGGCTGGATAGACCACCGAGGACAGGGATCTGGAGGGGGGTCAGAGAGTCCAAGGCTGCTCTCTCAGCTCTTTTTAAATGTCAGGCTGATGTAAAACGCTCCTGACCAGTATCTATGAAGCCTCACATGGCCAATTTTATCCCAGAGTGGCACGTATGAACTAATAAATGCCACTTACATATCTGCAACCATTATATTTAGACTGGGGTTGAGCAAAGGACAGAATGAGGGTGCAAAATAAGGAACATAAACTCAGTGGTCTTTAACACATTATTTTAAGCTGTCTGGACAACTGCAGATTGATGTTCTCTTTTCTACCCCTCTCTCAATCTGATATCAGATCTGTCACTGTGCCTTCTAAAGCAGGCTGCTCCTTCTCTTGGGGTAGCTTCGAGTTACACCACAGGGGATGTGCACTGTAGACATGATTCATACTTAAAAGGCATTCTGAGGTTGTACAGAAAATGCATTGCTTTTAGTAACCAGTGCACAAAGCATTTTGTCAAATTTGTACTCTTCAAAGCCGCAGAGGAGTTAAAAGAGGTACTAAATACTGAACACTAAAAAGAAGTATAGGAAGTGCCTCTTTTCACACTGTTGATCTTTTCTTTTCAATTTACTTAGTCAGAGCAGAAGGAATTCTGACTTTATGGGTTTAAATTTCCAACATGGATGAAAACAGCTCACTCCCACCTGTCCTCAGCCCCTGCACCACCAGTATTACTTGGTATAAACCACTCAAAGAAAGTTCATCTAACTTAAAATGATGCTTGATGTTCATTTGACAGTACTTTTATTAACAAATGCTCAGATGAATGAATGCTCTGAGGAGTGATATGAGTAGATTTTAGCAAGACTAGGAAACGTGACAACTCACAGCAGCCTTGGAAAGTAAGATGGGGCTTATTTTCCCATTAGGAATCTAATGCTTAGCAGGCTAATACAAGAAGTTCCCATCTTACAGTATTATGTAGCTAGTGAGTGTGTGTGTGTGTGTGTGTGTGTGTGTGTGTGTGTGTGTGTGTGTGTGTGTTTGTGTGTGTGAATTTCTGTGTGAGGATATTTGCATGCCAGTGCGTCCATCTTATTTTTAATGCTGTGACTGTGTGCAATTGTGCTTGGCAGCATGTTTTAATACTTATGTGTGCTTGTGTTTATGTTTGTATTTGTATGTGCACATTTAAGCTTTTGATATTGAAGAGTTGTATGAGAGTGAGCTGTCTGTCATTTCCCTGCTGATGCACCAGCACTGCCAAGACACACTCTGCCAAACAGATGGACCACAAGAGCAACAATGAGAAAACAGAGCATCCATGACATCTGCACATATGCTTTAAAAAAGGCAACACCTCAGCAACAGAGCTTCAGCCTTCAGGGCACCACAAGACTGCTTCTTATCTTTACTTAAATAAGTGTGTGTGGGAGTTAGAGAGCTGATTTATTTGGTAAAAGCTGTGGATCATTATGGTAATTCAGTTAACCTTAAGTCCATGAATCTTGACGTGTGGTAGGTATAAACTGTTTTGACAATTAACAAGGCAGTCAAGAGATAGGGAGGCTGTAGAAATCATTTTCCTGTCAAACTGAAAAGATCTCAAATGTGCACCTTTTACTCCACCTCTAAATGTCTGTGTTTGCATCGATAGAAGAGTTCATTGCTATTGCTGTAAGCTCAGCAGCTAATTTTGGGCTGCACAAACAGGCACACACCCACACCCTAATATTCTATTGTTCCTCAATAAATAAATAAATAAAAGAAATAAAATGAAATAAAATGAATGAATGAATGAATGAATGAAATTAATAATTTAAAAAAAAACTGCCAATGGACCGAAATATTGTTTTTGTACTCACAAATAGGCCAGTGATAAACTGGTCAGATCATTAATAAGGCCTAATTGGTGTTTTCATATACTTGGTTCCTGCTAATGCCTGCACTGACAAGGCCAATAAACAAAAAAAGTTTAAAAAAGTCTGTTAGTTCTTCCCCATGTGAGTTATGGGAAGGTGGGGGAAAAGTTTGCTTCAAACTTCATAACTAATGCATTTTCAGTCACCATCGTCTAAAAGGCAGGAAATCTAATCCTAAAATGTTACTTGAAAGTGTTAAACATATGTATTTACACAATAAATTAATAAAGAGTTATGAGATAACTCTTCATTAATTTAACTCCATCAACATCAAGTTAATAAGGAACAAATTAGAAAATCCACTTTTTACACTTGCAAATCAATTCTGAATCTCAATTCCACTTTCCATGCAACTAAAACTAGTTTCCCCCTACACTATATCTAATAAGGTTTGCCATTCCAAATAACATATTTTTGTTCCTTGCTGACAAGGTTATATCTCTTATATGTTTCATCACTGTCATGGCATTGCTCTGTTTTTAATGAGCAGGGATGTGGAAAAGGGAGAGTAGCTGGCAAAAGCTGAGGAAGAGGCAGAGTTCAGAATGCTTAAACAATGTTGTTGTTCTTCGTGTATTCTCCATGCAGAAAGCCAGGGCTGTGTGAACACCTAATTTCTTGTACATTGCACTCACATAAATGGAATGCTGACAGACAGCAACAAGATGGTTCATGATTTAGACAAAAAGTGTATTGGATTCGAATCATTGACTGCACCTTTAATGGCATGATGCTAATAAAGAGAAAGCAGGCTTCTGGCTATTGAAGCTATGCTTCTGATGAAAGTCATTATCAAGGATAAATATAGAGCCTCTCATGAGGTAGTGGGATTATAGAGGGTGACAGGGACTCAGTTTAACTTAGCAGGGATATATAAGCAGCATAGGGGCCGGTTTGATTTAGCAAGATTTAACCTGTGCAGAACATGGCAAAACTATTTCCAAGTCTGTAATCTGCCTTTTTATTACACAAATAACTGTCTGCACAAATAACAGCAAAATGTTCTAGAGCTAACATTTGGTCAATGAGCACTCTCTTAAAGGCAACATCTATTACAGCCCTATCCTATATGAAAAAGTACAAAATTAAAATGTATTTGATGAGATGGGTACATTTGCAGACAAACTACATTTTAAGATTTTACCATAACAACTAGGCCAATAAGAAGGATATCACAATAAACTGTTATTTTTAGCAGCAACTCATCTCAGCAGAGCAAAGCAGAAATATGTTGGGTCCTCTTTGTGGAGTGTTGAAGTCTGTGTGTGTATTTGCAAAAAGCAGTGTGTCACTGGAACAATGTACTATAAATAGGGCTCCTGAGGGCCAGATATAACTGTCCAGAGAGGCCAAGGGGGTTGCCCTTCCAGAAAAACCAGAGACTCACATGGTCCCCATACCGTGCAGAGTCGTGCTCCAGTTACACCGACAGTGGCCAGCTTCCACCTGAACCTTAGTAAACTTAGCACTCCCTCCATACACTTGTCCTCTATAGCTTGTCCATGAGTAGTGGACAGAGAGGGTCATAAGAGCTGACTATATGAGCAAACTACTTAAGCAGGGGTTTCATCCATCGTCCCACAGAGACCCAAATGACATGTATGCAGGCTTGACAGTCATGCGTCTGTACACACATATGGGTATTATGATAAACTGAGTAAAACTTTATTGCCTATTATCTGAGTCCACAAGATGACTAACTGCTCGAAATTCTAAAAGGATCTTCTTGAAATGCAAGTTCTCACCCTGTGGTCTTCCCTCAGTGCCAGGGATGAGCTCTGATGTTCTGCCATGTCACGACCATGGCTTCTCCCATCCATTATACTGGGCATTAAAGACCCGCCGAATGGCTCAGAGAAGCTACGCATCATCTGCCGCATATGTTCCCTGTGTGCCCGGAATGGATCCCTATGGGAGAGGAGGAGGTATTTAACTCAGAGTTATCTCAACATTCACTAAGGAAGACTGCAAACTATTTTTAAGTTTCCTTGAGAGAAAAAAAAATAGTTGAAAACAACCCTACACCTCACACTGTGCTCCAGTGATTAGAAAGTTCTATCACCTGTGCCAGCTTGGAGCCCGTGACAGATAAATTCTTCAATGAACACAACATACTGGAATAAGGAGCACCCTTAAAATAATTTGAGCCACCCTTATGCTCGCCAGAAGCGGGGTCAAGTGTGGCCACACTAACTCAGCAGGTGTTCACCCAAGCAGTTAATCAGAGGCGCACAGTGTCAGTGAAGAAAGTAATAACTTCAACTACTTTTTATTTTAAATTTTTGCTACTCAAAACTGTGGGTTGTATCTACTTCCTAAAATGTAACAAATCTGTATCAAAGTGTAAAGGATGTACATGAAATAATAGTCTACTACAAAACAAAGTAACACTCTTTAACTGTAAAAAAAGAAAAATCTTATTAATCGTTGCTACTGGTAACAGTTTCAGAACTGGCTAATCTAGCAAGGGGTGATTTAGCTAGCGTGATAATTCTCTTAAATTTCAGTACAGCTGTAACAAATTATGAAATGTAACTAATGTAACTAACGTTACCTTCAAATCTTCTTAAGGCAGAGCAGCATTACATTGACAGTTAAGCTGTTCTTTAATTTTCTTTCACTGGTTACTAGTCTGGTGAGCGTTAGGGTTAACGTTAGCTCAAAAGAAGTTAGGAGGCACAGACTAAGTAACGTAAAGGTAACGTTCGGCCTTCGGCCTCGTTTGAAAAAACTAACAAACTAACAAACAAAACAAACTAACAACAAAACAGTTAAAATGTAACCTAATTTTACCTCTTTGGTAGTGACCTAGTCATTTGTTCAACGTTAGCCCACCTAAATTAATAATAACAATGTTAGCTTTTTATTTGCCTGTGAGAATAATATTACGCTTCAGTTTGTTTTGTCTGTGGTGTGCCGTTACAAGCACCATTCAAAGGCTATCTTGACTGAAATATGATATATTAGATGCTATTTATTGACGTTAACGTTTCCGTGATAAACTTCTGAGCTTAATTTGATTAATTAACTGTTAATGCATTATGTGAACAATCTGCAAGCCTATAATTTAAAAAAGCAATAAATAATAACATAATATGTTTTGTTCAATACGAGTTTAAGTTAGATAAGTTACTCACGAGAAGAACGGATCCTCGTCAAAATCCCTGTGATTCTTGTTGAACATTTCCACGGATTTTAAACCTATGAAAAGATTTTAAAATTTTGTTTTAAAAAGAATCCGCCCCGCTGCAGGTGCCTCAGCTCCACCGCTCAGCCTCGGTAGCGTTACTTTGGAGGGCGATTCAGAACCAAACATGCTTTGACATCTGACACGTGGTGCGAATCCTGCCTTCGGATTGGCTGTTTATTCGAAGCTTTGGGCAGGTTAGACACGCGGGGCTGTATGTTGTGGGTGGCTGCCATGGCAACGAAACTCTAGAAATTTCTTATAAACTGAAATTCGCTATCTTTCTTGTACATGTTACCTCAAAATCAGTTGTTTGCTTATCTAATTTATCCTCATGGCCTAATGGGAAACCTCTACGCAGCTGCTTATACGCTTTTAAAACTTAAGACATGTCAATTGTAGTTCAGGCAAAGAAGAAATCACAAAGCAACTTTCTAGGATTACACTAAGACTGTTTTGTCTCAAAAGTGATTTTTAGTTGGTTGACTGTGGGGTGTGACTAGATGTGAGGAGGCTGTATACGTTAAATTTACTCACTCGCACACAAAATCTTACCTTGGCGAAACATTTTGTTCTTTCTTATGTATTATTTCATTACAACACAGACTATTTGGAGGGTATGAGAGTGACACACTGTGTCCCAGACTCAGTATAGATTTTCCATCTGGCTGTTCCACAAATAGGCTTGAGTGTGCACACTACACTGCCTTTAATCCCTGAGGAAACAGGGACAAATCATTGAATAAACATAAATGCAGTTCAGAGAACAGAGTGCATATATAAGAGAGTGAGGTTTAGGTAAGGTGGCAGATGTTGACTTCAGTTTTATGTCAGCTCTGATTAAATAAAGGGATGAGGTTAGCTTAGAGTGAGCTCAGGCTACTTTTAGCAAATTACTGTACGGCAGAATGACTCATTTATTTATATCCATTAAAAGATACTGCTGCTATCTCTCTATCAAAGCACAGCAAGAGTCACAAGTTTTTTTTTGTGAGGAGGGAGATGCTTTTTCTATAAATTAGTTCCACTTGTAGGTTCATCTCCATTACTCAGACACAACAGCAAAAGATAATTTTACCCCCCAAAAAAACAAAACTTTATTTTGCAAATTGATCCAATATCTACATGTTAAACAGATCATCATATTTTACTGCAAATTTTAAATCATAAAAATAAATAAAGCCAAATAAAGAAACAGCAAACTGTCTAATTGAATTAATTATAGATTCAGAAAACAGTAAGTACAGCAGGACCAAAAAAGATTTATTAGACCAAGGTTTTACAATAGTTAAAAGAAATTAATGCAAGTGTAAATTTGAAAAATGTCATGTCCTTAAACAAGATAGATTCAATAAAGAAGGGATTAAGACACAATCAAAGTTTATAAAACTGTCCTAGGAACAAAAGGGATCTTCTGGGTTTCCGGTGTTCAGGTCACAGGACTTCCCATGAGCCTCTCCTGACGCAACAGGTTAAGTCTGTTGAGCCACAGCTCCTCAGCTTTTTCCTTGTCCATGAACAACTGCAAGAGCATGTAGAAACGATGCATTAGTAAAGATAAAGACAACAGTATAGATAAGGACAATGGCCATAGAACGAAAGGAAACCACCAAGTTTTTAACTGTAATTTAGACTTAATGTCAAGTCCTGGATTTCTAAGCCAGTGTTGCTTGATTTTGTTAGAGTGCTTTGAAACAAACATCAAAATAGTTATGAATAGACAGGAATCTCAGTCAAACACAACAAAAATATAAAAAGTTGATTCAAAATGATATGGTATTAGGAAAATGATTCTGAAAGACATCTAAAAAAACTGTTTTGTTTGACTATCATTTAAAAATATCCAATTGACTGTGCTGTAAGACAATAAAAAGCAACCAATTTTCATGTGAATACTGGAAATGATAGTTATTGTCTTTGAAGCCCTCTTAAAATTAGATTTAAAGAACACTTTAAAAATAACTGTTTCCTATAAAGTATGCCACAAGGTTTCAGTATCAGTCTCTCCCTGTCTGCTCACTTACAAATGAAAATGAAGGTAACAAAGCCTTTATTTTAAACTTATAACTCATCCAGTCATGAGAGCCTGGCAGTGTGTTAGCCTGGTGACAGGAAAAGGCCTACACATGTGACTTATATTCGTCGCAGTACATCACCAGCAGCAATGATATTGATTGTAAGGGGGCTATAAAACTGCCGCTGCAAATGTTTGATGAATGAAGGCATCTGTTTATTAGGAAGTAACATAATGACTGTAAGACTGAGAAGCAAGGCACAGAGGCATTGTAAGATGATTTCTATATTCACTGTGTGTGTTTGTGTGAGAGTTAATATTGACATGCTGCCTATGTGTACATAGTGTACATCAGTGATGATATGTGTCTATTATTATGCAGATTGTAGGCCATGTCAATCCTTCATTCCTAAACCTACGCTGCTTACAGCTGCACTGCATGTTATCTGTGTGTTAGACTCAACACCAGTGAGTTCTTGTCTGTCGGCCCTGCGCTGGTGTCACGGTGCTAATGAGGCTGTGTGTGTGGGATGACAGTATCTGGGCTGGGCTAATGGGACTCATCTGGTGTAATTGCAAGTGGAGCTGGAGCTGAAGCTGAGACCAGGGCCCGCCTGGGGCATATTGCTACCATACATCAGCCTGTCTGAGGGTGTGTATGTGTGTGCGTTTGAGCTGAGGGGGTGTGTGTGTGTGTGTATTTGAGGGGGTTATCTGCATACGTCAGGGCATAACTTAGTTTCCCCAGTGGAGATAGATGACTGGGAAGCCCCAGGGAGCGTTATTGGAGTTTAAAGTTTCATTCTCGTTTTTCATCATTGGTCTGCAGGCAGGGGAGGAGGTGATGTTCGGAGGCTATAATCTACTATACCGCAATGTCCCGTTCTATATGAAACGCAGTGTCAGAATGTGCAAGAATGGTGTAAAAAGTAACAGCAGCAGGAGTATTTTTAAAATGACAAAGTTGAGAAAGTTTGTCCACCAATCAATAAGAACCACACTCATAAAAACAAGATGGTAGTAAAAGATAAAATGACAAGAAGTGAGATAAATTTCAGCTGTGGGAGAGGATTGGAAGTTGCTTTGTTGGATGTAAAAAGTCTGTGTTGCAGAACTGCTTGACAGCTTGGTGGGATATTGAGGCAAACAGAAAAATCCAAACCTAGTGGTAAAAGTTTGCCTCATAGGTGAACTTACACTTGGATGAGCAAGCGTGTCATTGTCATTGTAGACTATTGAGATGGGAAGAGTGACATCCTGAGAATCTGCCCTCTCGGTCTCCTGCTTCACCCCCACTGGTTCAGTCTGAATTCACGGAAACACACAAAACATGGAAACAATGTGTCACATTAAAACTGAAATGAGGACATTTCAGTGTTTATGTATGTTGAAGTGTAATAAAGACAGACTGACTTGGAAACATAATTGCATATAAGCATATACAGTATAAATGCCATGAACATATTATGACAGCAAAATTAAAAAAAGAATCCAACAGCTAAAAAACCCTCAACAGTATTCATTTAAATATACAATGCAAAAGGAAAAAGAGGCACTACTCATGGCTGCCAAACATATGAGTAAATTGCAAATCGCTCCAGAAAGATCTCACACCCAATAAATACAAAACATTTGGAAAATGTTACTTTCCTAAAGTGTCTTTGAGCACATGCATTACATCTTTTCCTGTTGCTGAAAACATTTAAGTTTGTAGATTTATGTAGAATTAACCTGAAAAAATACAAAACAATTAATATAAATTACACAATGTTATGTTTAGTGTCTAATAAAGAATTTTGACACAGGAAAACAACATCAAATGTAATGCAACATTTGTCCAGCAGATGGCAGTGAATGACTGGCCCTACCAACAAGTCTGTTAAGTGGTGTATTGATGGTTAACAGTTTAAAGAATCAGCTTTAAGTCACCTTAGTTTGGTCAGTTTGGCTCAACATTAGACATGTTTTGTTATAATTGAAGCCAAAGGAAATGTATCTTTTTTCATATTGACTGGCAAGGATTTTAAGTAAAGATAAAGGTTCTATGTCTCTTTCAAGTTGTCTTAAGCAGCTGATAGAAGAAAATTCAATCTTTAGAAATTTTCTTCATCCCTTGAGATATTCCTTAAAACTATAATAAGCCCCATATTTAGAAAGATGGCCTGTTCTCCTTATTGCACCTGACAAAGCAGGAATATCAAAACTAATATTTTGCCAAGTGCATTCATGTTTCAAACACTTCTAAAATCAGCCTCAGAGCAAATGTTTACCCAGTTGATTGAAAATGATTGAAAATTAATTTGGCAGGATACTGAAAGTGAGCGACATATAAAACACAGGCTAACAAGTATAGTGATGTGCCTAACATCAGACAGTATAAATTGTCATCACAACTCCGTCACAATGTTCTTAACACACGTTTCTAATGACAGCAGCTTGCTGAAAAATCTCGGGGAAAAATATCTCAAAACATAAATTTTTGGCACAACAGTGTTTGGTTTAGGCAGTATAGACTTTGGAAGACTATAAAATCCTTTAACTAAGAATGAATGATCTGAATATCTCTAGAAATAAGTAATAAGAACAATATTAAGGAGATTTATCTAAAATGTGCTGCAGAGCTGTTGCAAAAGTGTAAACTTGAATTTGTATTCCATTCAAGCACTTAATCTTATTAAAACACTGCAGAACTGTATCAATATTTTGTACTTCATATTATATTTTCTTTGGAATTTAAAATTTTATCTTACCTTATTTTTATGAGATGATTTTGCCGTGTGAATCTAATGTGAGAACAGTTGTGTTGCATGGTTTTGTTCATATCTGAGATCTAGATGTGAATAATGAAAGCTGCTACCCAGCTGGACAGTTGAACCTGGTTAAGTTTCAGGTTCAATATGCGAAAAGGAACTCTTTTCCACTCTCAGGCAGGAAAAGTAGAGTACACTGTGCATTTGCAATCTGTGTGTGCAGTCTGCTCAGGCCAGTGCAGATTGGCGTAGTCCGGTCCAGGCTGCAGCCACATGGGTCTCAACCTTTGTCAGACTCACCAGGATGCGTCCCAAATGTCTGTGCAGGTTTCCTGTCACATGTTGTCGCCTATCTTTTCAAAACAGCCACGAGCCCCAACAAATCTAATTCCTTCTCCTTCAGAGACATTTCAATAATGACTTCTGTGTTTTGTCTGCATCTGCACAACCAGAGAGGGGGGAGAAAGAGGCAGAGAGAGGATGGCTGTTGCCTGCTGTGGCTTTTGTGTGGGTGCTGCCCCTTTGGAGGCGGCGAACAGTGGAGCGCCTGATGAAACCGTCTCAGGTTGGAACAAACGGCGCTGAATGAATGTTTGATTTGGTCTGGGCTGTCTCTGGACAGACGGCACAGCTTTGCAGAGAGGTAAATTCAATAAGAGACAGAGTGAAAGATAGCGAGAGTGAGGGGCAGGGAGAGAAAGAGAGACAGAACGCACCTTTATATCATCCCTGGATGATTTGAAAGCCTGAGGAACAAAGGAATCACTCTCGATGGCCTCAATGTCCTTTATCCTTCGCACTTGCTCCTCCAGAGAAGTTCCCTCTGAAACACATGTTACACAGAAGGAAGGCTTTGAACAAAAGCATGCACACATGTCCAAAGACACACACATATATGTACACAGACATATATAAAGGGTCAGCCATCCCTTGTTATTCTCTGAAAGGCACCAGATTTCATTTGAACTGGGCTTAGTTGATTGTATTGTATGTTATATCTCTGTATAATGCTTTTTGACACATACGATATGAAATATTAGATATTCCCCAATTTTAATCTTGGCTTCCATGAAGATGGACTATTGCTTAGCCAAGGGCATAGAGTAGCTACAAAAGGCAAGTAGAAAATAAAAATACTAACAAGATCATAGCCAGACAGTGAATTACACTCACATAATGCATTCTAAAATAATCAAAATATGAACACAAACTCACTGCAATGGAATTTCATTATGGAGACTAAATGTGATTAGGTTTCACATAGTCTTCATGTATCAGAAAGTATTTTGCTCCGGCTCGTCCAATCAAACAAAAAGACACAAAGGGTTTCCAGTAGATTACTCTTGGATATAAACACATCAGGATTCTGCATATCAGATAATAAATCATTTCAAGAATTCAAGAGCAGTCGTCGTAGCGTAGGAGGGCAAAAATAGGTGTACCGGGAAAGTTAGTGACAGAAAAAAAAGAGACAGAGTCTGAATGCTCCCATTATTCTCTGGCTGTCAATCTTTCCACTGATCAGTCAATATTCATCCCTCTCTCCCCCATCCATCCGTCCTCTCCTGCACTCTCCCATCTCTCTATCTGTCAATCCAGCCGACATCCATGTTCCTCTGCTCCACTCATGTAGGCTGTGTCATGAAAACAAGTACACAAATTGGAACACACACACACACACGAGAGGAGGAACATCAGGATATACTATAAGCACTCCCACATGTACAAATGTGTTTGCAAACATACATACTTTGCACTTTTACTCATGGCTTGCCATAGTTTTTATAATGTACATGTAAAACACACACACACACACACACACACACACACACAATGTGCAATTGGAGCTAATAGCAGGAATTAATTCAATCCATTAGCAGCTACAGAAAGGGTGTCACAACAGATCTTCATGGCCCTGATGTTTAATGAATAAATGAATATTTGTTTCGGCTTTCACAGCAGAGCATCACATGCTATCTCACTCACTCACTCACTCACTCACACTCACACACACACACACACACACACACACACACACACACACACACACACACACACACACACACACACAC
>JAPZDY010000024.1:14370958-14382651 GCA_029783645.1 Ctenochaetus hawaiiensis
GAAACTTTGTCATCTTCTGTTGGACAAGCACAAGCTTAACCACAAACCTTATATTTAAGTTTGTGCTATATTGCAATGTCTTTGTAAATCTGATCATCTTTGTACTGCCATACTAGTAAGTAATAAGTAAAAAGAACCTACAAATAAATTAAGAAACCAAAAAAAAAACAAACTACTACTACTGAGACGAGATGCGCAAATTATAACAGGTGCTGGGAGATAATAGTGGATTTTTTTTTTACATATTTTACTCACAAAATGCTTAATTAGGAAAGTAACTGACAAATTTACCAATAATGGAAATAAAAAATCCTATAAATTTTCTTTCCCACATCTTTAGTCATGATTAATTATGGCATGACTAGTCAAACAGACTGCTCTGATTGGTTTGTCAAACTTAAATAAGATACATTAATTAAAAAGCACAAATTAAGTAAATATAACTAAAATCTGACAATGATGAAACATAGAGCAGGTGCTCCTGATGCATAGGTATGTTTAATCCTGTCCAAAAGAAAGGTAACTGAAGAGTATGTTTAGGTCAGTACTGATGATTCTATATGTTTGGTTTATAGTGCAGCTCTTCATACAGCACAAAGCCACCACACACACTGACTCTGGTTATTCTGTAAAGTGCCAGCTAACAGTATGATCCACACAAACAGTCTGGCAGTCAGTCCATCTTATTATAGCTGGACACAGTGTGTTAGCTAAAAGCCTCCTGGGCACACAAACAACATCTCTCAGCTTTAATAGCCTAAACAAGGCATGCAACTAACAAAGGAATCATCCTCCCCTCTTATTCTCACACTCTTTCATATCACATGTTTCCTTTTTCAACCACTAGCATCATCTGGCTGCCCTTAACCAGAGAGCCAAACACTCCTTTTAAGTGAACACTACTTTGTTAACTGATGACCACAGGGTCAGTTATTGATCCTCTCCTTTCTCTCTCTCAGTTGCTGATAAAAAACCCTCTTTCCTCGCAGGGCTCCGCAGTATACAGCCACAGTTTGCTACAATAATAGCTTGCATATCATAACATTCACATGAATCAGTTCTCGGTGGTTTCGATTAGGGCTAAACTAACTCAAACACATTGCTGGTCTAGGACATGAATCTATTTATGAACGAGGAGTGTAGGTGGTAGTGTTCTTCACTTCTCCCCTCCATTCTCTTCAGAGGTTTTCTCATTTCGGTTGACTTAACGGTTCAAGTGTAAACTTTCTAGTTGTGTTGACCTCTGAGAGGCCCTGCAGGGAATAAGGAGACCCCTGGTGATCTGCTGTTTAGCAGCAGCAGTGGCTCACCTCCTTCATTTTAGTAGTGCTGGGAGGAAGGGCAGAAGAGGATGGAGCAGGCTGACTCTGCTTGTGTGTAAAAAGTGTGTTCATGTGTATTTGTGATGCTGCCACTGGCTCCTCTCGCTACCAAGGCAAAGGCGAGTCATCAGGGCCACTTTGTCGAGCCTCTCTGATCTCCCATTATGTGTCCCCATGCAGGGGAAGGAATAAAATGATCATCCTGGAAGCCAGCGTCTGCACAGCGTGCTGTACTGCACTGCTCCACTACACAATCAAGCACAACACCATATTTCACACAGAACGAACAGTTGGAGTAAAGGATGAGAGAGCTTTGAGCAAAAGGGAGAAAGAGTCAACTGAATCCAAAAAGAGGCAACAGTGCAGAGTGAACCTAGCTTAAGAAAGCTATTTGACTGGGAGCCTTGCTCTGTTGCCCCAAGCGAGGCACTTAGTCACCACTTTGGCAATGATTCCACACAGAGAAGAGAGAAGCTAGAGAAGTGAAAGAGTAAGAAAGACACAGAGAAGAGGGCAGGAGAGAGGTGGAAATGGTTGATGAGGACAAATGGAGGTGGGAAGAAAAAGAGCATGTGAGACAGAAAGTGGGAGGAGAAAACAGAAAGGGGAGGGAGGAAGAAAACATGGAGTGCTAAGACCGAGAGAAATGAATAATATTAATGTAAGAATGGTGAAGAGGCTAAAAAGAAAAAAAAACAGGGTGCAATAGAGAAAAGGAGAGAATAAATTCTTCCCACAACTGGGGAACCAAAGCACGAGTGCAGGGCTAATTAGTTTCTGATGGCTGGACTTTCATTTGGCTAAAAGGTCAGCTAACTTTAAAGGTCACGCTGCCATGCCTGCTCGATGCAAACACTAAAAATGACAAAAAGAGTGCAGAGAGAATCCGGAAATATAAGAAACACCCACACAAGAACAAATTATGCTTCTACACATGCTGCCTGTGTGTGCGTGCACATATACACACAGTGAAGCTGATAATGGCACATTTGATATTCTCATTTATATCATGCTCTGGTCAGAACAGGGACCAGGGTCATTATTCTATCTAAGGACTTTTATTACTGCTAGCATATCCACTGCAAATTACTCTTGACTTTATTTGAATGTGTAACGAGATAATCTTAGTGTGTTTGAGTGTGTGTGTGTGTGTGCGTTTGTGTGTGTTGGTGCTGGGGGGTAGCGGGGATGGGGGGTTGGGGGGTTGGGGAGGTTCAGGTTAGCAGGATAAATTTACTGCCTGCAATGCTCAGCGCATTTCTGCGTTGCACATCTACTACGCATCTTTATGTAGATTACAGCTGCCTTAATAAAAACTAAGAAGTGTAATCTGCATCTCTAAATTTTAAGTTTTGCAAAGCAAAGAGAAACTGTGAGGAAAGACTTCCCTTGTACAAGATGGGGGTGCTTAATGTTAACACGTAAATGCATACATATCAGATGTGTTCAAGTGTGTAAAATCACCTATGTTGCATAGAGTTGTGGGACTACAAAAATACTGCAATACCTGACCTGAGAAACAGTAGCTAGGTGATGGTAATTCTAAATTACTGAGCATGAATTTCATTGTGATGATTGTCTTGATTCTATTATAACTGTTTGCACATATTTATGACAACGATACTTATTAAAACTTATTTATTTACTATAAGAAAAGTTGTTTTTTTCAGATAAAATGTTCTTCAGCAGAAAAACCTTTTTGTTTATTTGCTACAATTTAACGTTTATTCTTTGTTTCTTGTTTTCCTTCATGACTGTTGTCAGTTGAGAGTTGTTACAACTTGTATGATATTTTTGTAGTTGGATCTTTGACGGATGCACCAAAAAATTCCCTGTAGAAGACTGTCATGCCGTAATGTTGGTAAAATAATAAAGCACTTTTTGCCATAGTAGCTACCAGTGTGTGTGACTACGGATCTTCCTTCACACAGACACAGATGTACACTCTTATAACTCACCTTCCTCTAGTTTAATCCGGGCCTCCTCTTCTCTCTGTGCCACCTTAGCCTTCAGCACCTCATCGGTCTTAGCTGTAATGAAAGACAGCAGACGACAGAGTTAAAAGCAAAGCAGGAACTTCACAAATGCCAAATAGTCTTTTATATTATCAGAAATATTTTTTCAAACATTTTTAAATAGTCACTGAGGTATTAAGGAATTACTGATTATAATGCAATTATATCATGATGTATGGTTATATATTTTAAGGAAAATAAAAAGAAAATGAATGTACCTTTTTAAATTAAATTTAATGATCCCTTTTATAAAAATATACATATTTGTACGTGCACGGACTAAAAGTCATTTCTGTGGGAGATACTGTGCTTTGAAATAAATGATGCACATCACAGAGAGCGCAGATATAAGTAGAAAACACATCATTGGATCAACAGTAAGCGTGCATATCAACAAAAATATGGATCATGCTTCTCCGTTTTCCCCTAGCAGGCAGCGCCCTTCGCTGCCTTTCCTCCACACCCCTGTAAAAGTCAGCACGTCTTCCTGAGAGGTGTTTATCGTCACGGCATAATGAAAAGCTTAAGAGAAAGTGAGGCAGCGGGAGTAAACACTCGTCAGGGCATTTTAAGCATCTCTCATCGTGAGCGGTGTTGTCTCGGCTCCCCTTTTCCTCCGCCTTTCCCCCTGAATAATCAAGATGTTAAGCCACATTAAAAAATATAATGCCGTGTATGGCAGGACTATCAATACTGCCTCTAAATTAATTACATTTCCGTTGCGGCGCATCATTTATTTTGCAGCGTTAGGGCCTCAGCGGAGCCATTTGCCTTTATTGCTATCTCACTTGGTTGATGAGTGAGCTATGTAAAATTGAGTCTCCAATATCATTACACTTAATGAGTTTAAACTTTGAGAAAAAAAAAAAAAAAAGGAGGAAGGGAGAGAAATAGAAGAGGAGAGTGAGCAGATGAGAGAGAAGGGGGAGGAAGAGAATGAGAGCTCTGCACTGTTTTGGGGAAGTTTACAAAAAATGAGAGTGGGTGTAAGTGTTTGTGAGCGCTTACAGAATGTTTGTGTTAGGGCACAGCTGTGGGTGTCCGAATGTGGTTTATTGCACCACTTGAGATGCCAGCGTGTGCATGTGTGTTTCATGCACGCTCCTCATTTTGTGTCTTATTGTGTGTTAGACTTTGCGCTGCGAGCAAATATGTAACATAAAAAAACACAAGACATACACATCTGTATGTGTGTGTATTGACGCAGGAGGCCATGGGTTGCGCTTGTCTCTCTGTGACTGTGCTGCTGTTTTTGTTCAGTAATTGGCGTAGACAAAGAACCTGTCACACTGCTGTTATGGCTGGTTAAGTCTGGAGGTTCCGCATCTTTACTAACAATGACTCTACATGGATGAGTGAACCATCCTCTACCTCCCTTAGCTTGTGTGTGTGTGTGTATGTGCGCGTGTGTGTGTGCATGCCCGCCTATCCAAATCGACAGCAACCAATCTATTTCTCTTGGCTAACGCAGTCATAATTACTAAATTTGTTTGTGTACAAGAGTGCAAAAAACCAAACAATGAGCAGCACCATTGTGCACGTGTTCACAAGTGTATTCATGAGTTTTTTTGTATGCACAGATGTGTATTTGTGTGTTTTCTCTATGTGTGAGTGAACTCCTCTCTGTGTTCTTTAGTTCCATCTTTGCTCGGGGCTACCAAGAGGTAGGTGTGATGGAGAGGGAGGGAGACCGGGGAGAATGAGAAGGGGAAAAAAAAGTGAAAGGGAGATAGGCAGATAGATGGGGGGCATGTAGGGAAAAAAAAGGAAGAACTGACAATGAGGGAAACAGACAAACAAGCAGAAATAAGAGAAAAAGACTTGCCTGCGTGCACACAAACATGTGCACACAAACAACAGGAGTGATTTGTCGCCTCTTTTTGTTTGCATGTTTATCCTCTCCACCTCTATCCCGTCATCCCTCCCCCAACAGGTTCTCTTATCCTCTCGCTCTCTCTTCTCTCCTTCTGTTTTGCCCTCTCCCACCCCTCCCAGTTTTCATGCTTTCTCTTCCTTTTCTTGCTCATCTCTCCAGTACACTGTGCCTGGGGGCGATAGCAGCAAATCAAACTGTTTATCCATCTCTCATCAGTGCACTGCCTCACGGGGCTCCTGCCCCCTCAAAACAATGAAAGTAGGCCTGAGCGCTGAGCCAGGGATACGATTTAATTACATCAATAAGGAGTTGTGCTTTAAAAAAAAGCCAAACTACAAAAAAACACATTACAGCAACACACTTTGCTGCACTATCATGAAAAGCCTGTTAACATTATAGATGTAAAAAGCATGTAAAAGATTTAAAGCTGAAGCTCACAGCTGAACCCATCTAGAAATAAAGGCATGTCTGTGTGCAGAGGCTGCTTATTGGAAGTATATTTCTTGGCAACTTAGTGGCTCCAGTTCATTGTAGGATAATTCTGTGATGGACTTTTATTAGAGCGGGTAATAAACGGCCGGGTGTTGGGGAGAGGAGAGGCCTTTCACTTCATTTAGACTTCGTTCAGTCTTGGCTGCAGGGGCGGAGGGAAAGAGGAGGGATGGCAGCAGGAAGGGGCGGAGAGCGTCAGTGAAATCGCATTGTGATTATGAGTGTAATTGCAGCTCAGGGGCCCAGGGGCCATGTAGCTCTGATGGCGCTAGAAGATGTTTTATGCACGGCAACAGAGGGAGAGAAAGTGAGAAAGAGAGAAAGACGGAGAGTGGGAGGGAGAGGCAGGCTGCCAGCATGTTTCTAATTTTTTTTTTGTTACAGAATCTCCTCTTCTCTTTTCACCTCCTTTCTTTTTCTCCTCTCCTCTCCTCCTCCCCCGACATCTTCCTTTACTTTTCTCTTCCCTCTATTCTATTCTTTCCTCTCCTCCTCTCCTGTCCTCCTCCCTTGGCAGGATTAGCTGGGTCTCGTTAGAGGGGAAATGTAATAATGCTCCCACCAGGTGGAATCGGGCCCGCTCCATTATCAGCCGGGAGATGGATGGGCCGTGTAGGGCCGGCGGGGGCCACGCACGCACGCAATTTAGATTCAATAAACTGGCAAAGCAAGACCCCCAATCTGATTTATCTCTTACACGCTGCCAATGCTTGCTGCTACGATGCTGATTCCCTATTACCACTCAGAGAAGGACTATTCATTGGATGTAAGGCACGGCAGTCAGAGAGGCTTGTCGGGGCCCCCGGGACGGCAGCAAAACAGATACAGCAGAGGGTTAATACGTTTACACACAGATAAGCAATTAAATCTAAGGCTGAGTAGAGTTATAGAGTTATTAAGAAGGGGTGGGGGTGAGGGAGGGGGGGAACAGAGGGTGAGAAAAAGGAGAGACATGTTATTCAACACAGGAGTGTGGTAGCTTGGGCCTTAGGCTGGGTACAGTAAGTATTGAAGTGAGAAAGGCTATCATATTATAGAGTTCGTGAGGTGAGAGAACAACAGAAGAGCAGCAGTCTGCCCACGTTGTTCAATAAACTCAATACAGCACTTACAAACTAGCAATGCAGAAGACAGAGGTCAGAACAACAGTTATCCACTTAGTCTGTGTGCGAGTTTTTGAGTGAGTATTTATATGCAAGTGCATGTCTCCCCGTCAAAATGTAACAGGGTATGTGTTGGCGTGGTGGGCATATTCATATCCACTGTAAACCTGACTTTGAGTATGCAGAACATCCACTTTTGACTGCTTGCATGTGTGTGTGTGTGTGTGTGTTTGTGCATATGTGTGATGTTAGCACGGTTGGTAGTGGTGGGTGTCATTCCGTCCAGCCGCCAATCAAAGTGAATCTGAATGTCAGCAGGCGAGGAGGCGTGATAAATCAGCCTCACACCCAACGACAAACAGAATATTAGAGGCAGCACAGCGCCATTGGAAAAATGTCCCTTCCAATCAGCCGAGCACTTTACAGTGAAGCTCGGCAGCCGGGCCTCCGATCTCACCAATACTGAATACCACGGAGACAGATAAGACAATGACTAAATAAATAAATAAATAAGAGACAGACATGTTGGAAGATGGGCAGACAGACAAACAGACCTGTAGCAAAGCTGACGTATAGCAGCCCTGACAGGCAGAGAGACGAGACAAAGAAACATAAGAACGCAGTGGGGCTAGAGGACAGACTGGTAGGCACACTAACTGACATACAACAGGCCTGACAGGTAAGAAGACGAGACAGACAGAAAGAAAACTGCTGGGCAGACAGACTGACAACTTTATAGTAAGGCAGTGCAATATACTGTTCTAGCAAAAATATTGCAATAAATACAAAAACCACTGTAAAGAGAAATGTAATTCAATGTAGGCAAATTAGGCTCGCAACCATACTTTTTTCACGACTAAAATTAATTAACGATAAACAATTTAATTTGCTGATAAATCTGAATAAGATCTTCATTAGTAACATATTGTTGCTTTATTTGCATGCAACTTAAGAAAACTGAACAAAATAAGAGGAAAAAAAGAAAAAATTAAAAAAAACACCTGCATCTGTTACTTGACAGCTGTGAGAAGGAAAATGACGACATGAATAATTTTCTGTTTAGTCCATCAGTGTATGATGAGGGCAAAGTAAGAATCAAATGCCATCCCATGGAAAACATGTAAATGTCCGATGCTCTGGCTGGTCCTGCAGGGCGTGAAGAAGGAAAAATGATGGACTCCTTAAAAAAAGCAATCCAGTTTGTTAGCAAAGATAGATTCAAACCTACACCTACATGAGACATTTAATACTATTATTTATTTCCTTGGTAACTAACTAACTTTCTACTATATTAAATGCAAGAAAACATCGATTTATGGATGATAGGTGAATTAAATTGCCATGATTAATTAACAGGTGACTGATCAGCTGAAGTAGTTTCTATAAAACCAGCCCTGTCAAAGATATTCTGATGTGATTTTAAAAAAAAATTGCCACTACGTGACTTAAAGGGATAAATGATATTGTGATAATTTGTTTGGGTTTAATGTCACTCCATTAACTTACAGCAGCTTGGCTGCACTGCTTTGCCACCAATAAAAGGAACTTTACAATTTGTTACATTTTTTTCAGCTGTCAGAGTTGAAAAAAAAAGTGTGGGAAGATAAATTCTGTCATTTGAGACAAGTTTTGTATTTCCAAAACAAACTGTTTACTTTTAAGAAAAACTAAGGCTTTGAATGCAGGATGCCTGAAGGTTACAGCTACCACTTCACTGTGTGTAAACAGAACGTATAACACTGACAGAGAGAGAGGGAGACAGCGATAAGCTTTAAATCAAAGGCTCACTAGTCTTCCACAACAAAGCAGGGATCACATTACATGTTCTGTATGAGACAGATCAGAGAGGAGAGAGCACAGAAAGTGGGTAAATTGGTACAACTTTTCACTAGCTGAACATTTCCAAAATAACCGTTCCTATCAAAATGCCTGCCTGATGCCTCATATTTGTACTGTACAGTCATGTACTCTACGTACAGTTTCCATGTGAATTAGCTATAAGCTTCTCGATGAACAACACTGCATCAAAACTGATAAAGTTAAGCCAAAAAAGAATAAGTGTTCTTCTAGTTGACCTGACTGGGTTATCTGAGGACTTAAGACTTACTCTGTGTAAGTTAATGTGACAGTACTGCTGTGGAAATTTATAGCAGGTGTAGAGGTTAAATGGATGAAGGGGAGCAGCAACACCCAAAGCAACCACTAGGTGGCACAGCACACAGACAACACAGACAGGAGGCTCCAGCCTGGCTTTGCTTTTTTGTGTGTCAGTGTTTGAATGCAGGTGCCTGCGTGTTTGCAAATGACCCTCTACAAAAACCAGCTCATCTAGAGCTTGTATCTGTAAAATATTATTTGACAGATGAAATTTACAAATGTACCTGCATCCTGATTGGTATTGCAGACAAAAGAGATAAAAAATGAAGTAACTGAAATATTTAGCAGCAGAATAAATAAAACCAGGGCAAGCATGCATCATAGCAGTTAATATATGACAGTGTACAACTTGGGTCTGCACAAAGTGTCTGGACAACAAAACAAGAAAGAGTAAGCAGTTCTGCACAGGATTCAGTGTCTCAGTTGTAACCACGTGATCATTCCACTAAGTGAAAATCACACAGTGAATTCCTCCAGGCAAAAGACAGGAGGTCTGAACTTGAATGATCTTCATCGCAGGCTGCCCTCTGCATCTGTCATCAGGCTGATTTAACGACACCCATGAAATATTTACTAACTAAACAATTAGAGAGAGATATCTTACAAAATCAATCAATTATTCATTGCCAATCGTCTGAAAAGCTTTTGTTTTGTTTCACCGATATATTCTGATGCTGGGTGGGGGTGCATCAATTAGGGCTTGTACTCCTGTGATGTTATGGATGCTTAAGACAGGAGCGGCTGCCTAAATAAAGGAGGCAGATGCAAGCTGACAGTACTGCACGCTGACACTGTGCTGGGGCAGATAAAAACTAATCTCTCCACTCTGTTACACATGAAGTCAGAGGGGCAGTTTGGATCATCTGAATGTGTGAAGAAATTAGACTTTCCCTTCCCACTCAGGCTGATGTCAAAACTCTGGAGCCTTCCTTATGCAACATTTGTTCTATTAATTTTTAAAACAGCCTCTTAACTCTAGACACCTGGGCTCCGTGTTTGTATTTTCCTTTTCAGCGATCACGCTGAGATTGCATCTGTCAAACCCAAAGAGGAGTTGAAAGACAAACAGGGGGTAACTCTGTCCAGAGTTCATTTTCTCTGCAAACTACAAACACAGACTTCTTCAATTCAAAGTCAGATTTTGTACACAATTTATCTCAGTACTCAAAGGCCAACATATGGTTCATTTGATGTAAACCTCTTCTTCTTTAATGTGTATACAGACCATTTCTATAGTTACAAGGTCTCAAGGCTAAAACTTGCTTTTGCTCATGCAAACATTTTCATTTGACCCGAGGCCAAAGTTGCAATCTCTGCTCCTGTCAAACTGCAAAATGCCACCATCTTTATTCTTACTCTTAACCTAAAATGTCTTTGCTAAGATGTTTTATACATAAGACTTCAAAAGAGTAAAAAAATGCTAAATATAATCTTATAATCTTTACTTTTATTCAAATTGTGGATCACAAAATACTTCTTGGCTGATTTAAGTTCAGTTAAACTGTATTTGCTGTATTGTTTCTCCCACAGGCAAATGAAGCAATGTGGGAGAATCTATTTTAGATCTAAAGCTAAACTGATTAGTTCATCTACTCGAGATAAATCAGCAAATATTATTATTGACTGATCATGTGAGTCATTTTTAAGCATAAAAAGCTGAAAAAAATACTGGTTCCAGCCTGATCTGAAAAAGATTCCCTGCTTTTCTTTGTTGTACATCTTGCAGTTGTGGCTATCAGAAGCAGAATTATTGCCACCACTGCTGCAACGAAACATCATGAACTTACTATTACACGACTCTGAAGCGTCTCGCTCAACTGAACTGAAATGAACGACTGTCTGCTCTCACCTCACTTAGGATGTGCAAGTGTGACTGCGTCAGGATGTCGATCACTCATCAAGTCATGACAATCAAATAACAGTGTGAGTACAGCATTTCCTCTTTATGCAGAGTGGCACACTGAACAGAATATATAACTATGTCACAAGAAAAGAAAAAAAAAGGTAGATTTAACTAGCTAACACTGAGCTGGATAGCTTTTGCAATTTAAATAAGCATGTACTGCACATAGCATTCTCTATTTTTGTTAATGACCAGCAGGGTCCAAAATTAACATCTACTAAAAGGCAGTAATGAGGGTAGGTTTCCTGTTTGGTGATTTGTGTTAGATCTCAAAAGGCAAGCAGCCATGGTGGCTGACTTCTTTCAAACTACTTAATCAAGACTGGAAAGCCAAGTAATGGCCACGTCAAATTGTCTTAAGTGGCAAACTGTGGTTAGCAATTCAGCTGGGCAGCTTAATTTGAGTTGTTCATCCTGACTCAGTAACACATTTTCAATTGGTTTAACTTAAGAGAACAGATCAGTGCACTCATCCGTAACCACAAACCCCTGCACACCACACAACGCCAAGCTCCAGAAAACACACAGGGGTCTGGGTCTTATTTCCTTTGGGCAAAACCTTGCACAGGAGGCCTCAAGTTGAGAACAGGTTTCATGCGGGGCAAGCAATGCAATAATGCAAACAAGCAGCTGAGATATTTGGGGTCTTGGAAATTCACGTGGGTGGCTCAGGTTCAGCACCCTATACTGCCCTTAGACCCAAGGGCAAAAGTGTCTCCCCTGACTCTGCAGCTGCTGCACCAGTGCACTCCAGAGAGATGGAGGCCCTGGACCCTGAGCCAGAGTGGAGGGTTGCAGTAAAGATGGGGAGGATTAGAGGCCTCC
>JAPZDY010000024.1:14385488-14401224 GCA_029783645.1 Ctenochaetus hawaiiensis
TGTGTGTGTGTGTGTGTGTGTGTGTGTGTGTTTATATCTGTTCATTTATCCCAGTGTGAATGCACTTGAGCATGCCGCTGAATGGTGGAGAATAGGCTCTGGTTCCCCTGCTGAAAGCCTGTTGGATGCCATTGTGATGGCACACCACTGAGTGTGTGTCTCATATGTGTGTGGTTTAGGTGGCTGTGGTGGTGGTGGTGGTGGAGGGGGGACTAAATCTATCAGGACTCCCGCACATGAAAGGTAAACTGGAGCCGCTAATCGCAGTGCTGACACAAGGAGGTTCAGGAGGGCGGCCACTTAGAAAAGAAAGGCAGGAGAGCCGGGACCCTGGCGGCGTCAATGGGGCTCAGCACAACTGACCACATTACAGGAACAAACACACACTGCAGAATAGACACACAAACTTGGTGGTCTCAGCTAGACCCTGCCTGCTTTTTGGTGTGGACTTCACGGCTAGTGGGTCGAGTGTATGGGTGTGTACGTGTGCGTGTGCATGTAATGCTTCTTGAAAGGTACTGCGTATTCAATTTCTTTGATATCTTTTCACAAATTCTGTAGAGACACGGCTCGACATTGCCAACAATGTATTTGAATAAAGTCTTTGATTTCTTTTTTTCTCTAAAGAAGAAAAAATGAATAAGTGATTGAACTCCAAAATTACACATTCTGAGGGACGAGGTGACTAAGGCCGCGCTGATAACAAGGTTCAGCAGAACGTCAGAGACAGAGCGAAGAAATAAATAAGGCAGAGTGTTACAAAATTAATACAAGTTCAGGGACATATTTGGCAATTAAGGCTAAAATGATGAAGGAAAACAGCAAAGACAGTGCGAATGAGAGCGTGAGAGGGCAGCCTGAGAGTGGCACCAGGGAGAGGGGGAAATGGGGGAGACGGGTGGAGGCAGCCTGGCCGCAGGAGGCGTAGAAACACAGGGGAGAGAAAAAAGAGCAAGGGAGATTGGACAAATGACAGCCCCCCTCTTCGAAGGTAGTGTTGTGCCTCTCGTTCCTCTTTCTCATCTCTTAATGCTTATTTTCATCACTTTGCTTAAAATATTGATAATCAATTAGCACTACGTCTGTTTTGCTACAGAATCTGTGTCACGGTCTATCACTCTGTCAGAGCCAATTCGCCGCTCATTCAAAGTTCATTTTTCCTTGGCGGCTCTGTGCCTTTGGAGGAGTCATTACGCGGGGAACATAGCCCGGGGTGCAATCACCTATTCTCTTTCATTACTGGGGAGATGGAGAAGGTGAGAGAGATTATTAGAACTTTGGAATGATCACAAAGCTCCACGCCGCCTGTCAGATCCCCCCTACGTGTAATTCATCTGGCCTCACTGCCTCCCCCTCTACCCCCTTCCCCTCCTCACCCCTCCATCCCTCCTCCCCCAGCCTCAGCCAGGGGTTTGGCCACAGACATTATTCATGAACATCTGCAGCGCGCTGAATATTCCACAGCCTCCGCCGTGATGAAAAGGGAGCTGCCCCTTTGACTTGAAAATTAACATGCCGGCAGAGAGATTATGGACGCGCCGTTTCATTCCAAGCCGAGCTGGGCCACGCTGAGACCCGCCGAGCCGGTGGTACGAGGCTGGGCTGAGTGAGGCAGAATAAACGGGACAGGAAATGATTTTATTTCAAAGTAATGAAAAAGTGACCGTGGTGCAGGTGCACAAACATGATCTGTCACTGATATAAACATTCACTTAAATCTGACTTTCCTAGAAAAGCTGTGATACTGTGGCATTAGTAGTAGATTTATCTCTTTAGTCACTTCAGACTTAAGTATCCAGCTCAGAAAGTAACCAATTTAGAGTTTTATCACTGCAATCAAGTGCACTAATAAATGTAAGAAGATCCAAACTAAAGCAGTTTTTTTAGCCTGCACATGATAATTAAATACTATTCAAAATCACAAAGCAGCATTTTAACTAAATATTCCTTGCATTATGAACTGCCTATTACTGTATAGACTTATAAATGAATCCTTTTGTCTATTAACAGTCAGAATATTGTGAAAAATTCCTGTTATAATTTCTGATAGCACAGGGTGACATCTTACACATTTTTGTCCTATCAGCAGTCCAAAGAAAGACTTGTTTACAACCTTTTTTTGACACAGAAAAACTTCAAATTATCATATGAAGCCAATACTGGCTGTTTTGCTTAAAAAAGGACAAAAAGGATTAATCATAATAATGGCTGCAGCTCTATTTCAAAGACTGGCAGCAAACCTGGAGCAAAGCTTAAACGGCTCTTCGTAAACATCTCTTTGCACCCTCTCACCTCTGTGCATGTCTTTCTTTCATTCTCTCCTGGGTGTCTCTACATGAAAGCCCAGTCAGAGAAAGGAGACTCTTCCTCCCTCTCACACCAGGAGCACCACTGCTGGAGAGAAGCCAAGCCCCCCACCACCACCACCACCACCACCACCACCACCACCTCCCCTTCCTCCTGTCTCTGAAATGTCTGTGTGTGCTGTCCCTTGCCCCCCCTGTGTCCTCATACACTGTCAGTGGAGCAGCTCCTGGTTTGGGGACTGTGACGTGCCTCACAAGAAAAACATAACAGGAAAACCCACAATATGACAACTATGAAACATTAGTGTATACTGTAAACACAAGGGGCAGGGAATTTCCAATATGGGCAGTCCAATACATCAATAATATAAGTTGTCATTTTTGCTCCAAAAATACTGTGCATTTTAAATATACTATACAGTTTGTTTGTTTTTTTTTTACATTTACAATTTATTTTGGATGTGGGTAGTTATCAATGTGTTGAAAAGATGTGCTTCAATCACTTTTTAAGGTTCAAGTGATGGAGACTGGTAGGTCAACTTGCATACTCCCTTATGATCACACACAATGTCCACACAATCCCTTGACATGTAGCAAATAAACCAGGCCACCAGGGAATTCTGTGTTGGAAAAAATGTGGGATTAACTTACAATAACTCTACAATAATCTGCTATTATAGCGGCAACCTCTCAGACATCATGGGAATATGAAAGGAGCATCTTCATTATTATCACAAGTATTTTATGTCTGAAAGCAGACAGCATGGAGAAAAATAAACAGCAGGTGATTTGTCAAACATAAGCAAAGACAATGAAAATATGATAAAACAAACAACACCAAGATCAAAAAGTGTGTGTGTACAGTACGACTAGCTGTGTGTTTTTCCATGCATATGTCTTAAGTCGGCTATAAACATCTCTAACTACACTCAGCAGTGTTTCCTCCAGAGTAAATACAGCAAGATACACAATGGAGACAGAAAGAAAGACGGGGAAAAGAGCAAGAAATATGAGCAGACAGACATACTGTGAAGAGAGAAAGAAGGGGAGAAAACACACTTTAAAGCTTCTGAAAAGGGGAGCAGTTGGAGGGTTCTGACATGGGCTGGAGCGGGACTTTGCGCTGCCTCTTGTTGATTGTAAATGGCAGAGCAAGTTTACTCTGGCAGTTGGAGCCAAAATGGAGTCTGACAGCTTTGTCAGGGAGTTTGAGCGGCTCAGTGGCAGGGCAGGAATCGGGATGATTCCATCCCTTTCATCTCCAAATCGCCGATGTACGCTCGTTAAACCTCCATGGTAATAATAGAAAAAAAAAAAAGAAAAAAGTTAACCACCCCGGCATAGTTTGGGGATGACAAGCGATTTTTTGCGAAACACTTGTCAAAACAGAACAGAGAATTTTTTTTAAAAAAAGGAGTAAAGAATGAGAAAAATGGCAGACCAAAGTCTGAAAGAGCTGGATGCAGAACAAACATGTCAGGGAATATTAGCGCTCTATTTAAAAAAAACACACACACCAATATTAATAATCCTAACACTCATCCCCACCTTTTCCTCTCGCTTCTTCTCTTTATCTCTTATTGTAAATTATTCTACACAATATCGCTGCATTACAACCCACTCAAGATCTTGCCCTCTGTGTTTCCCAACTGCAGCCTCTATATATTATTCTGGCTAGTTCTGCAACCTTTGGCACTATAAGAAGCTCTTGTTTCTTTAATAACTGACCTAAAAATACGAACACTGGCAGCAACTTTACATGCACTCCAGGCCTATTTATCATCCAGAGTTCTCTCCCAAAACTCTTTACTTTTCTTAGGTAGAGTCTGAGAAGAGGCAGCTAAGAAACATAAAGACAAGTCTATAGCGCGTGTTTGAGAGAGGGATGGACAGAATAAAGGAAGCCTTACGAGCCCTGCTTTGTACGGTTACACTCCCATAGATTTATCCCTCTGATCCCTTCTACCTCTATCTGCTTGCCTCGTTTTATTTTTTCTTTTTCAATTTACAGGATTTGTTTCTGTGTGTCTGACAGCGAGGAGGATGAGGTATAAAATTAATCTTTATCCCGGTTTTGTTGTGTTTCCTCCTCCTTGACAATGCATGTCAGTAATTAGCCGGCCAGTTCGGTTCCAGGCTTTTCAGTGGGTGCCTCCGTTTGCCAACTTTCGTCTTTTGTTCTTACCACACAATGCCGCCCACTCGCCCTCTGTGTCTCTCTCCCTCTCTCTCCTCTCTGCTCCCCGCCTCACACCCACACAGGGCGTTACACAATCTATCCAAATGTGCTTCACTTTAAAACCCCATTACTTAGCCCCTGTTGTTTTGTTCAACACAATTAAAAGAACAGGCCCTTCATGAGAATTCAGAGAGCCTCGCTCATTCATTCACTCCCTCCCTTCTCTCCTTCACTCTCTTCGCTTCTGTGGTTCAGCGTTGGCTGAGGAGTTACTGTGAACAGGCCAGCTTAGTTCCCCTAATTCCCTGGGTTTTGTTTGCATATAGGCTTAGTTTGGTTCCATTTGAAACTACTCAATGCCAAGCCTCATCTCCTGGCTGTAACCAGAATAGTGAGCAACTTTAAAGATCGGTCAGCCAAATGGGAACAGGGAAGTCCACACACTAACTCACACACACACAAACACACACAGCTGAGGAGCCCGACAAGGTTAAAGGGCACAAGCATTGTTATCTCTCTAAGTACTGACACACTTCAAAAGGCTGAACAACTCAAAGGCTTTTGTCAGTAATGACTACCTGGTCAGGTTTTGGCAGAGGGTCTGGTGGTAATTTCAGGCTCTGGCCTTCCACACAAGCTTGTAAGCCCCGCAGAAAGAGCTTAGTTCAAAAGAAAGTCAGGTAAATGAGAGACAAGGCTACTGGTCAGTAATAACCACAAGGTCACTGTCAGGGATGTGTCAAGAGGGAATTGAAATGTCTAATCTCAGGTATTGTAGGATTCAGAGAAATAAACCCTCAAGTTGAAAATGACTACATCACTCATAAGGTTTCATGAAACATCTACTGCAAGTGAAATGACCTCTCACTTAATAAAACATTGAAAACGGACACAATTTAATATTCAAACTCTAGGGAATTAATTAGTTATTTGATTGACAGAAAATGTATCGGTTGCTATTTTAATCATAACTTACTGGTTCTGTTATTTTTTTTACAAAAACAGCAAACATTTTATTGCTCCAGCTTCTTTATTGTGAGGATTTGCTGCTGTTCCTTAGCCCCTTTCACATATACATACCAACCTTAAAGTCTGCAGCCACGTACCAGATAAACTGTATGTGTGAACTCAAATAACTGATTAATTTGGCCCAGACTTTAACCCATGTGTGAATAGAGCAGGTCATCTTCCAGGGAAGTCACACAAGTGAGCTCTCTCTGTTCTTTTGGACACAAACACTGCAGCCTTATTTCTTCAGTGTGATCTAAGATGCCCTGTGGTTTTTTCTCTTGTTTTCTCTCTTTTGGTTGATACAGTGGATATATCCAGATACATGAGGAATTAATGTCAACTAAAAAACTGTAATTATTATGGAAAGGTCTGTAATCCCATGTGCCATTATCATACTGTAAACACAACATTACACGCCTCCCGCATGCTCTGCATAAGACTCCTTGCAACAACTAATGGAGTCTTTACATATGTGGATACACATCAGATGTAGATAAGCATTGCTGTTTGCTACATGTGTCAAAGGGCAATGTCACTTAATGTCTCAACATGCTTCTGTGTACAGTGTACTAAATTCATTTGTAAAAACTGTATTTTTCTTGAACTATTCTAAACATAAAATCTTTCAGTCTTGGACTGGTGTTTGTACAGAATAGGCGACACATAGACATCATCTTAGGTTTTAAGCAAATATGATGGAAAAACAATTTACTGATTAATTACTATCTGAATCCTAAAAGTCTACCAAACTATTTTACTGAATCTTTACTTTTAAAGTTAGTTAAGCCGAGCTTAACAATGTTAAGTGTGTTAAATCTAAAAACGTAAATGGCCTCCCATTTCTTATCCATTAAAAAAAAGGCCAATCAATAACCAATCTCTTTCTAACAATTGGTGGACAGCTGGTGATGTTTAAACAACAATGACGCAAAAATATATAATTAAAAACACCTAAGACAACGGCCTCGATGTATTTTTTTAACCATATCAGTTTTAATGAATTTTTAATTAACATTTACATCAGCTAAAATATAATTAACTAATGCTAGGTCATTGCACTTAAGTTAAATGCCTTAATGGACTTACATCAAGAAGCTGAGTGACACCAGTTGAGCTGCGTGTGCCTGAACACAGCAGATACACACAGGCCGGCATTTAGTGGCCCCTGTGTTTGTTTTTGTGTCTGTAAGTGTCTTTGTTGCCCAGTGAAGAGGAGGTCAACCCTGCCCACCAAATAACAGGTGTGAGGCTCTGGGAGTTGTCATGAGTTGTAGACAGCTCTATAATCCACACTGGACAAGACTGAAGAACAAACATGCATAATTTCTTTAAAGTAGACCAGAAAACTATGTTGTTATGTGGTTATGTGTCTGACAACATGCACCTTGCTTTTATGGGCAAAGAAATGCTCAAAAAGGAAATACAACAGTTCATATGTTTTCCATGTGATGCAAAGTATGATCAGAGTTCTCATTAACATTTATAACAAGACATGTGAGTCCTGTTTTCACCTGTTGCATCACAGTTTACAAACCAAGTTAATAAAATCAACCAATCACTGATATCAACGCTACTTGATAGAATGAAGCTTCATGCAAAATGGCTTGGCTGTGATTCTTTGCACTGGCTGAAAAGTCTGTAATGTTGGTACAAAATTAAAGGTTTAACTCATTTGTACCAAGGACCTAATAGCACTTGAACATCAGTGAGGCCGATAACCATGGTTTGTATTAATCACTTGACCATTTGCAATCAGGCCACCCTGTTCAAGCTCCCCACTTAATCAAGTTAATTAATAAAACAACAATTTCCTAATAGGATTGTACCAGATCTATGTATTAATCTGATGAATTATGGGTTAGAGCCGTTTAAAGACTTTAATTGTTGCGACTGCTGGTTTTCACAGTTATTTAAACTGCACCAAAAAGCGTAGGTAAAAAAAAAAGGCAGAATTATATATTGATAGATATGATTTGTGGTTTTCAGTATTTTTAACTACTACTACTAAAACACACAAACACACACACCCTTTCCTGTTTGTGTTCATATGTTCATGTAACCCTCAGTGAGAGCTGATAATGATTCTTAAATAACAAATCCCAGTGTGTCCCCGCCTCCCAACACAGTCTGATAAGAGCAAAAAACTGACTTAAAAACACTAATTACATCAGTGCTGAAAAGAAATCATTGATCAACAGCATTATGGGAAATTAAATTGTCCCCCAAAACTAGATTAAAGTGAATGAAGTGGCTTAGCGTGGTTTCACTGGGGCTCTGCAGAAGGGAGACAGGATTATCACCCCTCACACACACACACACACCTACACACCTCATTAAGACGATACACTAGTTTGTCACAGCACTTACATGATGCATACACACACGACTGCTCCAAGGCCATGGTTGTTCACACTCACACACAAAAACACAAACCATATCTGCTGACTTTGGCAAATTTAAGCTTCATCCATCAATGGCAGAATCATTGAAATTCTTCACATCCTTAACTTTGTGTTATTCACATTATAACAATTAGTTCTACAAACTGTTTGACACAGAACTGTCTGTTTTAAAATGCAGTTCTGGCCTAGCGTGAGCAGGCCCCATGTCCAGGACCTGTGGAGGGGTCCACTGGGGGAATGAATAAAAGAAAGGGGCCCCTGCTGGTTCATCTGGCCATCTATTGGTGCCCGGAGACCGCCATAATCTGTTTCCCCTCGTCCCACCAGCCCCCCCCACTGGCCCCTTAGGGCTCCCGACCTGCTGCTAGGGGACCCCTTCATGTGTAATTAACAGTTCTCGGGCTGCAACACATACACACATAAACATACAAAAGAAAACTTATGGTGCTTTTCAGTTTAGTGAATAACAGGCATTTTTCCCCAATATTATCTATATATATATTATAACTACTTTAATAAAGTGAATTTGCCAAGTATTGAGCTTTTTATGATCATTATTTGGCTCTATTTTCTGTCATATTATGAAAGAAGATCCGCCAAATGACAATGCACCTAACTAAGGCAAAAGTTTAATGCACCTTAGTAGACAACGATAAGCAAAATGGAACTGAAAGGAAAATATGAACTTTAAGGTCCTGTGGCTATAATAACTAGACTTAATGGTTGCACTATGTCAGATCAAGTGCTATTATTGAAAAAATTATTATGAAGGAAGTCTGAGATTCTGCTATTAAAAAAAAAAACAACTTCACAGCTGCAGCCAGTTTTCGGTCACTAAAAGCTTGAAAAACTAAATTATGACAAAGGGCCCTCCCTACGCCACAGCAAGCTTTCACATCGTACAAAGTTAGCTGCATCAACTCCACTTGCACTTACATTGTGCCCCAATCTACTTACACCGGCAAATCCGGAGCTTACATTACACTAAAATAAGCAGCGGATATTGGCAGAATGGGCTTACCCAGGTATTGTTTTAACTTGGCTTTTCTGAGGGAATTTTCTGGCCTACTGTTAAGAAAAAAAATATTGAGGACAAAAATAAAGTAGTTGTTGTTGGCCACCATCTTCAGGAGAAGGAGTTCAGAGGATTCAAGGGGGTGTTAAGATGATTTGTAGGCCTTTTCTCCTATCAGATCATCTAAAATGTGAGTGATTACACTGGTAATCAGCTGCAAGCCGACTCTGGCAGAGTCTGTGTTTAAGAGATAAAGAGCGAGAGACGGAGTTAAGAATGGAGAGAGGCAGAGAATGAGACCTGCGAGAGAGACAACAGAAAGGAGGAAGAGAGGAGGAAGAAGGTGGCAGATTATTTCTCAATATTATCACATGCCAGTATGGCCATTCTCCCTCTCCTTCAGCTTTCCTTTTCCCTCTCTCTTTCTCTGTCTCTCTCTCTCCCTCTCTCTCTCTGTCACACACTCTTTCTATTCAGAGATGCATTTGTGTTTGGCCAAACAAATAGCTGACACTGCCTCATCAAAGCTTTGGATTGGCAGCCTGGGCCAAGTGGGGCTGTTGACAAGCGAGGGCAGTGAAAGCAGAGGAGGAGAGGAAAGAGCAAGACAGAAAGAAAGACAACAGAAATCCCTGCCGTAATTCCCCAAGCTGTAATCCATTGGGTTTAATGGTGTCTGTGTGTGTGTGTGTGGGGATTATACATTTATCATGAATGCTCATCCTTTCTCTCATAGTCAGTGTCTGTGTGTGTGTGTGTGTGTGTGTGTGTGTGTGTGAGAGAGAGAGAGAGAGAAGAGAAAAAAAACAACTTGTATAGGAGACCCAACAATGCCGACCGAGGGATTTAAACCCTCGCTCTCTATCATATAACAACATATTCTGGCCGATTCAGAACAACGACTAGCCAATTCACTGAGGCTGATCTCGTAGATTAGACCTGATTTGGAGACACCCCCCAACACACACACACACGCACGCACGCATGCACACACACACACACACATACACTCACACACTCACACTCTCCCCCTCACCTCTAACACTTTAACAAATTTACAACACAATTTCTCAAAATTAAGGATCCTCTTGCGTGTCCATTTCTCTCTCTCACATCTTGTCTGTTTGTCACTGTAAAGAGCAGGAGTAATCAAGACTCCCAAAACTTTTGTAAGTATTAACCCAAGGTCAAAGGTCATACCTGGTTCTGCAAAACAGGGGGGTAGAATGGGGATTAAAAGTTTTGTCACCATTAGAAATAGGACCACAGAGTTTATTGAAAACTACAGCCCAACTAATCTTGGGTCAGAGAGAATGTATAAAGGCTGTATACTCGTGCAGATACAGATAATACCCAATCATAAGACTATCACCAATAACCCTGTTTACCTGCTTCCAAACAGGCGAGTTTGGCTAAATATGTCACAACACCAATACAGTGTCATCCAGCAAAGTGGTGCATTGGTCATTTAAACACATGGGGCGAGGGTCAGAAGTTAAGCTGCATTTTAAGTGCTGGATATCTATTGTTTACTTATCCACTGCCTCAACAACAGATAACTTTCAAGAGCAGTAAAATCTTTCCTGATATTAAAAAAAAATTGCAGTGTTTTGACCAGATAGGTTTTAAAACACATCAATCTACTACTCAAACTTTATGTCCTTAATTTCTTAAAAATCCACCACAGAAGCAGCCCCTTGAATTTTTTTTTTAAAAACAAATCTGTTTTCAGTCAGAATGGCTATTTACTTTTGATTAGTGACTCTTATGTTAGGTTTTGTTGCTTATCTTTTGATATGATCTAAATGAGGACTGAATGTTATATCAACTGTTTAAAAAAAACTTTGCTTTATCGTCTTTGCTAAAAATGACTGAAGAGTGAACGTGCACTACAAGCTTGAATATGTGACAGCTCCAATGAAGGCCTGCCAAAGGTCTGATTTATGTTCATTTAACATAAAACAAAAGAGTAAATCAAAGCCTAGATCTGTATCGTAGTCAGTAACACTGTATTAAATGAATAACACAGCAGCAGGCAATATAAATGTTCCCTTTGCTGACTGATGACCTTCTTCAGCTTTTAAAAGACTTTCACGACTCAGCTTAGGGTTCAAAAGACGACCAAATGGCTGGTGTGACCTTTCAGATATGTAACTGTCACCATTGCCGCTTGGCCACTTATGGAACTTGGATCTGGGAACTAGATGGCTAAAACGTGTCCTCAAAGCCTAAGATCAAGATAGGTTTATTCTGAGTATGAACAGAGCTGATAGCATCCATCTCTGCGCTGGAGTCTGCAGCCTGGATTGGCTTTGGCTTTGTCCACTGGCTCTAAAAAGGCATGAATCAAACTGAAGGAGACAGATTAGCCTTTGGTAACAAGGAATGACGTTCTCGACATCAGAAAAACATACTTTCACCATCAGCAGATACAGGCCCAGAGATCTTTCTTTTATGCGAACACACACTAATTCATGGTGCGCACAAATGTACATTCACTGAACATGTGTCCTGCAGATGTAGTAGCTATGAAAAAGGCCCCTTTCTGTGTATATATGAGAAAGAGAGGGGGAGTGAGAGAGTAAGAGAAACATGGAGAGACAAGAAATACCTGAGGAACGTAAATATATGAGCAGAAGAAAGAAGAAAGAAGGGAAATTAAATGAACATTAATTCTCCCACTGCAATTCCCTCTTCTCAGCATGAGGAGATGAAAGAGGAGCAATGTACTTTCTAAAATTTATTTCTCCTTAAACACACGGTTGGGGTTCTGGTCTAGGAGACGGGGCCCTGGTTGGGAGGAGACTGGTACCCAGGGGCCTGGTTTACTAATTAGGCAGAGATATGCAAGATTGGGCCAATGGAGGATTAATTAACTGTTTATTTCTCTTCACTCCTCTGTTGGAACTGCTAGGTTTGGGCTGCAAAAGGAGAGAGAAAGAAAGGACAAAGTGTTGGGTGTGGCATCTTCCACAAATGAACAATTTAGATGTGTGTAAATGTGTGTGTACATGCACGAGTGTGTGTGTGCTGTACTTTACATATGGTGGCTGTGCTGCCCCTCTGAACAAGCGAGGTTGGGTGTATCTGCCATCGGCCCCCTGTGCTGCACAGAGGAGGGCTGAGGAGTTGTTTTGTCTGAGTGAGGATAGCGCATGCAATGCCAAGACTGAAGGCAAAAGACATGAAGGGAAAGTGTAGGGAATAAATATATTTTGAGGAAAGGAATACTAAAAGTAACCACATAGAATCATGGCCAGTGGAGATGAAAAGCATCACTGCCATTACAATGGCGGTTAAGACAAACTGGACTGTGAAAGTGCGGAAGTTACTCAGTTACATATTGGTTATGACACAAAAATTAAGTCTGTTATTCCATGATCTCTTAGAGAAAAAAAACTACAATATTTCTGTTGTTGGAAAGTTTGCTCTTTAGATTATAACTTTTACTCGAACACCATTGCTGACTACTTCTTCATTGCATTACATGTTGTAAAGGATGTCCTGGATATCATCAGTCATTCAGAGGTAAAATCAAAAAGTTAACGTGCATGTTTCAGAGTAAAATGCAACCATACCGAACACTTGTTTACTTTCACATACAACCTAAGTCATGTACAAACAATAAGTCTAAAGACTGTCAAAGTAGAGACAAACTGAAAAAGGAAGCAGGAGAGAGACAGAAGCTTGTAACGGGACAGACAACAGAGAAGAGAGAAATAAGCCAAGTGTGTGTTCATGTGTGTGTTGCTTGAGGCAGGGTAACAGCGCAATCTGTACAAAATTAGGACCCCATTAGAAGTTTGAATCAGCTCATGACTTCCATCTGTTCCTGAGGCCGGTAACGTGAGATTGGAGACGACAGGTGTCTAAATGTTTATCAGCCGTGGTGCGTTTATTCCTGTGTCTCTGAGTTAGGAGGAAAAATGACCCACACTAATCTAATTCAAACTAACATTCACTTTGAAAGGTTGCTGGTGTGGCAGAATAAAACATGCTGCTCAAACCCACTGGAGCCAGTACAATATGTGCCTTGACTTGGCATGTAGGACTTCACTCTTCAGCCCCATGAGAATAAACACAAATGTAATCACGTGCACACATGCTAATGCATCAATCTTACAATACTAGGTCATAAAAACACTAAAATAATGAGAGTGTTAAAAGTATGCTGGCATCAAATTAAATCCAGATCTGAAATTAGTTATATGTTAGTAATAAGCAATAAGTATAATACACTACTTTGGTTTATTGGGAATGTTTGGCACTCCAAACAATAAAATTATGTTTAAAGAGCCAAAACCAGGAAAGACGTGTGTGGCTGCAGTTGGGTTTCCAGCCTCAGAGTCTTGTGGTCAGTATATCTTTTATTCTAAAACTTTATGAAAGCCTAGCCACACATTTCTTCCTAGTTTTGGCTCTACTTACATTGGTAAACCAACTATTGGTTTGTCAAAGTTAGTTGAATGGTTGATTTTACATAACCAATGTATAATTTTTTTTACACTTACTTCCTCAACACTAATAACTCCAAGTACGGTTGTCAGGCATCACGAGACTAAAGACCTAATGCATTACTTAATTTTCATACATAACCAAGTACACCCAGAGGTGTTTTTTGTTTTGTTTTTAAGAGAATTTTCTTTCTAACATGAGGTAAAGTGAAGACCAGACAGCACATGCACACAAGCCTGTTGCAGCTTTGAGGCTTATATATTTGTTTTTTATTTTTCTCCATATTTCACCCTTTCTTGGCATTCTTGTTGTATCTAATTTGCACCTGAGAAGTCCCTGAGAGCTCTTGTGTTGCAGTGTGTTACAGAAATAAAGCACAACATTATGCGCCAACAATGAGACTTGACAGAACAAATTATAAAATGTAGGCTAATCATGAAGCCCCCCACTGTGGTAATAAGGCACGTACCCAAACTTCCTCTCACAAAAAAATGCATCCACAAACTAACATATGCTTGCATCTGTCAACCTTGTCATGTCTTTAATCTCAGTGAAAACACAGAGTCGCTCAGGAATCTACAGATTACTAGCAAAACACACTCATTTCAGGTCAGTGCCAATATTAATAAATGCTGGTGTAGAAATTGACCATGAACTACAGACAGGCTGTTTGATTTTAACCTTCTTTTCACCTCTTTTTTAATTTTTAATGTAGTCCTTTGGCAAAGTGACTAGGTTGTCTGAAAACATTTAAATATACATATTTCCTTGCATCATCCTGGAATGTGATGCATCGTGGCTGCTAAATCAATTGTTCAACAGTGCTAGCACACTGGTGCATGTTTGAAAGAGCAGTTAATGATTGATTTTAACTATAAACCAAATTAATCAAAGTGTCAGTATCTAAAATAAAACAAAAACAAAACCCTGTTCTCTAAGTTTTTAAAACATAGGGAATTGTGATTGAAAAATGTGCTACATATCAAATGAATTTTTTGCTAGAAAACGTGCTGATAGCGAAGTCTTTGTTGCATCTTAAATCTGTCAAGCAGTTACCTTCAAATGCTAAACAACAGATTACTGCATTCATCCAATTCTAAGATTTGGCCTGTAACTGAAGGGGTAACTTGTCATAATACAAAAATGTAATCGGATACCTGATATGCCAGAGCATTTAGCAGGAGAGGTAAACGTAAGTGACTGCTGGTAAGTAAACAAAGAGAGGGACAACAAAAATTGGAGTTAAGCCTGGCATGATTAAACTGGTCTGAAGTCAGGAGTAGAACATTAATGCGCTTGACAATTCTTTCATTTTTTAAGTCCATAAGATTAGAGATTTATTTTATCAGTATCTGCTGTGAGATAGCAGCCTGTGGCATAAAACCTGCAAGCTACATCATAATCACCACCTGCCACGCCAACGTTTTAACCCTTTCATTCTGTTAACCTGTAAATCAGCCATGTTCCCTCATCCACCTCCACATTTCACCCCCTGGGGGGAAGCAGTCGCTCACTGTTGAGATATTTCACACAGATTTGTTGCCAATTTGTTGCTTTCCAGTGGAAAAAGTAAATGTAATAATGAGGCGGGTGAAATTCATTAAACATGTGTATGAAATACTTTTCAAGTGCGAGAGGAAGATTCATGGGGATTTCATAAGGCGCATAATCATGCCTCCCGTCTGCACAGCCTGCGATGGCATAAAACATTTAATCTAGGATGAACACTTTCTGTTGCCTTCTCTCTCTCTTTGGACCCTCTCCCCACAAACCCCCCCCCCATTCCTCCCTCCCACTACCCTCTATCCTCCTTTCTCTCCCTCGATCTCTCTCTGTGACTGCCAGAAACCACAATCATAAAATTATTAAAATGCTGTTTGGCTGCCATTAATCAGTGGTGGTGATAAATCCTTGTGTGGGAAGTGACAGAGCATTAGTCACATACCTCTTGGCCTCAACAGACAGAGAATAATGAGCCACGAGCCGGACCGGGTCAATCATAAACTCATCAAATGCGTCATTTAATTTCTTCATTTAGACAAACAGAATTTGTTTATGGGAAAGATATCAGGTGTTGTGGAATGAGAAACGGCGCTGAAACGCTGGTACATTAATCAGGGCTTGATTACACGCGACTCTGCGGTTGTTTATCCTAATTTCATTCATTTCCATCAACAAAGCAAACACAGACGAATACAGCCATTAGTGATGGTTGGGGATGGCACAATTACAGCCTCGTATTAAATAAAGTGATGATGAATGGTCCAATACAAACTAAAACAAAGAGGTTTTTATTACTTCAATTCCACCCCAGCCCTTGCTTTCCTCTGTGCGTGTGTGTGTGTGTGTGTGTGTGTGTGTGTGTGTG
>JAPZDY010000024.1:14408791-14421182 GCA_029783645.1 Ctenochaetus hawaiiensis
CCACACACACATACACACACACACACACACGCACGCACACACACACACACTGACTGACACACACACACACACACACACACACACACACAAAGCCCCCAGTGAGCGCTAAGCAGGCCAGCGGGCCAGCCGAGGGGGCTCATTACAGGTCCACAGAGCCCCTCAACACAAAGGCCTGAGCCGCTTTAGCCATGGGATGATCTGCTCTCTACTGACTAGAGAGAGTCCATAGACGGACAAAAGGAGGGAGGGAGGGGTGGGAGGGGATGGGAGAGAAAGAGGTGGAAGAGCGCAGAGAAGAGGAGAGGAGTGGAGAGCCACGGGCTTTAAGGATGTCAGGAGACCCCGAGAGAGAAAGCCTGGCGGGCGCTCAGAGAGGAACGGAGGGAAGGAGGAGGAGGAGGAGGCTTAAGCTCCACGGCTACGTCAGGACATTAACATTCACACAACCTCCCAACATCTGCTGCTTCCTTCTCACCCTCCATCCCTCCTGCTTTCCATCCCTATCTCCCTCTGTCCGCTAACAGCACTGGAACAAAGACAGTGAAACAGAGTACAAGGAAAGATATTCGGTGAGGGACGGGAGAAAGGGAAATGGATAGAATAGAGAGAGATATGAGACGGATAAGTTTAGAATGTTTAGCACTGAAAGAGAGCATCTGTAGGGTCAGGGGAGTCAAGAAAAAAGAAATTCCAATATTTGTACTTATACAAACATGATATGCATTAGTGAGGGTAATGGCAATACAGTTGCAGCAGAAAACAAGGCACTTGTAGTTTACTGCAGATCATCAGGAACAGTACGATCATAAGCACCTTAAGGCCTGATACGGGCCGGCATGGGTTCTCTGAAGAAAAAAATCTCTGACTGAGCCGTAAACCTGTTCTTTTGGAAGCCTCCAGAGAAGAGAAGAAAACCAGAGACATGTCCAGTGCATTAAACCCTCTCCTCTTGTCCCATGTCTGGCCCTGGGCCTGTGTCTGCACCAGTCTGGCCCACTGCACTCAAAGCCACATGCTCACTTTTATTACACTTCACCACCACTTGTGCAACATCAGCCTTGAAGTGGCTAGACGGAAAGCGCCGGGTGACTGATATACAAGAGAAAAATAATCATAATTAAGCAAGAGAAAACTCAAGTCAGTTTGTCTGTTAATAAAATCTCAATTCAAGGTCTGATGAAGTGTGTAAAAAATGCCTCAAAGTGTTCAAATCATTGCGATCACAGCAGGATATTACAGTGTTGTTCAGAGTCCTACAGTAAGGCAGAACAAGTCTTAAGTGAGGTAAGTGTGTGGCTGCTGGGTGCTTTATAGATGATGTATAGATGCCTGGTTCTTTCATATATTTCCTGTGGTGAAATTAGAGCCCTGTTCTGAAGTGCTAGACCGTGTGTGTGTGTGTGTGCATGTGCGTGTTTGTGTGTGTGTGCATGACTGTAAACATGAAGACATCTTTCTCCACAGTCAATCTCTGCCTGTCACATCTGGCTCGCAACTCTACCCTTCGAATACACACTGGAATATATACACTGCGTGCATGGTGACATCTATGACTTATGTACTGGGAGGAGTGTTTGAAATTAAGCTGCAATGAATATGGGCCCAGAAGCACTCAAAGTGTAGAGCAGGATTGCATTTGTCTGTGTGTGAATGAGTGAGCCTGTAAGTGTGAGAAGTTGTGTGTGTGAGTAGTTGTGTGTGTGTGTGTGTGTGTGTGTGTGTGTGTGTGTGTGTGTGTGTGTGTGAATGAGTGTGTAAGAGAAATTGTGCTGTGAATCTGTGTGAGAAAACAAGTACCAAACTGAAAATCAGTACAGAAACACTTACGCTGTCTGCTGCAAAAAAACTGGCTAAAAAGTGAGGCCTTAATATTTTTATTCTATCAGTCTTTTTCTCTAAATTGGCTTTACAGTTAGATTTTTATGATGATACATTAAGATTTTTTTTGTATTAAGCAGTAACACAAAGGTTAACCGAGTTTCATACCATTACATTAGAACAGATCACTGCAAAAATAACCACTAAAAACACTGAATATGTTTTGCAAGGTGAGGTACACGTGTTGTGCTGTCCTGTTTAGAGGAGAGTCAGTAGTGACCTTTGACCTCAGGCCCTGGTTCACTATTGGTGATACTTATATTTCCACTAAATGTCTTCACAGAAGTGGACAAGTTTCCTGTAATATGTATATTTGGAAAAAAAAGTAAATAATGAAATAACACTTAATCAAATGCATTAAATTCACAGTTTGTTGCATTGTATCTCCAAATATACTGCCGCCAATGCTTTGTAAACGCCTGCCATACTGCATAGCCTTAGGTGATATCACAATGGTACGTTAATGAATCAAATTTTCTCTAGAGCCATGCCGCAAGCGTGGCTTAAGATGTATACTGACAAATGATTCCCAACTCTGCCTTGAAAATTGTAATACAGCACAGAGAGGCTTCCAAGTTAGCATTACTGAGTGAGTGAGCAACAGGGATCAGCAAACATCAGATTTCACCTCAGAGTTTTAAACCACTCTGATAAAAAGATAGATGTAAAAAAAGAAGAAGACTCATCCACTTACCGGCAGCTTGTAGGACCATATGCATCCGAACTTTAGCCTGCTCTGCTGGGGTCTGCAACAGATAAAGCAAAACAGAGGGAGAACAAAAAAGAAGATTAAATTTTAATTGCTTTTTTTTATTTGAAGTTTCTCATTCTTCTTGGACAAAGGTCAGGTACAACTACAGAATAAAGCCTCAGGTTAGTAGGGGCTAAGTGTGGCCCTAAAGGGCACAAAACATTCCTGAAGGACAGTTTATCTGTTTACCATACCACCCTGTTGCCTGAGATATCAAAAAGTGCGCTTTAAGACAGACAGCCTGATACGGCTTTATCTACTGTGTGTAATCTAGTTCTAAAACTGTTGCATCCCTGAGGCTGAAATATATTTTACCCATGATAATCTTTAACTGCAACCATTAGAGTGAAACTGTCCTTATGGAGCACCGAGGGACAACTTCACCAATCTACTAGTCTAGTCGTCTGTAAAAGCTCTGCTCGTGAAAAACAGAAAGCAACAACATCCCTGACACACCAGGGAGAATCAATGAGGATGAGATGAAGAGAAATTTAGAGACAAAGAGAGAGAGAGAGGAGAAGAGAGAAAACAAAAGCTGCTGTAACAAGTCTTTGGAGAGTTGGATAAGAGGGCACAGAGAGCACATTTTACAAAGATCACAGCCAAAGACTCAACATATTCCCCTTCCCATCCTGTGTGTGTGAGTGTGTGTGTGTGTGCATCAGAAACGCTTAGCGGGCATGAACAGGAGGAGGGCCTTGTGCTTTGACAGCTGTATTGGGAGGGGCAACCCTTTTTTTTTTCCTGACATGCCCTCGAAAGGGGCTCGCTGTAATTCCAATATCACTGCTATTAGATTTGAGGGTCTTAATTGTCAAGAAAGAATGATGGCTACGACAGGGCGCGGAGCTGTAAAAGGCGAGCGCACTCGCAGATTGCTCTCGGAGGCTTTTTTTCGGTGCTGCCATGGCACAGCGGCCCTCGTTACCATGCAGCGGTGCAGACTGTGTGTAGGATTAGAGAGAAATTAAATGCTAATGGGGATGGGATCTGAATCTGCTGCCTGGGAGCATCATTTAGACGACAGGGCCGGGGCGTCGCTGACAGGCAGCGCTTCCTCCCTCCTCCTTCTCCTCCTCCTCCTCCACAGACAACCCTGCTCTTCCTCCTACCATTCCTCCTCCTGGTTCCCCACCCCACCCACAGCAAAAAATCTGATTTATCAAACTGTAAACGTGTCACTTTGTAAAAACGTCACTTTTCGGTGGCAGCCAGGAAAATATAATGACCCCCTTTAATGTAGCGATGTCAGGGTGCTGTGTTCTAGATGGAACGCACATCAAGGCACTGCAGACAGACTGGTGCACACTTAATGTAACATGGGTGTGTGCGTGTGCACCTCCTGTAGCAGGTGACAAGGTGGATCATGCTCACACTGACTGGCACAGCTCGACAGCTGAAATTACTAATCACTATTATGCCCAAGAAGATGAAGTATACTCGAGGCCTTCACTCTAACACACACTCAAACACACTCACACACACGCGCACACACACACACTTTCCGTTTCCTTTTATGAAGAGTTAGTAGGGCAAAATTGATCTATTTTCTTGCTTTTTGGCATCTTTTCCTTCATAGAAACAGTTTTACCAGCAAAAGGAAAGATCGCATGCCACAGAGTAAAAGTCCTGGGCAGGATCTGAACATAGTTACACAGGCTACACGGGCTTAGCTCTAAACAATTAGAACAACATAGAAATCAGTCTTGGTGCAACCCCTCGTTTAAGGCAATAACACATCACAGCTTAACTAACTTGATCTTTGTGTGCTTTGCAATCATCTTAGTTACAGTTTATCACAACGCCCCCTCGGTAATTACATTAGCATTTGTTTACATTGGCCTAAAGGCATGTTTAAATACCCTCAATGCAAACACGTACACACACACACACATATACACACACACAGTACTGCCAGCTGTGGGTAATTCAACACTAAATCACATGCCGCTGCATTCACTGTTACTGCTGAAACTTTCAAACAATTAGTTTTTTGTTTTTTTTTTTAAAGGTGCTAATTGGTCAAAATAATTATTTCCAATAATTTTCCAACTGTGGAAAAACACCTGCTTTAACATCAATGACTGGAGTGTGGCCATGTTTTTCAGTTTAAGTAGAGAACAACACAGCAGACAATGCAGGTATGTGTGATTCTGCACTGAATGACCCATTAAATAAGTGCAGAAAATTGAGAAGAAAAAAGTCAGTAGTGGTTTGTGTTTCCTGTCATTGGAGGCTGATACAGGCTAATTTATGTCAAATTACCATCACAAGTGAAAATTCTCAAAAGTCTTCTCACAACTAAGCAGACATAAAGATATACAATCCACACACCCACATACACACTGTGCAGTGCTTTTTTTTTTTGCCTCTCAACAAATCTCTATGTTTCTCTCTAATTCACACACGCATGCCTGCTTTCTCAGTGTGTAATTCATTAGTAAACAATAAAAAGGCGTTAATTGTGCTCCCCAGAGGCAGATCTGTGTTCCCCCCACTGGGAGAGAGGCACCCGCTGCATCTGAAGTGGCTTTGCCCCGTGATTAGAACTGTGCCTTCCCGACACAAACAAACATGAGACACAGAGAGAGGGACTCTGCGTGTGTGTGTGTGTGTGTGTTAGCTGAAGCAAGGTGGGAGTGTGTATTGAAAACCAGCAGCGCTTTCCTTACAGGGGCTTTAAATGATCACACTGTGAGGAAAGGGGAAACAGGCAGAGGGGGACAAAAGACAAAGCAGACAGACAAAGTTGTGTTTGTTTTCTTCAGAGCTCAAACTCAAGAAATGTTGCAGACAAAAAATGGAAGAAAGTGAGGAAGAGAAGTTGAGAAGGGAATTTTGAAATGATTTTTCATCCTGTCTGTCTCTGGGTCTCTCTATGTCTGCATTCTTCTTCTTCATTAAGAAAGAATCTATGAAAAATTAGAGATGTAGTGACTTTTTTTTATAAAAAGTTGGTTTGTTATAAAATACTATACAGTAAAAGGAAAAAGTAAAGTAATCAACTGACTGTAACACATTACAATAAATTGACTATTTTTATACTATAGTGGTGTTTCACTAACAACAGAAATTAAGCAGTTTACAATGTCTTACAATCATCCGTTCACACATACAGAGTGATACTGGCCGGCTTGCTCATTAGAAACAGTTTCTCAGTGTCTCAGTTAGGGACATATTGACATGCAGACAAGGAGGGTGATTAAATGACCACTTACTTCACTAATCATGCCCACTTACTGTAAAAAAATGGAAAATAGCTCCTAGAAGGTAAAGCCAAAACATCTCAATAGCCCCCTGGTGTCTAGCCACAGTACAGGTCATAGATCCGTCTCTTCATGTAAGCGGATGAGACACGGGCCAAACTAATAAAATAAGTACAAGCCAAACATTTTTTCACAAAGATGGTTTCTATAATTTTAGGTAGTTCTTATCACACCAGTGTATGCTCAAGGGTTGACTTTCATTTAATTTCACACTGTTCTTCTTCAGGGATTCTCAAAATGTTGCTCTCAGCTGTACAAATAAAAAGTGACAAATAGTTTTGTAAAGAGTAAAAATAAATAAATAAATAAAATAAACACGTGACAGAGAAGCTCAAATCCTGCATATCTTCTCACAAGAAAAGCAAGCAGTGAGTACTTCAGCTTTTTATGTTTTCAAGCTTTAAGTTATCTGCCTTTTGTGCCTTATTGTAATTCTTTTCTCTCTGTTTAAATGTGTAAAGGAACACTTTTTTTAAACAAACATTCTGTTTTCAAGTACCTGCCAAAAAAATATTACTTTTATAACTATTATGGATACCCATGCCTGCTTGACTCGGGCCAGTGTTCGTCCTAAATGCGACAGGAAGTTCAGTATGCTCACAGTAGGCTTCCAGCTTGTTCGCTTACATTACCACAGTGACGACATACACAATGAGACACGCTTAGTTGAGTCTAAGTGCCCAGCGTCTGTCGCTTCTGTCAAAAATAAACACATCCCATTAAAAAAAATAAATAGCACTCACTCGGCTTGGTAAAAACAATGCCACTTTGTGTGTAATGAGGTTCTACATGCAGGAAATTTCATCTATTTGTAGTCACACTCTGGCTGAGGGGCTATTATTATTATTATTAGTGGGCCTGAGGTCTACCACGCAAAGTATTGTGCGTCAGCAGATTAATAAATGTTAGAGTAGATGCAAAGAAAATGGTGAATTTCTCACTGATAGCATTTTTGACTATGCCATTACTTTGTGTCTTCTAAAACAACTTTACCAGAGACTTTACCAGTCCTCAAAAGTGAAAAAGGGAATTTCATTTAAGACACTTGTTAAAAAAAAAACAAGACAAAAAGACAAAACCCCTCACATAAAAAAGTTGTTTAATCTGTTAATTCTTATAAAACCAATCTTTAAAAAAAAGTGTGACAGAACTAAATGCACATCTTATCCTCTTTTCCTGCTTCATATGATTAACCTAAATCTAAAGAATGTGACTGAATAAACAAATGATACACGAGTGAAATGAGGGTTTGAGTAAATTCACTGGACATTTTCAAATGACTCGAAAACTCTTTCTTGGGCTTCATGAGACATCAATGACAAAATTTTGTACTTTAACATTAATCTGAATTACATCACTGTAAGTAGAGATATCTGTCAGTAAGGTTTCAATAAACAAACACACACACTCGCATGCACACACCAGGCACCCACCCCGACTAACTCTCTTTATGCTCGAGTTGATACGCTCAATATTCATCTCATTATATTTTTAAGGTCTTCATCTGTTTCCATTTGCTTTCATTTGTTGCATCTCGCTTTGGCTTCCTCCTCATCTCCTCCTCTTCCTCTGAGCCCCCCTTCTCCATGCCTCCCAAACAAACACATAGATATATCCCATACCCAAAAGAGGACAGGGGGAAACAGAGCCCCTAGAAAATGCAATATTTCTGTTTTTAATATCGAGGTCTATAAGATCAGGGCAGAGATGGGTTCCATGGCAATATGTTTATTTATATTTTTTATAAGAAGGTGAAAAAAAATCTGCCTATCGGTGTACGTATTTGAGGGGCCCGAGCCACTGTATCTGAGCTCATCTTATATGAAAAATAATGTTGTGTATGGCTATACTTTTATATATAATGGCAATATGGGATCAGGGCTCTTTTACAATGTGCCATACTTCAGGCTAGGGCTAACAGCATTTTATGGCCCGCCAGCAGTTCATCTTCATGTCTCAGGCAGGCAGGAGCACTGCATAATAATGTCGTTTCCTGCCCCCAAATGCTATTTCACAGGCCGGGGCTCATTTCTCAAACTTCACCACTTTTACAATTTCCCAAACTTTTATTCCCGTCATTATTACCAACAAGATTTCATTACGTATTTAGAATGTAAACAAGTCTGAGTAATGACACTCCCCCGTCTCCCTGGAATCATTCCCGCTGATGGCTCTGCTGCTATCTCGGACACACAAGTGCACACACACACACACACACACATACCACAAACATGCACGTGCAAACAAAAACACAACAACCTCACACACTGTGGTTCACCCACATACAACCATACAAGAAGTAGGCAACGATGTAAACTGCCCCAGCCAAGATACAACTCAAAGGCAGTAATTTACAAACCTGTGTGTGTGTGTGTGTGTGTGTGTGTGATGGTGTGTATGCATGTATGTGTTCCTGATAAAGGGGGAGGTGGGGGTGTGTGTGTGTGTGGGGGGGGGGTATACTCAACTCACATAAATCATGTAGAAGAAAAATGAGCAAATGTGCAGGCTAACTCATCTTCTCCCCATCCGGAGAAAATGAAATTCACTGGAATACCTATCAAAACTGCAATCATCCAGAGATAATATCTTCTTTGGTCTATCTGCACTTTCCGATTTAATTTCCTCCATGCCCTTGACATCCAGCGATACCATTAAGATGAAGCACATACAGTAAGGGAGTAGTTCTCACGTTTTGATATATGAGATCTCCGCGCTTAATGTAATATCATCATTTGAAAATTAATGCAATCTTTCTTTTGTTTGGGTGGGGGGGGTTCTGTTTTTTATTTTTTTATTTTTTTATGTTTTTTGGAAACACTTGAGGAGTGAGCCATGGTGAGACAGGCAACAAGACGGCGACAAGGGCACGTGAAAGGGAGACACAGAAAACAAGTGATATTCAAGAAAGGAGGGAAAGACGGGGGGATACTTTGTATTTTGTGGAGACCCCCCCTCCCTCCTTCCATGCCAGAATGACATGCAATTACGTCTGGGCCTGCCCCATGCCAGAGGTCACTCAAATTACTCCATCATTTAGCAGCTACGTCGGGATGAGAGAGAGAGAGAGAGTCCACCCCATCCCCTCCACCCAAGCTTCCACATCCTCCCAACCCCCGCCGCCACATCAAATATCATGAAATCATTAGTGTAATAAGCATGGAAATCTGTTTGCAGATTATCACCCCCCCCACACACACACTTTCCCATCTTTTATCTGCCCAAAATCTCTCTCTCAGAGCTGTTTTCAGCTGTTTTATCCTATACAATCATATTAGAGAGGAAGAGAGACAGAGGTGCAAAGAAAAAGACAAAGTGAGACATAAAGAGAAAATGTCTGACAATGAGACAAAGTCTGACAACACGAATAGAAGCAGAATAAAGAAAAGAAATGATTATTTATCTTTCAGACCTCTTAACATTTCTCAGATTTTTGTATTTTAAACTAACATGATTCCAGGTCTACTCACTGCCATATTCAATGAGGCCAGGATTGTCACATTCTTGGTGCTTGAGTGTGTTGTCCTGTCTACAGCTGCTGCTGCCTATCTGTCAGCAGGCCAACAAGAGTATTCTGCCACCGTAAACTCTTCAACTCACTAAGGGACTCTTGGACGACATCAACCGTCCCTGAAGCAAGCCATGTGTACTGCAATCTGGTGATGCTACCTGTTAGGATAATACAAATCTGTCTTCTTTAATCTTGAATCTTTGAATGATTTGTGGATGCTGTATAATATATTTCACATCAAATAAGGGGAACAGTGAGTGCCTGCAGATGCAAATGCTCCAAGAGCAAATTTCTAACTTTATTGAGTATTTTTACTTATTAAAAAAATGTTAATTTCCATTTTGTTGTCTGACAGTATTCCTAAATCACCATGAATTTAAAACAGTATTGAGCAACTTCAGGAGAGTGTTTCATAATTTTCTGTAAGTAGGTATAGCCATGTGATGTTTCCCTGGACTACTCCACTCAGTCTGTGTTACCCTGACTGTAAGGACATCTATTTAAATTACTGACCATTTCTAGTGATAGATATACTGACCCAGGAAGGTTTTACAGGCCATTTGAGCAATAGCGGTTCAAATTGCTGAAACACTGGGTGTCAACATTAGCTTACAGCATCAGTAGTGGGACAAACACCTAAAAAGGAAAGCAACTGATTTTTCTCTGTGCAGTTTAAACAACTTCAGGCAGCAGATGTAAGAGTCTGCTGGAGTAATTCAGCTGACTGAATGAACTGCATATTCTGTTGGAAAATGTGGAGGTCAGAGATCCTGCAGGAAGAATGTTGGTCACGACACTAAAGCTAAAGTTAAACTTAAGTTTCTGGGTGTTGCAGAAACACTTAATGGCTGCATTGCAAAATAACTATGATTTTAATGTATGAAAGATTCATAAAGTAACATGAATTGGCAAAATACTGTTCACATTTCTTGTAATTCAAATTCATGATATCTTTATTTCTTAGAACTATGGTACATTTTTTCTCTATATTTAGGGTAGTTTATGTTTAGCAGTTAAAATGAAATCATGTGGCTGTTGGTAACAAAATTAAAAATATACTTTTAATATAGAAAAACTTTAAAGGATTTTGTCATTGCTTTTGGAAAAGGACAAAATATCCCTAATGCAAATTCTCCAGTGATTTTAGCTTTGACTGCTGACCTCAACTCAACTTGCAACCCTGAACTGACCTGTAAAACAGCCTTTCCTGATCTCCACCATGTCGTCTATTAAAGCTTCCATTTCAGGACTGATAACGTATCTCCCCTATTCTTCCTCTACACCCCTCTCACTTCTTCTATCTTTCCTCAGGCAGTGTGCACGGTAGAACGATGGGTACAGCTGCTGATTGAGCCAGTAATCCTGATGAGGCTGATTCTTCACGTATTGATTGAGCTGCTGGCTTTCCTCTAGTTCTCTCTAAGAAGCTGTGCATCTGGACTGATTAGCTGCTGTAGGCCACCTCTTTCACTATCGCTCCATTTCTCCCAGAGCAACGTGATTCCTCTGACTTAAACTTCAGCGTTTGTGTGTGCGTGTTTCATGTGTGTCTGTGTATGTGTGTGCTTGGATGTGTATAGGCGTGTGTGTACAAAAGCAGAAACTAACGCAGAGCGCTGGGAGCAATTAGCTTCAGTCTTTTTCTGTGCATTGCCACTGATCACATTCAGTCAATCTGCTGAAAAACAGCAACAAAACAAACACAAATAATACAACAAACCTCAGACCACATAAATCTTAATTGCCCACCTAATTAGTGCAGCAGTCATTCACTCAGGCTGTTAACTTAACAGGAGGAGGTAACATTAGTATTCATCATGAAAAATCAAGCATAAAAATTATTTGAACAGAAGCTTGATTGTCACATCTGTGTGAAAATCTTTATTTTTGTTATGAATAAACAATGGAACAGTTACAGACAAATAGTGCAAATGATTTAATTTAATTATTACTAAGTAAATTATAATCCCTAAAAACAAAAAGGGATAACTTGACAGGTGCCAGATTCAAGTTAGCTGATAACATGTCTTATGCTGAGCAACATCATGGTAAAGGTCATTATGCTAAATGCACTAATCTTAAGTGCAGTACATCAAAACTCAACAGAGTCATAAATGCCTGTTTGGAAATCTACAGGTTTATATATGTGTGAAGCATAGAGTGAGACAACATTTCGAACAGCGCAGCGACACTACCTCAGAGGGAGACAAGCCTTTTTATTTACGGTTCTCCGTCCCGAATCGTAATCAGAGTCTTGCACTCTCCAGGCAGCTGACTACTGGGGTGCAATCTCCCCATAAGCATAAACACGCCCATAAATTCAAACACTCAGTATTCAGGTATTCAAATTCCCAGAGACGTGCATACAAATAAAATGCACTGGTAAACATACCAATGTGTGTTTGTGTGTGTGTCTGTGTGTGCAATGTTTAACTCCTGAGCTACCCTGATAAAAACACAGCAGTTAGTTAGAATTAAACACAAACTTGTTGTAATCAGTCCCTATAGGTCCACTTAATGCAAAAACCGTATGAAACGAATGCAAAGTGGCTGCATTAATGCCTGCCAAGAAACATAACATTAGTGCAAATATAATCACATGTACAACACCAATCCCAGCTGGGACATTATTGTGTAAAAGACAACCTAGTTCCTCTATATGACAACTGTTGTGTTTACATACAGTGAATGAGTATAAAATGATAAAACAGGAAAGAGTTACACACAATTCAAGGCAACTTTGGCAAATAAATGAGTCAGATTTACACTCCACCACTTACCTTTGAGAGGAAGACTCATCTCAACATGAGACACATACCGCCTAATGTTTGCCCAGATATAACTGCCAATACACGTATTGATTAATGCTGTTTATGCATGTAATCTTCTCTTGAATAATTCACACACCACCTTTTATAGAGTACAGCATCAATCACAGCTACAGACCCACCCACAAACGTCTCTGTGCCCCAACTAGGCCATTAC
>JAPZDY010000024.1:14438984-14454426 GCA_029783645.1 Ctenochaetus hawaiiensis
ATACTTAACCACAACTGGCTAAGAGGTTATGTCAGATTAAAAAAATCAGCTGGAAACCACTGAGGTATTAAATTGGTGCTGAATTTATGACAATACACAAATAAACCTCTTGCAGAAAAAACTATCAATGAAGACAAAATAAACGCAAACAAATAGTTTTAAGGCTACTTAAACCCTTAAAGGAAGCTCTTCTGTTGTCTTTGTAAATAAAAAGCTAGAGGATTACACAGAGCAAAGCTGACCTGCCGACCTTTACACTAGTCTGCATAAACACACAACACACTCTCTCACACACTCAAACACAAAACCCTACAATCACCCACTTACCCTTTGCCACTAGTGAAAGGCAACAAGATCTCTTAACAACAGCTCGTCTTTTTCAATAAATTTTGCATGAAAACATGCTGCTGGAGTACCAAGTTGCCTGCTGTCATACTAGAGGAGTGTTAAATGTTTAATGACGACAACACCACACACACACACACACACACACACACATACAAACACACACAAGCGCGCACACACAGATTCAGTGTCAGGGTGCTGCTCTGAGGGGCCCCTCTTTCATCCTGACAGACACTATAAAGCTCCTGAGCCTCTTCTCCACCCCGCCCCGCCATCAACATCACGCTGCTTCACTCCTCTCCTGCCACCCAGCAAGGAAACCTGGATGCAAATGAGGTTTGGGTGCTACAGTGTGCATGTATCAGTGTTTGCGTGTAAGTGGTGAGGATTGTGGCTTACATAAAGACCCTGCCCCCATCACCATTAAGAGCAGTAGAAGAAGAATAGAGAAAAACGAAGATGCTTGTCATAGACAGGATGTACTGTAGAAAGCCCTATTTTACATATTTCTGAAACATCTCTCAGCTTACGCCTTTCTTTTGCTAAAGGAGGACTTGTTAGGCACCTCAACTCCTTTGGGAGCACCTGGGGAATAACAAGAGCATCCATGTCAGGCACCTTTTGGACGCTGATAAAGTCATATCAAGGTCCACAGGTAGACAAACTTAGTTTAAACTTTAAGTAAAAGTAAGGTAAAAAGTAAAATTAAAAAAAATGTCTTTTTAGCTAAGTTCATCACATCACAGAATACATTATCTTAAAATTAAATACCACAAACTACAATATCGTGAAATTTTTATGTAACAATCAAATTACTTTGAAGTCCTGGGGCAGAGTTCTTTATTGATTACCATCTATGGCTCCAGTGATTGTAAAATTTAAATGAAACATGTTTACAGTTTTTAACAATCCATCCTCTACATCCTCTTCTTTTCAAGCAAGTGAATTATCAATTATAGATGTAGGACACCTCAAAACTGTCATTCATTGCAACCTACAGTGACAAAAAACCTGCCTACTATTATTTTTCAGGCAAAATTATTATTTGTTTTTAGAGACAAAAAGAGCATGTTTCAGATTTAAGGAAATCAAAATAGGGATTATCTATTTTGTTTTTATATATGTTCTTATACGTCACCTGTATCTCGTATGATGGTTCAGTCAAATTTATTCCAACATACCAAAACAGGTTAAAGTAAATTGGAAGGCCAGATCGAAGGATAGACCATTTGAAATATATATTAACGCTGCCACAGGTGGAAATGCACACCACACAAACACAAACCAATAAACTTACTATGTATGTCTCAGCACACACATGTGCACACAAACAAGCTAAAGCGGGGTCAGAGATAAAAGATTCCTATCAATGCTGAAGGATATTGAAGCCTTAATAAGAAAATAGATATAGTCTTCTGGCCTTACATTTCACTGTTTGCGTTATTTGTTTTCCTGATACTGATCTAAGAAAGGCAATATGTAATAGCTTGGAATAAGCAGAGTACTTCTTCTTTAAAAGCAAATCACCATGTTCTGTTCACATTAGAAATCTTGGCCCAGAGCTCCTCTTTGATGAGCTATAAAGCATCCACGAGGATGGATAAAATAGAGTTAAATGTATGAAAACTGTATTAAATAAGACTTCTTTATTCTACTCCAAAAAGTTTGTTTATCTTTTCTAAAAACAACTATAATAAACATATCGTTATTTGAAAGACCATCCACAAATTGAGTAAGTTTAATCAAAAAGGCATAGCTTGAAAAATCTGTAAATGTTTAACCCTAATTTCTAATCTGCACATTTTCCTGTTACCTAAATGCATAGTTCCTGCTAAGTACATGGAATGCATTATGTTAAAAGAGAATTCAGTTAAGATCCATAATCAATTATAAATGTTTTCTATAATTAGCTTTTACATTTGTTAATAGGATACATCACACAAACACATAATTTCCATAAGTGTGACAGTTTGTCCGCATTGCACAAGCAAACATTCTCAGATAAACTGCAGCTCTGTCTCATGACCATCAGTACAGTGAGAAGCTTCATCATCTAATTGCACTGTTGCATCTGAAATACATCTGAGGAATGGAGATCATTTTCAATCAGATCAAACAGTTTTAAAATCATAAATTAAAATTTGGCTATTATTGCTTATTTCTATTAGCAAATCCAGCAAAAAGCCTGGAAAATACTGCTTTAAAATGTTTTTTCTCAGACAAGCTTATGTGCAAATTATTCAACATATAAATTTTTTTTTTTTTAAACTGTAGCCTAATCAATTCCTGGATTAAGTGGATTATTTAATTCCTGGATGTGTCTATCACAAAAAATAATAAAACAGAAATATATACAGAATGCAATCATTTGTAAACATATTGTGTTTACTAACAATAGTTTTATGAAGTGTTACTAAGTCTGTGTAGTAATGTCCCTAAATGTGCTTCATGAAGTGGGAAACTTAAGTTCATCCTTGCTTGTGAATGACTGAGCCTATCAATACCTCTTCCATATCCAATCACGATACTTTCATCTGCTATCAGTGAACCTGTTTACCTGTGGAATGTTTTTGGAACATTCCATAACTTTCCCTTTGTCGTCCCCTTCCCAACTTCTTTGAAATATGCTACTGGCATCATTTTATAAGCATATATTTATATTTATTATATTTATATATATTTATAAGCAGTATATGCATATATTTACAAAAAACATTAATTAGATAAAACTTAAAATATATTGTCTTTGTACTGTTTTCAATTGAGTGTATGTCAAAAAGAATTAGCAACTGATCACATTCTGTATTATGTTTTATACAATGTTGTAAGTTTTTGGCAACAAGGTTGTAATACACACTTTTATATCTTTAACCTCAAAAGCAGAGTTATTTGTTAACTGACAAGGACAGAATATTGACTGTACAGCTTAAGTCTCACACTAATTAGTAGCGCAGCAGCTGGTCTGCACCACTTATTGGATCCATAGTCACACCTGAGCCATTTAATAAGACGGACAAAAACCACTACTAGTTATATTACAGTGACCTCCAATTATATTAGAGCACACAGTGATGGGGATGGATTGAGGGTGATGTTGTAGCAAAGGCAGACAGAGGGTTTTAAGGTAGTTTGACCTGCAAAGGAATGTACCACTGTTTGAAAGTTCACTGCTCTAAACCTTTATTTTGTATTACAGCCTTTGAAAGAGAAAAGCTTCCAGTGTAATCTGCTAACATTTCTCACCTTATTAAGAAGCTCTCATTTGTTGCTTTTCTTCCTGTATAAGCACATCAGAGATGCATGTGATCATGTTATGTGTCCAGGTTTATTGCTGGAGGGCCCAGAAGGTAAAAATTGGAGTTAATTACATCAGACATCATCTGGTGACCAAAACATTCCCTAAAAACTGGGCCTGTGCAGCTCCTACCTACCATCTATTCTTACATCTCTATGACATCTTCTCTTGCAAGAGGGAATTACATCACATTGCAAGGTTCATGTGGACTAGTATTTGATTGCAAGGGGAAATAAAAGAAAAAAAGGAATGATGGACTGATGGATGGAAACATCAAGTGATGGATGGACAGGTTGAGGAGCAGAGACTGAGCTCCATATTTAAGTCTGTATTATACTGACCAAAATACTCTGTACTCCTGTGGAGCCTGTGGATTAGATTGAGCTGGGACAACACTTATGTGGTGTGTGTGTTCATCTACCTGTATATGTATGAAGATATGTACAAAGACATTCATCACTTACCCCTTTTTGTCTGCCTTGTCTTTACTCTTGTCCTTGTCTCTGTCTCTCCCTCGGTCCCTCTCCTTCTCTTTCTCCCTTTCCCGGTCGCGGCCCTTGCGCCGGCTGCGGTCTCGCTCTCTGCTGCGGCTCCTCCTGCGACTGTGGCTGCGGCTCCTTTTGCGGCTGCGGCTCCCTCGCCGGCTGCGGCTGTCGCTCCTACTGCGAGACCGCCGGTGTCGAGAATGAGACCTAGAAGAGATAAAAGATTATGTTAGGTTAGGTTAAGGAATGTTTTTTTCCTACTTTTTCTCTTAATGGATAAGAAGTCAGACGCTAGTAGTCTTTCCAGATATAGAAGTTCAAAGGTTATTGCAGTGTTAAATATCACTTTGTCCTGTTTTACAATTACGTTACATTTACTTTCTGCCTTGTCAACTTCTTTTTCAGTCAACCATTGCTTCTTTTTCAGTCAACCATTGCCTGTATTTCCCAGAAAGCCTTTTGAACAGTCCCAGCAAATGTGGCTAGGAATGTTTCACTTAGCTGTTTGTGCACCAGTGATGGGGAACAGGATAGGAATAGTAGGAGCAATGGGGCAACGGAGTGTGCTCCCACTATGAAAAACACATATTATGGATGCACGGCAGTACAAGTGATTTAGTTTATTGCCTGTTGTGGAAAAATACATGGCTTTACTACAAAGAAACTCTCCCTGTAAGATTGTAAGACTATTCTGTAAAATAAATTAGTCACAAACAGGAACTATCAGCTAATGTTTAATAAAACATTTACTTACTTTTTTTTTGTTTATTTTGCAGTCAACATATTGGGATTTTTGATCATTTTAATGACATGAAATTCTGATAAAATATTGTAATATGCTAGCAGCTTTTAAATTAAAAACAAAAACTGTAGGCAGATCTGGATTCTGACACCCAATCAAATGAGAGATGGTCTTCACAGCAATGACCTCACATTTACACACAGAAACAATGTAATGATCACAACCTGAAACAAAACTTGAGAAAATAAACAAACTTAAGACATTTCTTTTTATTTGAGTGGACAAAAAAATCTTCCATTGGATGAGTATAATAGCACAGTTATTAAATCACACATCATATACTCTGTGAAACACACACATACATTCACAACCACACATACAAGGACGCAGTAGAAATGGAGCCAATTAGAGGCGTGCTCAGAGGAAGGCCTGTCCTCGGTATTGATCCTGACACTGGCCCTCTGGTCTCAAAAAGATTTACAGTCAGAGATTTGCTCTGTTAGTTATGACACACAATCATACACACAGTTACACACATCATTTAAACATAAAAAAAAAAAAGAATTGAAAGTATAACTCATGCCTCAATTTGTTGTCAAACACACAGACACAAAATACCGAAAAATAACCAGATATTCATGTCATTACACATGGTACTAAGGTGCTAACAAAACCCCCTTAAACATGTTCTGCTGAAATGAGTGTGTATGTGGGTGTGTGAGCCTGTACTGTGTCAGCTTACATTCGTGTGTGCGTATGTGTGTTTCTCTGCCTGTGTGGGTGTGTGTTTGTGTGAAAGACCGTGATTTGAAACCCCAGTAGAAATCGGCAGCTGAGATGCCGTTATTTTCCATCATCTATCATTTTATTGATTTGTCTATAAAAACAGTCAAACCTGCTGTCCACGAGCTTTATTGCTTTCCCCTCTTTATTAGTTTGCAGTTTGGGACATCCACAGCTGTCTCTCTCCTGACAGAAAACTAATCATTTTCTTCAGATGCCTGTCACCATCCTAACAGACAACACTCTGACAACTGTTGCAATCAATTAGAATGAGGCGATCCTGATCACTGGAGAGTAGCTGCACTAGTTCGATGTCTTGGAGAGATAATCTCCCTCTGAAAAGAAATCAGAAAACTATTTGAAGTTCTACGGATGAGAATTAAACTGTTTCATAAGCAAAGGTTGGACAATGACCAATGACATTTACAAATTCTTACTTATAAGAAAGTCATTACTATGGCTGAAACTAGACATGCATCCATATATCTATAAAATGTCAGAGGGCAGAAAAGTGCTTGCAAAAATTTCCCAAAGCTCAATTCTAATTGCTTGATTTTGTTTCAAAACCCCAAAATATTCAGTTTATAATCACATGAGGCAAAGGAATACGGAAAGTCATCACATTTGAGAAGCTTTCCACAGCCTATATTTTTGGACTTTATGCATGGAAATTGGGGTAAACAACAAATTATATATTATTATATAATTATAAATATGTGCTGGTTATTTTCCGTGGCCCAACTAATTGATTAATCAACCCACTGTTGCATTTTAGTCCAAAACAAGTACATTTTTGTTTTGTTTTGTTTTTTGCCATTAAAAATACTTTAATGATGAATCTGTTATCAAAATAGTGGCATATTAATGTTCTATCAAATGGATTATTGATTATTTAACTAATCATTTTTGCTCAAGGTGAAAAATACTTAAGTTGTTAGAGCAGCAGTGCTCTTTTTTTCCGGCATTAATGACTTTTCCTGGAGTAAAGGCAGTCTCATTGCATTCTGCAGAACAGATACTAAAGCAGACACCCTGGAGTGCTTATCAGAAATGATTATTATGAAACATCTGATTCAGAGGCAGAGGTGAAAGCAGTCATCAGTCACAGGACATTTGATTTACCATGTTTGATACAGTGTTTACTGCAGCTACGATTAGGATAGTCAGAGAATCAGAGCTAATGGAAAAAAGGCAAAGAAAAACATTGGCATTTTTGGGGTTTGGAGTCTCTAGGCGAGATAATCCATCAATGGCCCAAACAGACCTTGGACTTACTGAGTCTATGTGTTGACAATGGCTGCGTATGTTTGTAATCAACAGTACATGAGAGGGAATACAACAGAGTTGCAGCGTTCCAAGTCTAAGTCTTATATTTTCAGCCAAGCAAATTGTGGCCAGAAGCAGCAGATGCAATAAACACAATCTCTCTCTCTCTCTCTGTTTCCTGTGCCTTTCTCCCTCTGATGGCAAAGAAAACAGCCCACTTCTGGGGTGTGCAGCAAATTAAATTTACTGTAGTTAATAGAGTGAGCCTATGCTGCTAAATGTCAATTTCCTGACCAAGTCCTTCCCCTTGGAGAATGATTAGCTAATTTGAGGCTGGGGATAAATGGGCTAATGCAGGACACACACAGATAAACAGCCACAGTTGGACCCCATGCCAAGCCCTTCCCCTGCTTTACATTTTATTGGCCTTATTATCTCCAGGGAAAATGGGTCCCCCTATGGCCTAAACATATTTTCATTTCTAATAAAAGGCCCTTGCTGGTCGCCCCCACGTACAACCCCCCCCTACACACACACGCGCGCTCTGCCCCCTCACAGCCTTCTTTCCTCCATTCCTCCCTCGTTTCGTCGTCCAATCCATTAAATCGGAGCTCTGCAATTGGCTGGGACCATTTTCCTGGTGAATTATCAATAGAGTAATTATGCTGCATGTTGGGAGCTCGGCTGAAGCTTATCACCACTGACCCCCCGGTGCGCGCCAGGATATGATCCCTCACCACAGCCCATTGGGGTAATTATGTGGTCGGGTGTGAAGCTGGATGGTGTGTTACCCTTATCTGTCTGTATTCTATTTCTGTTTTCATTGAAAATTGGACATTAATGGTAGCTACGCGATACTACTAGTGTCAGATACAGGTGAACGTCTCCAATGGAATCTGACCCCGGTCAAATCATTATTCATACTACGCAGTGTAGGGACGGGAAGCACATGAACACACACACAAAGACCAATCATCCTCACTGTTCCTTTAACCTTATCTTCCTCCTGTTGGAGCAACAGTGACGGACATTCATATTGTTTCTTTGTTTTTCCCAAGCCACCAGCCTCTGCTGGGAGGATAAAACAAAGTTTGTACCTGTGTTGTTGTACCATGGCAAAAAAAAAAATGCCAACGTAACTGTTGGGTGATGTTCTCAGTGATGCCTCAAGCAGTGTGCCTGTCCATTAGGCCACAGCAGTGATTAATGGCTGTGTAACTTTAACCCCATTGCACTTCAGTAGACACTGGTGACAGTGACCCCTTTCTGACCACAGTCCTCCTTACCAACAACAAACTAAAAGCTAGAGTGGAGTTACTGTGGGACCGGGACATATCATTGTGTTTTTATGTTTAAAAACGACCTTCTTAGTTTCCTGGCTAGCTATCGTATTCATGACAAGGAATAACAATGATTGATTATAATAATGTGAGTAGGATGCTAAAGTGGGATTTCCTTTTATCATCTATTTGACCATCTTAATGTGCAGAAGCTACAGTGTTGTTCTATTTCCAAGCTGGACTCCAAGCCAGCCTCTGTGTCACAACTGTGCAAAGCACCTTGTGTGCCTTTTCGTCAGACTTTCCAAGAAGCCAAATGTGATTCCAAGCTATATGTGCATATTCTGTTTTGAGCTAATTGGCTTTCTGCTAGTTTACTTTATGTAGAAATTTGAGTTCTTTGTCAATTTATTAAAATGTTTTGGGTTTTTTTGGGGTTTTTTTTGGGTTTTTTTTTTTTTTTTTTCCTTTACACAATTACAACTTCTATGAGTCTAGGCTAGGGGGGCAACGGTAGACACCCATACAAACAATACACACAGAGAGATAAGTGTCCTAACAATTTGTTGATTCCTGTAAGTGGTGCTATCTGGCCTGAACAAATAAAATACAGAGGAAATTTTTGTTTTATACTGTGTAACACCTGCAGTGGCATTTTGAAAACTGTGAATTGGTTTCAAATATAAGATTTTATTTCTGTATCGACAATGTATATTACTATACGATCAGTAAAATGTTAGATTGGAGTACTCTCCAGCCACTAAACCCCCCCCCCAAACACACACACACACACACAGACTACAAAAAAGCTTGCCAGTCGACTTTTCCAAGCAACAGACAGATTGGAAAAGAAACGGGCCTATTGAAAGTGAGAATATCCATATTTGAAGAACTTCATTAATGCGCTGTTCCCCCACCGAGTTATTTCCAGTGACAGAGCACACAGCAGCAGCTTCATGTTCAAGTTAAAAGTCACTTTTCTTTTTTCTGCCATTTCAATGTGTCTAAAAGCACCTTGAGTGAGCAATGTGCATTTCCTGCTGCCAAAAGACGTGGAAAACAGCTGTTCCTGCCTGACGCTGCCTGCTGAATGGAATGCAAATATGTTAACCATCCAGAATTTATTGCTTTTGAGTGCTCTTCAAACGCAACGGCAGACACAAGTTTAATTTATGATATTCCTCTAATTATGAGAGCTGTTGAAATCATTTCCCAAGCTGCTTCCTCCTTCCAAGCAGCCACATTATCTGTTCCCTTGGTTCACAGTACATGCAAGCACACACGCACAACCACACACACAGACTCAGTCATTCACCAGGCACACCCACACAGAAATATAAATATACATGCACACACACACACACGGAGACTAAATAACACACAAGGAATCACTGCAAAGTAGCTGATTGTGAGCACAATTAACACAGCAAAGACAGAGCATGAAAGATTCACAGAAATGTTTTTTCTTCGTCCCCCTCTGCTTCATAAAAGTAATGTTTAGATTTGTCATAATCTTCAGTTTGCTTTTAATTTAGCAGTCGTCAACACAAACGTCTGCAATGCCCCGCTATGCTGTGAAGCAGAAATGAGACCCCATGCAGGCCACCCACTCACTACCACCCCCCATACCCACCCAAACACATGCACACACACACACATACGGTTATAGCCACGAGCCACAAGGTCAAGTCATTTAGCAGAGTTCAAAGGCCTTCAAAGACAGCTCAGATCTATATGAACCAACAACGGCCAGTGGCCGATGAGGGAAAAGATGGATTTCTGCAGGGAGATGTGGTTTCAGTGTGTGTGCATGCACATGTGTATATGTGCATGGCTGTGCGTGCATCGCTGCACACGTGTTGATTACCCCACGTCTTCATCGGCGCATATGCCTACTGTCACTCAGCCTCCTCATCGCAATCCTAAACTTGGCCGTCTGGTGTGCGCCCGCGATCTCTGACCTCTGTGCAGCCGCAGCTCGACATGACACCCATTAGCAGCTGGAGCTGAGGGGGGCCCTGGCTCAGCCACTCAGCCCAGACACAAGGTCAAGTGGGGGTCACAATCGGACTAGGTGCTAACTTGCCAACTCGCTCACAGCCACTCATGCATTTGAAACCCCACTTTTTTAACCCGTCTTCCATCCATCACGGCCCGGAACAATTAGTTAGGCCAAGTTAGGAGAGAGTTGTTTCTGTTGCCTTTTCCTCTATATATTTAACGGTGGAAAGCAAAAGCTGAAGGCAGAGGAGGGGGAAGAGATGGAGAGCAGGGCGAACAAGGAGAAACAATACATGAAGGACAGCAGGAGACTGTGGGGGGAGAAGTAGCGATAAGACAAGGCTATTAAAGTTGGGGAGTCAAGGACGTACAGGGCAACAAAAAAAGGAGGGGAAGAAAAGAAAAAAAAATGATTGGGACTTATGGAGAAGACAGAGCAGACAGCCGTGCTTCACATCAAGCTGGCTCCAATTAGCAGGTGTGCTCTCAGACACTCGCTCTCCCTCTCTTTCTGGTCAGGGAAGATGTATTTTTCTGCCTTTTATACGCATGTATTTATGAAGTGGTAGGAGATCTGAGGGCCCTTAGCATAACAGCCTTTTATTGTTTAAATGTGGACCGCTCGGCCCTGTGTGCTTAAGTGATTTAGGAACCTCACAACTCCGGCATAAGAAAAATCATAAACGCTGAGACAAACCATGTGGGTGGACTGTAAAAGGCACAGAGGAACGGGCCGACAAAAAGCAGACACACATTCCACTACTAAAGGGAAACTACACTTAATTAAACACCCAAGACACAACTGGAATAGTGCCCTGTAAAAAACATAGCACTATTAGTTTTCCCTCTTCAGTCGAATAACGTAAAGTTGCCTTCTGACAGAACCGAAGCTTGTCTCATAAAGAACTTTCGAAAAATCTTTTTTTTATGAACTGCTGTCAAGATTGAACAAGGAGGAGCAGAGAGAGTCGAACGCAGATAGAGAGATCAAGAAATGAATAGAAAGAGAAAATACTTCACCTCTCTGAGGGGGAACAAAAAAAAGTCTCTCCCCTCCACACATCTGTCGCTTCTCATTGTCTACATGCCCCATGCAAAGTTTTAGAAGACCTTCTTTTACCAATCACGGTTGACATCTGTGACACTGACCTGTAAGCATATCGACCTTCTCTTGCCATCATTTTTTTAAAAAAAGTAAGAGAAACTCACAAATTTTATGTTACAGCATGACTATACACAGCTTTTCAAAAAATGGCAAATATTATTTGTAGTCTCTGCAGAAAGTCAGTGCTGACATAGCCAAGGTCAATATGGTTTAAAAATTTCTCATTTACATTTTCTCATTTTACATTTTTTGTACATTTTATTTTGTTATATTTTTCATGTACTTCTAATCTATATTTAATATTGTTGTATTTTCAACTTACTTTATGAAATATATAAAAACTTATTTATTAAGCAGAAATTGCAACAGTATTTATTCAGATAAAGGAGTCAAAAGATTGATTTGATTTGCTATGCGCTGTTGAAAGTAGGATCCAAATGATGCCACATGTTACAGAGATTGCATGTCATTCATAACACATCTGCAGTAGCACATGAGAGACAGGGTGCACACTTTGTTATCCCACTTTTTCTGAATGTCAATATCTCTGAGTTTAAAGAGAAATCTGGCAAACCTCCACACCAACAAAACTGTTGACTGCATTTAAAATAATTACATCTTTCCGTCTTTTATTTCAAGCCAAAATCACAACATCGAGTTCTCTGTTCAACCAGTCACAGAAGCGTTCTGCTCTTTGTTCAGCCAATCATACGACAGTTGGCCACGTATCCTTTGGGCGATCCATCTAACTCCACTTCCTCCTCATGTCCTCAACTCTGCCAAAACCCCAAATGGATAGACAGAACAAAAAAAAAGAAAGACAAATTTCAAATAGAAAAACCCATGCGCATGCCGAGAAAGTGTTTCATTACTTTCAAAAAGATTGTCAAGGTTTCAGTCAAGGCGCACATGATCCTTATTTCATTTCACTGCTATTCTCTCTCATTTTTCTCTTCTTTTCCACAAATAAATTACTGAACGTGTGAGTGAAACCACATGCTTGTGGTGTGTGTGTGGTGTGTGTGTGTGTGTGTGTGTGCGTGTGTGTGTGGTTCCTTCACTTGTCCAAAGTGAACTGACAAGTGCAGGCAGTGGTTCCATTAGCTGGCAATTTGCTCTCAAGTTGTCCAGGAGGGAGAGGGAGACGGAGTGTTTTTTGGCAGGACAACGCACATGGCTCTGCTTAGGACAAGTTAAGTGAGGTGCTCACACACATAATCCCAGGCCATCATTCAAACACTATCGCAACACATGCACTCTCAAACACGCGAGGTCATATATGTGAATAGGACACAGCCTCAATGATGATCAATGCCTCAAATAATGAAAATGTAAATCTACTCTAAACATGCACAACCTATATTTACATGTACATACACCTCATTGACAAATGTGTGCTAAAATGTCAAAACTGAGTACCCGTCTGAACATGACAGTGCCAGCATATTGTCAAGTCAAACCATATAAGTGTACACATGCTTCCTCTGAGTCCCAGAGAATGGTGGTGTCCATATGGTTTGTGCCACAGCATAACCAGAGTACAAGGTAAACACGCATGACTGAGGTTTGTCCATGCATGCTCTGTTAGCTGGGGTCTCTACGGACTGGCTCAAAAGCTGGCCGCTGAATCACACACAGCACATGAACATACCTTCTTCCCTCTGTGTGTGTGTGTGTGTGTGTGTGTGTGTGTTTGTGTGTGTGTGTGTGTGATGCATGTTAAAGAGTGAAAAGAAGAACAGTGGACAGACGGTGGCGTTTATCTGTGCATAAATTAAGAGCAGAAGCTGTTAATTAAAAGGGGGGAGAAATAAGCACAGATAAAATAAAACTTTGTTAATCGGCTACTTGGCAAGGTGACCTCTGAGTGCACCAGGCGTCATTCTTGGACCTGCTGTCCTGCTGGGCGAGTGGCACGGGGGGCAATGTGCAAGTCCGGCTATAAGCAGGAGGCAACTGGTAGAGCCCCCCCCCCTTTACTCTCTCTCTCTTCTCTCTTCATGTATCACTGTCTATATCTCTCTCTCCCCCTCCTTCTCCGCCCAGAGCGTTATTAGACCCAGGGCTCCGCTGCGGCTCCAAACAGCTCAATGACAACACACAGGGCCTGCCAATTAGAAATAATTAGACAGTCATTTCAGTGGCAAGTCTTTTTAAGTGCATATATAACGATGCAATGATGCTTATTAGCCGGCCTGAGCCGGCGAGGACCAGGGCCTCAAACGCTTTGGCGCTGAGGAAAATAATTATGCCAGTGATCACAAAGCGAGCTGCACATCTCTGTACTTCACCTCCACGCGTTTCAAAAATCCACTTCATTAGCTCCCGTAATTAATCCTCCATTAATTGCAGGAAAAGCCCAGTTTACCTCCCTTCGTTTCTAATTATCATCTTATAAATAGTTATGGTTCTAATTAATGTGTTCATTAGGCAGGATATTTCTCTCAAAGCCTCGCTGGGAGCCAAAGGTCCGGCTCGGCTCTCTCTGAAGCCTAACCAGCCAGAAGGTGAGGCCATCCTGCCTGCATTTGCTTTTATTTTACTACATTCAACCTCCTAATTGGCATTTAAAACCCAATTTGGAAGAACTTCAAGAAGCTTAAATAGGAGAGAGAGACAGAGAGAAGGCAGGAGGAAAGAGAGAGAGAGATACATTTGGTGTTCATTTGTCTATGCCAGAGCTAAAAGCGTTTCTCTGTCCGTCTTTTACTTGGTCTGGCCAGACGGATGAGACTGTCATAAAGTGAGCACAATGAGGGTTGATTGCACGGAATTAGTCAGTGGCATTGTGGAGGTTTTATTTGCAAAAAAAAGTGCAAGTGGGTCTCCACCAAAGAAATAACAGTAGGAATGTTGTACTTACTGGGTTTCATTAATCAAACAGCAACATTTTGTCTTTGGTATACAGATATAAAGTATCTAGTCTTGGCTCTATGATACTTAAATTGATCACAAAGATTTGCATTCATTTACACAGCTTTCAAAAAGGAATATTACCCAGCGCTCTCAATGATTAAAGCTGTAAACTTTAAAAAAAAAAGCTGGACTTTTTGTTAAATTACAAAATCTATATAAACTCATATGGTCATAAGAAATATAGGATAGAGTTTCTTTGAAAAAAAATATAATGCAACTTCAAATACGTTTCAGCGCTGGATAAGAATTGTGTTCTTATGTATGTAATTAAGTTTGGAAATGGTAATTATTTTACTGTTGAACTACTACACATCCCATTATGTGTTACATCTAATTAAATTATGACCTTAGATCTAATTCCCTTTTTGACGAGTCAGAAAATTAAATTCTACTCATAAACAAATGTGTCTCTCTCTCGTTTGTATATAACTTTAAATGACCATCTGATAAAACCTGAAAAACAAAAACAACACACACAAAAAAAGGTTTTTATCTTCCCACATTCACTCAAAAACGTGTAGAGAAAAAAAGGTAAAAATACAGAAAGTAAAAGCTGTCAGCTCATCAGTTTCTTTGCATCTTGAACATGATTAATGACTACTGTAAGTTGCTTTTTCATCACATATTTGACAGTCACCTCATCTGGATTAACAGGTAGGTTAGCTCGGGAAAAATGTATACAAATGACTTGGACTTTACCCGCCTCCAACGTCTGCAGAAAAACAATTTGTAGGTGTTTAAAATAAAGGTATAGTAATAATGTTTTCCCTTTGTTACTACATTTGGCTAAATTACAAAATTTGACAGAATTGCCTCTCTTTATAACCACATTAATTAGAATGATGAACTGTTTGAAATTCTGTTCTGATTTGAACATAAATCAGTGTGTTTCAGTCATTTCTGTTGCACTGATTAGGCAGCTGATGCCTAAGAGATTTCTCCTTTCTTCTCCTTCGCACAACCACTAACTTTCCTGCCGAGGCTATAACATAACAGGCTTCATGTGTCATGACTCCCAGTTTGTTTACCAGATGGATAAAAAGAGAAAAGGGACAACACATTAATGCTAAACTAGTCTTTGTTTGGGACCATTGGACTAACTCCTTTTTTTGATCGTCTGTGCGAGAGGACTGGTGTGATGCTTTTAGTGAGGTGAATTTGTGTGTGTGTGTGTGTGTGTGTGCGCGCACTACACATTGTAGACGCTACAGCTAGGTTGCTACC
>JAPZDY010000024.1:14454526-14465559 GCA_029783645.1 Ctenochaetus hawaiiensis
GCAGAAGTGAGGGGTTGGGGGGGGGGTTTCCTCTGGCGGTAGAGGGGACCACTGCTTGCGGCGAGGCGGGGATGAAAGAGGCTGTCTGTGTCAGTCACTTATTCCTCCCTTTGGTAAATAAAGGTTTCTGACAACAAAGCCGAGCAGCGCTTGACTGGCCTTTACAGCAGATAAATAAAAAAGACAACACAGAGAAAGAGAGCAAGACAGAGAGAGAGAGAGAGAAAAAGAGAGAAATACAACAACAAACGCGTTCAGATCTCACGACTGGAAGCATGTTGATTTTTATGGGGTAGAGAAGACGCAGCCGAACTAAACCAGGTCATCTTTCAGTTTAAATCAACACTTTGCAAGTCAGGTAATAGGGGAAGAAGGAAGAAAGGCCTAAATGTCATCCTGCAGAAAGGGGAGAAGAAAAGATGTTGAGAGTTCATAGGATAACAGACAGATGAATGAAAAACAGCCAAGAGTCTGCTCTTAAATTCCAGTATTGTTCACTCTAGACTGACCCAAGACCACTATAAGACAGAGAGAACGCAGTAAGATGCTGCAACTTTTAGACGAAAACGGATTCAGGGGCTGTTCGCATTCTTCCTCATCTTATTTCCTATCCATCAGCTACACCATACATGCCTTGTGGTTCTCTCATAACAGCAAGATCTCAGCGGTTTGTTGAGGAAACCAGATTTCACTTGTCATGTTCTCAAAACACACTCAGGGTTGTTTTATGAAGCCAGCGACACCCAAAACCACCTGCCACATCACACACACTCCAAACTGTGTGAATAAATATATGTCGGACACAAATGTGCAGAAAAAAATTTTTACCCTTCCACCTGACAGGGGAATTGCTGATCCAGGTGCAACGAGAGCTGGGAGGCCGCAATGCTTTCCACAATAAAAGTTGCTGATTTTTTTTCACCCCACCTCTGTCTTCCTGCACTCAGTCGTCCTGCCTTCCTATCCTCCCCCTCTAAGATCCTTCCCACTCCTCCCTTCTGTTCCTCACCTCAGCCCTCCGCCTTTCCTTAAGCTGCTGGGATGACCTTGTGTGCTCTATGTCAGTGCAAGGCAGGAAAAGCTATTGAGCAGATGTATGACACCTCATCTCATACAAGGGGAAAATTGCTGTATGAAATTCCAGGCCATCACTCAACCCCTGCATGCACACAAGCATGCATCCACACACACGCCTGGAGTCCTTCGTTGATCTCTGGTGTAGAAAGCAGAGCATGTGTCATGGAACTAAAACATATAGATTATCTAGTTTTAGTAGCAGTGAGGTGTTACAGAGTGGATTAGTGGTCTACTGTCTCATAACCAGAGGACCAAGGCAATGAGGCCAGCTAGCTCTGGATGCTGCTCTTTAGTCAACACTGACCTCTGACCTGTGTGAACGAGGCCAGCAGAATGTCCCTCTGTAGATCACTCACGTGTCTCAATAGTACTGTAACATCCTATGTCTTATGCAGAAGACCAAAACTTGGTCTTAACCTGGACACTTGCTCCAACACATCGTTCTACTTCAGTAATATACTGAAACTCAGTGATGACATGTTGAATATATCTAAAAAAGCATGTTTTCAGAAAGTTCAGGCTCATTAACAAAAGTTACCTGTAGATTTTTACAATAAAAAAACACTGAGGATATCACAAATTCTGACTTACATTAGCCAAACCTCTTTAATTTTAAAATGCACTCCCTAACTGTCTGTCTTGGCCAACCTCATGCCGTACCCACAGCTCTTTCTTAGCACCAGTTCTGAACTCATCCGGGCCTCTATGGCTCCAAGATAACCGAGCTAGTCTTGACTTTGATCGGCCATCCTAGCATGGTCGGTGGTGTGTTTAGCTTGCTATCTATCTCCTCTGGGGGAAAGGGGGATAATTAGAGGTCTCACTCTCCTTAGAGCCATGACAGCAGCCCAGCAATGAAACCACCCCGATGTTAGCAGGGCTAATCCCTGACGCTAGCACTCTGCCCTGCTAACTCAACACACTCCTGAAATATTAATGAAGAAAATGTAAGCATTTGTGTTTGCCCTGCAGAATGTGCTTCACCTATGTGAGTACATTCATACATATGTGACTATCCACCAATGAATAAAATCCTCCGCTTCTCTTTGATGGGTCAAGTGGTGGATTGTCGTACCTGCCATTCCTCTCTGTCACCTAACAGCGCCTACAGCTAGCTGTTAAGTGAATGAAGGCCTGACAAAATGACTGACTGAGCCACACACATTTAACCCCTGCTGTGGCTGCCTATAAAAGCCCAGTACAACACTGCTCATCGAGCTCACCTAAAGACGCGCCTGTGATCCGACTGTGATGAGAGGCTGCGTCGTCTTTATTGGACTGGGTACATATCAGATGACTGTACGCCGCTGCTGCCATGCTGCACTCTACTCTCCCCCAGTGGATTAAGTCGTGACACACACACACACACACACACACATACACGCACACACACAAGCCTGATATGCCTACTCACATCAAAGAGAATAAACATTAATGGCAAATAGGTAATCTGCTCCTCTTGTCTGTTTTACATTTCGGGGCAAGATTGACTGCCTCTGGGGGACCTGGCCCTCCTCTGATTGAGGGCAGAGAAAAAAGGAGAAAAGGAGGAGAGAGAGAGAGAGAGAGTAAGCAACGATAGATGGTAAACACAAGATAGAGCATTATTCTTATTTCAGGTATCTCTTTATTTTTATTTATACATGAGAGACTGAAAAGAAGGTAATAATATTCCCTCCCTTCAACCCACGATGGCCCCCCTATGGTCCTAATCTTCTCCCCAGCAATATTCTGATGCAGACGTTATTATTCTCATTTCTCCTGAATAATATCCCTCTCTCAAGCCTATCTGTTCTCTCTGCGCTTTTGTCTTTCCTCTTCATTTTCCTCCTTTAGGATCTTCTCCATCCCCTCCCTCTCACACACTTACTCGACCTATTCTCTCCACACTTTTCCATTCTCTTCTAACTTCTCGTCCCCTCTCTCTCTCTTCTCCCCAGTCGGTATACCTCTTGCTTCTCTATTTCTTATTCTGAAGGTGGTGCTGGGTTGGTGTGGCTGGGGTGGGGGTGCTGGGCAGCACCTCATATCCTATCTGCGTATCAATCATGAGATCCTGTCCACTCAATCCTCCTCTGATCCATCAGCCAACCTCTCAGCCAACTCAGGCAGCCTCATCCATACATACACACACACATGCATGCACACACTCACTAGGATGTGCATCACGCACACGCACACACACACACACATTTACACATATACACATACACACTGTGCACAGTACACACCAACCTGCTTTCATTCTACGATCACGGTGGATGCACAATGTGGAATATCCCACAACAGAACAGCTTAGTACAGGATTATAAAGCTATAGTTCCTCCTGGTTATACAAATAACACTCAAAACTTCAAATTAACTTTATTATCAATTAACCTATGGTTTATTTTATTGATTATCAAATCAATTATTTAGTCTATTGAATGAAAGATTATTCTGAAAAATGCCTAAGCGTTATAAAGTCCAAAAGGACCTTTAAAAGTTTCTTGTTTTTCGAGAGAAAAGTCTTAAACCCACTGAGTTTCAGTTTACCTGAAACAAGACAAAGAAAAACATCAAATCATCATATTTTGAAAGGAAAAACTAGGAAAGAATTTCCACTTTTTCTTGAAAAAAATGACTGAAATGATAAACCAATTATTAGATTGCTGCTGATTATTTTTCTGATCAAAATAATCAATAAATTTACTGATCATTTCTGTTCTAGTCCCATTTAACAGATCAAATTTCTAATGCTAAGACAGGAACATGCATGTCCATCAACAATAAATTTTGCAGATACAAATTGCAGCTGCTGTCAAATAACTGCATAAATTTATCATCAATGCCATCGCTTTGCACATCCCCACCTCCAACACCGCCTCCACCTAGTAACACCCCACCACGCACTCCCACCGACAACAGCCCAACCCACCTGCTCCTCGCTCACTGCTAAGCCGATTACACAATGCAACCCTCCTAATCACAGTACAGCGTTTGTAAACACCGATGTCATCGACTGTAGTTCTAAATCTCCCAAATCCCCTCCACCCTCATCTCACACCACACCATAATGCCATTTTCGACTGATGTTTTAATCACCAGTGCAGCTTTTAAACTGTCACTATACCACAGAGAGCAGGGGGAGAATGTGTGAAAATACTTTGGCCAAATTCTCCCCATACATGGTTCAGTTCACAGTGCAACACGAAAATGTGTTGCTCCTTCTGAAGCCACAAAATGCTCTGTGACCATTCAGTTGGTGAATTAGTGTCATTTTACAGCACAATCAAGCACTTTTATGTCAAAATGTCGCCATTGCATCATCCGTTCAGTCTGACAACTATGTAATGAAGATATTAAAACACTTTTTCCTTTGTGATTAAAATGATCTCTGCTCTCCCCCGCAGCCATACACAAGTAAACAAAGGGCCTTGCTCACGCATATATTATGACAACCTTTTCTTCAGTTGTGCGTCTGTGCGTGTTTTTATGTGTGCAAGTCCATGTGTGTGTGAGGGATTTAAAAACAGCAGTTTACTGGTTCATTAGCACCAGATTAGCTATGCTAATGACATGGACCACCACACACAGAGACTTTGCTATTGTGTTTCTGAAAAGGATACACGATAGACTATGGCTGTGTCTGTGTCTGTGTGTGTGTGTGTGTGTGTGTGTGTGTCTGTGTGCATGCATGCATGCATGCATGCGTGTGTGTGTGTGTGTGTGTCTGTGTGTGTGTGTGTGTGTGTGTGTGTGTATGTGTGTGTGTGTATGAGAGAACTGTTGCAGGTGTGTACACATTAGACTTGCATGAATAAGTCAGTCTCTTGCGAAAAAAATAAAAACTCAAATAATACACCAACAATAATCAGGAGTGTGTATGGGTAATGATGTTTTAATTGCATTAATGAGTGAAAGGAGAGCTACAGCCAGAAAAGATTTAGTAAGGATTGAACTGGTGTTGAATATGACCTGCTGTCTCTGTGGGTCTCTTTTTCATTAATTATGGCACAGTAAGATGGATAGTCAGGACACAAATTGAGACACAAGTACATGCAACATCCTACAATATACTAATCCAGGCCGGAGATGCAAGTTTCCATGTGGTTCTATCTGATGACATGAGACATAAATATGAAATGATGTGTTTGTTTACACTAAAGTAAACTTCCAAAAGTCTTATTGCTTTTTATAATAAGAAAAGTCTGTAATGGCATTCCACATCCTGATTTATTCAACAAACACCAAAAAAGTGTTTCAAGTCCAATTTTTTCCCGCTCCTAAATGATGTAGCAATCACTCATCACTTATTCTCTTCGAGCATCATATTCTTGGTATTTAGTCTAAATGAAGACATATTGTTAAAAATGTTGAAAGAGACTAAAAGTGCTGTAATTACGGTTGGACTTAGCAATGATTTGAAGTATTGAATACTCACAAACAAAACCACCGAGGCGACCCAAATTTAAATTCAAAAGGTTGTTACTCAGTTCAAGACCAAATAAAAAGCTGAACTTTGCAGAATCATCAGTGAGCTGTGAATATGTGTGTGTATGTGTGATGTTGTTACCTTCTGTCTCGGCCGCGTGACCTGTGTGAGCGGCGGCTCCTCCCTTTGTCCCTCTCTGTACTGCAACTCCTCCTCCTGTGAGATGAACTGTGGGACGAGCTGCTGCTGGATCGTCTTCTCCTCCTGGAGCATGCACACCAAAAACATACTAATTTAATTTTATTATTGGCAGGATCAATAAAACAACACATCAATCAGAGAGCCGGGTCCTACAATTAGTCATTTTGTTTTTGGCACAACAGCTTCAGTGCAACATGTTAATTTGCTTTGAATGCTCAGTGTGGTTAATAAAAAGATGGAGTTTTCAAAAATGAAATACACATTTATTATCAGTAATGACAATTTAACTGTGGTCTTTCTTTTTTATTACATTGTTTCCCTTAATTTAATATCTTTATAACAAACCTATAAAATTAAACACTTCCTTAACTTCCACAAGCACCACTTACTATTATTTCTTTGGGCTCACCACACCACTATCTGAAATTCTTGCATGAGTGAATGCTGTATTCAGAATTTGTTTTGCAAGTCATTTCAAGAGAAAATATGTCCTTAATGTCCCAGACAATCTCACCTTTTATCAGCAGTGCTGACGGCTACTTTGCATTAGTGAACACGCTCATCTATAGCCAAGAGCAGCAGAGTCATGCAGGCTGCCCTACAGTTCCTCCACAGGGGCCCTTTGGTGCTCTGCTGCTCTTTAATGTGGCTACAGCAGTGTGTGTAGCGTCTATTTTCCAAACACCACTCACACAGCGCTCCTATTGATATCATGTAGCGGGAGGCATTTATGGGGTTGAATGTAAATGCAGAACCCCCCTTCTTCTACTGCGCAAACAGTCTGAGCAATATTCATTATTTAAAAATCTCTTCTTTTGTTTCACCCAAGCCTAAAATACCCAAAAAATTTTTAGCACACACACAAAAAAAAAACACATATGCAGTCCTATGGGAGCTCTAAAAGATAGAGAAGAAAAGAAAAAGGAAAGAAATACAAATAACACAGAGGCTGAACTATCAAACTACATTTGTACCACTTAGAGTAGCGCAGGATAGATCCATTAGTATTCCAAAGGCTGGATCCCATGAGCAGGCCCTTATGAAATAAGTTCCACAGCCCTTGTGCAACCACTTCACACATTACTCAGAAGAAACATACAGTAGTGAGCTGAGGCTTTTTGCAAGGCAGTCTTCGCTCACACATTTTCTTAGAAGCCTGCTCAACAAGTAAAAACATAATGGCTCACATGCGTACAAGTGGGAACTTAAGTGGTGGTTAACTCAGAAGTCTTTCACATGAATACAACAACTAACAAGTAAGATTACATGCCTCTTGTTTACAAACTGCGTGTCCTATTTCATAATAGCCTATTTAGAGAACTACTTTTACACAGATACACATATACACACAAGGTCTTAGTTAATTGATCAAAACATATGGCTAATAGATGAGAGACTGTGGTCCCAGGGTTTACACAGCATACCCAGCTTCACCCTGTACATACAGCCAATGACTTCCAATCAGCAGTAATGGACCTAGACCAGATCTCATAAATAATTACTATCAACTGGCCTTGTCTGAACAACCATACATAGCCAGTGGCGGCTGTGGATGAATGGAGGGTGGGTGGAAGAGGCTGGGACCAGCCACTAGGCACTTGTAATGATGTCTGATGAGCCTCCTTGTCCTCTGAAACTGATCAGTAACAAAGTGTGTTATTATGTCAACATGAGGAGAAGCTTATAAAACTGGTATAAGCTTTAAATATTACATGTCTCAGCTTAAACAAACCCTTAGATTTCAGTTATCTTTTGAGACTTCATCATTTTTTTTTAATGTTTCATCTCTGAAATAACCTATATGCAACAGTGAAAGTGTTAGTCTCAGCCTTTTTAATAGGGATTGTACACATTCTGTATGCGGATAACATATAGCCATACTAGCAGTTACATTCAAAATAGTGTAAGCCTAATTAAAATACCAGTGTTATTATATCTACGTCCACTTAGTGGGAAATCCATTGGAAACACTATGGGGATCCTTCACTGACTACTGATCGATGTTAAACATTACTGTGACTAAAATATTGACTAAATATTCATCCATCGTGAAAGTGTTTCAATTATCTTGAACAGATTTCAAAACTAAAAATGGAAGTCAGCATTCCTACTTGAGCTTCACTAAAAGGAGGTTAACATGCAAACTAAATGAAACATTAATCAAATTCAACAAGTTTTTTGTTATATCTGGCACTTACACTTAGTTAGAACATGTTGTGGAATACACAGAATTTTTTAAAGTTATTTCTCAGTATCTGTCCTTTTATTAAATTGGATGCAGAAATATTTTCTTAAAGCCAAAGCAAAACAGTAACAGACATATTAATGCCAATTTCACAAAAGGCCTTTTACATTGAAGATATTTTGACCCGTCACAGTATGTAGCACAGATATACCATAAAATATAAAATGAGCACTGGCTAAATTCTATTTGGAAACTTGAATGGATCAGAGGAGCCATTGTTATATATTGTTGTATATAAACAAAAACACAACTACATGGTTGTCACTTAAGTAAAATAACACCAGACTCCTGAAGTTTTGTAACTCCTAAACTGACTGTAGCTTTAAAGTCTGTTTTTTGGTCTTGACACAGGGACCACTAATTCTAGCCTCTATGAGTTGGAAGCATAGAAAACTAGAAATATGCAAACAGTAGTTCCAATCTTTGATTCACCTTTGCGACCATGGAGAGGTTAAGCAATTTATCTGGGCTTATTTTGGTGGCACTTGATAAAACAACTGAGTTATAATCAACTTGCAATTTGATCGAGAAAAAAGCAAAAAAATACTGATTGAACACATTATATCTTTCTCAAAGACATCTCAATAGCAAAGTTTCTTACTGCGTGTTCATCTCTCCTACAAATTATTAGCATGGAAAAGCTTGATGTGAATTCTCACCTCCGGTCTCTGGAGCGAGAACGACTTCGGCGACTGGACCTCCTGCTCCGGCTGCTGGTCACCCTGCTGCCGGAGGACGAAGACGAAGACGATGAAGAGGAAGATGAACGGCGACGCTGTTTTCTCTTCCTTCTGCTCCGACTGTCATCCTCACTGTCAGACGAGCGTCGACCCATGCTGGCTGACAGTCAGCTAGAATAACCCACACAGGTGTAGGGTTACTGATGACCTTACTCCCTGATCATTTTTGTCAGCATCAACATCACCGTGAACATAAAAGGCAAAGTCAAGCGTACACATTTCTACATTTCTTATGAACAAAATGTATTTATACGCAAATAAACGTCTTTGAACACAGAGGTCTTGTGAGAGATTTAGCTGTATAACTAGCTAATGTTAATACAACATGTAACGTTAGCTTAGCAACTGAACTACGTGGAGGGTAGTAAGAACTATGTAATTTAAATTACACGGCTTTTCTACAACACTGTTGTCCCACGTGTCTTGAATACACATAAGACGAATTCAAAAACAATCTGTTTTGTGGTGAATAGCTAGCAGGCTAACTGTGCTAACCCCCAACAACGTTTGGCTATCGGTCTTGTTTTGAAGCCTGCCGGCCACTTAACAGTAAGCATTTCTCCCACTCCGGCCATTAAATGATTCATGAAAGATACACTTATTGAAAAGAAATGAGAATTTACCTTGAAATAAAAATCCCGCTCCTCACCTTTAAATCGTCGTGAAGCTCCACAACTCAACCATGCACTTCTTCCAAGACTCTACACATCAAACCGGAAAGCATCGATTACGCCTAGACAGCAGAGTCATACACAGAGTAATCGATTGAAGGGTGCTCTCCTCTGGCGTTACATGTTTCTTAACTTGCCCAAAACGATTCAGCCTCAGATGAGCACTAAACACTACAACGATTTTGTTGTTACCACTTAAAGTATAAAACTAAATGTATATGTATATACATATACACATATCATGGGCTTAGCCACATTAGTAAAGTAATTTATTATTTTTTTTAGAGGTTTTCAGGTTGCATCTCAACTAAGTGAGCCTACAGGTGCAGAATTTGTCTATATTTCCATGACTGCATCAGAAATACGGACTATTTGAGAGAGGGGCAAAGGACTTTCAAAACCCAACATTTCTTAATGATGCTTTTTTCGGTGTGGCCACTTTTGACACGCACCAACGTATAAATCTAGTCAGGCTAAGAAGGCAGCATACATTTTTTCTCTTGTTCTTCTTATTATTTTTAACGTTGTATAAGCTGTATCTGCAATTTTCTCTATTCACACTTCAGTCAGTTGAATTTATTCAAATGAATATGTTTTTTCCGTCTGGGCCATTCATTTTTCGTTTTGATCCTACGCACACAAATTATAACATCAGCAAATGCATGTGTGAGTTGTAGGTCTGTCAATGATAATTTGCATGAGATCATCTTCTCGGATAATAAGACTTTGCACAACATACACACACAAAGAGCGCTGCAAGGCCAGTCAAAGCATCAAAACAATTTTCCGCAAAATAAGGCCCTATTAAATTTAAAAACACATAACGGGACTGAATGTGAAACTACTGTTTCGCTGACAACATGAATGAGCGAATGAATCAATACTGTGCATAAGAATGGCTCATAAAAACAAGTACATAGGGTTTTCACAGCAAATAGATACAAGAGGCTCCTCAACACTGTGATTAGGAATTCATCCTGCTTTGAGATGCAGCAGAAATAATAGTAATTAATTAATGCCTAAGGTTCGCGCTGAAACAGCGTTAATATTTAATTAGGCGGATTGTTAAAGCCACTGTGTGGAAATAGGGCTTTATATAGATTATCAATAAACACGCTTAATTTTGCATTAAATTCATCTCGACGTTTTCAAAATCCCGCTGTATCTTGTTTCTTCTCTGGCTATATGTTGCTTCCTCTCCTCACTTAATTGCTTTCTCTGAGCGGCATTCACTTACCTTCACCGCAAGTGAAACATTGTTTATTTATTTTTGCAAACATAGGCCATCATTTTCAGCGGGAAAAAAGCGAGTTGAAAACGTTAATTAGTGAGCCCAATGGCAACGCATCGCAAGAGGCATTATAATTAAACGTTTAGCTGCTATTTAACATCCTAATGGCTTAAAAAGTCCACTGAGAATTAATATTAAGCAATATAGTCTCACTAATGATGACAATTTTAAATACATAATTGCTGATTAGAAACATAAAGCGACGCCGCATAGCGAAGAAACATTAAATGATTTGTCGCACAGGGTCCCCTGTCACGTCAGGCCTATTTCACAGATAAGCTGTTGTACACGTGTAATTACATTGATTCAAAATACACCTTATAATAATAATAATAATAATAATAATAATAATAATAATAATAATAATAATAATAATAATAATAATAATAATAAT
>JAPZDY010000024.1:14469757-14497200 GCA_029783645.1 Ctenochaetus hawaiiensis
CAGAAACCCAGCAAGGCTTCAGCCAGTCGGGGGGGGCACAGACATGTCTTGCATAACAGGAGAAGGGGGGGGGGGGATGAACATATAGACTTCTCCTTTCATCTGATTTATCAAAATCCTAAAATATCTTATTCGAGGCTCTTTCATCCCGTGCGCCCCGGCTCAGGGGACGACTGAGCATTTGTCTCCATATTGAATATGGCGGTCGTTTTAGAAAAAAGAAATCACAAACCGGGCCCAAAAGATCCCCATCCCGAACACACCCTCCAACCCCCCTAAAATAGTTAAAGCCAGCTTTTTGCAGGGCTCTCCCGAGCTCAACTGGAATCTCACCAATAAGGCGTATTGTGTCCCGAACAAGGAGCACAGCTCGGGGATTTGCATAAATTATGTATTATTTTCTACCCAAATCAAGAGCAGCTCCCTCTTTATTTCTCTCTGTTAGGGCATCATATCTTTCTACCAGTTGCATGATGGGACCACACATTTATTTGGTTTTTGGTTTTTAAATTCGGCCTCAATCAATAACAGCAGAACATTTGCTTTTATCATTGCAATAAATCATACCTGAAGCGTGCACAAAGAGACTAACTTCCGATTGACATATACTGTGGTCAATAAATGAAGCCAACTGACAGGCGAATCAATAAGATATTTCAATCACGCTTTTACTCTATATGTGCATGGACCCTAATGTAAGGGAGATTCCAGAATGACATGCTGTATTGTGGGCTAATTTAGCCCGAGCTTTGTCTGAGAGATTCAAAGCAGATTAATCGTTTAATCTGTGTTTCAAGGCGTTTCTCTGAAATTGACGCTTGTCGATTTCAACAGTAGGAAAAGAGAAGTGAGCTGTCTTTGAAGCGGTTTTTTTTGTGTGTGTGCAAGTGCGTGTTATAGCGGTGATTAGACAAAACTCCGAGGCATAAGCGTTCCTCTGACATGGATTTTCTGCAGATAAGGGTAATTAATTTCAGCGGTCATTTAATGAGAGGGAGATGGAAAGAGAAAGAGGGAGATGTTCTCAGATCGCCTTGCTCTGATGTCCAAAACCGTAATAGCTATGCTGCTATTCGATATCTGAGAGTCCCATTCAACTCTTCGGGGACACTAATCTATGGAAAGATGAAACCAACGCTGACAAGGTTATTTATTATAGTCCAATAGCCCTGCACATTTTCAACAAGGGTGTTTCTATTCTCCTAATATGGTTTTAATGTCCCCCCTTTTCGTGGATTTACTACTTTCCATTTTTGCTCCACTATTTCTCTTCCCTCTTCTCACTGTTCCAACCCCCCACTCACTCGTGTTGTAGACTAAATGTAATAATTCAAATCTGGGGTTAAGCAGTGTCATTAATATTTCAGTGCTCCTCGGGGATATTGTTTTTCTGCGGTTGTTGTCACTTTGAGAGGAATTACACATGGCCTCACAAGCAGCTGCCAATCAGTAGGTCTCTAATTAATTTCTGTCCCTGCAGGTTTGGTTCCAGAATAGAAGAGCCAAATGCAGAAAGCAGGAGAACCAGTTACATAAAGGTAGGCTATGCTTTCAAACTGCATACTACAGGCTTTATTCTTTTTTATTGTGTTGCATTCTATTGCAAAGTAACTTTGGGGTCAAATGCACGTTCATCTTTACGCACTGTGAGGCCTACTATTTGGGTTGTGGTTACATTTTCAGTTAATTGGGCAATCAAAAACATTGCATTTTGTAGCGACTGTTTATCTTGGACGTTATTAAAGTTTATACTGACAATCAGCTTATTGCTCGTTATTCAGTCCTGCAGTTTACTCTTTTGTGGTTCTGAATATTCCTCTCACAATTAGGCTATCATCTGTGCTTTTGCAGGAGTCCTGATTGGAGCAGCGAATCAGTTTGAGGCTTGTCGTGTAGCGCCATATGTCAACGTGGGGGCTTTACGGATGCCATTCCAACAGGCAAGTTACTTTGAAGCGTCTAGTCTTAAAACCAGACCAATCCCCGGACTGCTGTCTTGGCACAGGCTCTGCCCAAGTGCTATGCAGAGACTCCAGTTCCAATGTAGGGGGTAACTAAGCTTTTATTACCACAACACTGACAAAAACACGGTGCCAACGAGGCTTAGCCTACAACCTAACTGGAATACTCCCTCTATTGTTTTCTGGAATATTTAGAGGCATATTTTACTGGAGCAAGCAAACATATTGGTAGGCTTTTTTTTGCAGAGTGTAGAATAGACAGCTAACAAAAGGAGTTTCTTATTTAGGTAGGATTGGTTTGTTTCAGATACACTAAACTGTGCACCTGTATGGAGGGGACAGCAAAGTCTGGTTATAGTAAATGATATGTTTATAATTTATAAGGCATTCAAGCCTCATTTTGAATACCAGTAGCCTGGTTTTTGGTTTATTATGTTGTAGGCAAGATCCAAGATTCCCGAAGGCCATGTAAGATTGAATTCAGATTAGATTTCACGATACTGATGTATAAATAAAAACTTGATTCACACAACTTGCGCAAGCCACTAATGTCTCTAGAACTGGATGACATCCAGTGACATTGAGCAATGACACTTGGGGGGGATTGAGCCCTGAAATCCCTCTGAATGATGGCATCTTAAACCACTAGGTCACCCTGCTTCCCCAAAGGAACATACAGCTCATAGTAGAACCTCATCTATAACAGACACAAATGACCCTCAGACAACCCACTGCAAAGTTAACGCATGTTCTCCCCCTTCTCTCCCCATCCGTGCGTCCCGTCCCGTAGGATAGTCATTGCAACGTGCCGCCCTTCTCCTTTCAGGTGCAGGCGCAACTGCAGCTGGACAGCGCCGTGGCCCATGCGCAGCATCACCTGCACTCTCACCTGGCAGCGCACGCTCCCTACATGATGTTCCCCGCGCCGCCGTTCGGGCTGCCGCTGGCGACGCTTGCGGCCGAGTCCGCCTCCGCCGCCTCGGTCGTGGCCGCCGCCGCGGCCGCCAAGAACACCAGCAAGAACTCCAGCATCGCCGACCTGAGACTCAAAGCCAAAAAGCACGCGGCCGCGCTGGGACTGTGACGCCAGGTATACGGGAGGGCACGAGGCGTGCACGCACTATCTGCCACGTCCACGTGAAAGACACTGAACATAAACGCTTAGCCTACAAAGTGAAGAAAACCCAAGGACAAAGTGATAAAAATTATCCAAGGACCATATTTATGTTTTTTTAATGAAGGACGACGAGTATAACTATAAAAATATAGGCTATTTATAAGATAAAGAACAGACAACGAAAAAAAGAGACTGTGACGTGATAGACTAAACAGATGTGATTTCTGGACGCTAAAAAAAAGTGGCGGATGGGATGGACAGCGAGGCCACGCATGATCCCTCTCTGCGGCCACATGGCTGAGGAGGGCGGCGGGGCTCCCTGAGGAAGAGGAGGAGGATGCAGCTGGGACGGTCGATACTTTGTCAAACAAGGCGAACCATTCTGCAGTTGTTTTATTCTGTTTTAATATTATATTATTATTGTTATGTTTTTATTTTGAACCTATAGAGGCTGGCCTCATTATAAAACACTTTCTCTGTAAAAAGACAGAGCGGGAATTCTTTGACAAAACAAAGAGAAAAAAGGACAATGTTCGAAGTGTTTCTCCCTCTCTTGTTTCTTGTTCAAAATTCAAAATGCCCAAGCAGTGTTTGCATGAGTTTGTCTTTACGGATGACATGATGTGTGAGCCCCCCTCTTCTGCCCCCTGTTCTTCTTTCCTTCCCTCTCTGATAAAGGGCAATTCTCACTTGAATGTTTGGCCTATTTGACCTTGTCTGGACCTCCTCTAAAGGTGAAACTATAGACGACACACGAGAAATGTGAGATTATAATATATGTGTAGGATATGCTGAACTTTTTGTCAGGATAACCCGGTCTATTGTCCATATAAGGTGGTGATTTGTCCCCTTTAAAAGGAGATCATTATGTCATAAATGGCATCTTTACCTTAGAGAACAAACAAACAAATGACAGTAACACAAGGACTGTATGCGAACCGGTACGAGCACGTGTAAAATATGTTTATACACAAAAAACATGCATTATTTTTATTATTTAGTGGCTTTATGAATGCCTTGTGGGGAATTTGTTCATTTTGTATTTTACTTTATTTCCGTGTATTAAAAAAAAAATCATGTGATTTCTGTATGTAATTTTGATGTTTTTATAACAGTGAAAGTGAACTTAGAGGCACGGGTTTCTAAAAAAAAGAATATTCATGAAATTGTTTTACTTTTTCCATCACATGTGAAACGTGAATCCACCTAAACAAAATGTTTTTCGTTCCTACAATAAATTAACAAAAGTTTCTGTAATGAGTTGAGATTATTTTTACAATTTTAATTGGCTTTTATCAACATTATTATTATTATTATTATTATTATTATTATTATTATTATTATTATTATTATTATTATTATTATTATATCGCTGCCGGTAAACCTTTGAGGGCAATAGATTTTTAATAATTCATGCCTGTAGCTATAGGTCTTTTGATAATGTCTCAGTTGTGACAGGCCCGTTTAGTCAGGAACATGCGTGTCTGTTGCTGCTCCCATGCCAAACCGATGCATTATTCATAATTTGGTTATGGAGCGTTTGGAGAGAAGGACTAGTAATTTCCAGTACAAGCTGGAGAAACTGGCAGATAAAGGACAAAGAGACAGGGGCCGTTCAGTGGTTCAAAGATAAAGTTTTTCTACACTGAAGTACTTGGAATGCACACATATTTTTTTTTAGCAGGCGACTCATCTAGATTTAAAAGCGCTGCGTTATTGTTGCAATAATTAAATGAGCTGAACTCTGACGGGATAATGATTATAAAACAAAGATGCATTTTTAATTCAACTAGGCTTATAGCCTGACGAAGCTATGTTTGTGGAATCAGTTTGCAATTAACATAAATGCCTTCGTTACTTATATTTGGCCCGAATCGATAGGCTAATGATTTTCTTTTTATCAGAAACATTTCAGATATTTTCATTTTTTTTTACATAAAGCAATATAGGTTAATGTTATTCTGTGTAATTGTAGTCGTGAATCCCCATGTTCCTGCTCGAATTTGGCCTCCTGCCCATCTCGACTAAATAAAAATACTGCCGGTTTATGTGTCATGACCTGAAGTTTGGCATTATGCATAAAAAATATACAGGCAGCTCACAAAGTAAAAAAAAAAAAAGCCAATGTATTTGTAAAAATAATTTATTAACGCCTGCCTTACAAATTTCCCTGATTCATTTCTTGACATCTTAACCGCCTCTTATCGAACATTAATAAACACCTGACACGGGAACCTATAATTATAGGAATCCAGATCGCATTACCCTTCCGATATTTTCCACACAAAACACAATGTCTTTAGCTATTAATTAATACTGATCTCACAGAGTCTGCATTGAGTCTGGAGTGTTTGTGTATCTTGCCGTTTGGGGCAGGATTTAGACGCCAAAACTATTGAATTATTGATTCTGAGCCTCACCAGTAATGGAGGAGACGGAACTGGGAAACTGCTGAGCCGGGAGCGTGCACAGCTACCCTGCGATGGAGCCAAGGCACCGGGGTCGGGGGCGCGCTTGTCCTGCGACTGCACCGCTCTGGAAGATTGCATGATAGTGTTTTATTTGCTTGTAGTGACAAGCAGTGAGGTCAAGTTAATCAGAGTGGTTATGTCACATTAAATATGTGGCTGAGACCTTATTTATTACATATTCAATTATTTCATGCAGTAAAGTTGGGCCTGGGGCATCTAATTATGTTTTGAGGCATAAAAACCCTACATCAGATTTAAAATGTTTAATCTAAGGTTAAAAAAATACATTTCATCGCAATATGAGATTAAAAAATTGCATAAACTATAAGTGTCACTCTTTACTGTTACTGTGAGGAAAAAACTGTATAGTTTAAAGAAAACTACAACAATGATTTTATGAAGGTATAATTCATCACCAGTCAGCATCGCCTGAAGGACTTATTTACCCAAATGGAGTTTGTGTGTTTACTATTCCAGATTTTTGCACTTTGCACAAGAGATTTTTAAACATTTTTTCTCTCCTTCATGACTTCAATCCAAAGTCTTGATTCCTGTGTGAATTGTGAGGCTGCTGTTGTGGACTGGACTGGCAGCTGTATCAGCATGTCCTGAGGTGTAGGGTTGTAGCAGGGGGCCTCTGCCCTGAAGGGCCCAGGAGACAATGAGACGGGGACACACAAGTGTTCTTCTGATTAGACATGGAGACGACCAGCGCTCTCACTCTCCTCTCAACACACTCTTAAGACACACACCCCCACGCAGCCAGCCGGGAGCCAGTCATGCAGGCTCTCTATGGCCTCTTCTTGCTGTCTTTCCCTTTCGCTTGCTCCATTGCTTTCCCCTGGTCTCTCCCTCCCTCCTCAACCCATATGCACACATACACACACACACACACACACACACACACACACACAAACACACACACACACACTCATTCCCTTTCTCTTTATTGTAAAGGAGTATTGTAAACCATGCTGGACGAGTCAAGAGTGGGCCAATTGTATTCAAGTTCATTAAATGAATGAAAACAACACTCGACATGTATAAATCCAAGTGCTCGTGAGCAAAAGCACTCACCTACACATGCACAAACACACACACATACACACAGAGATCCTCTGGTGAGTCACAATAGCACTCCACACCATGGAATCCTTCATATCAACTGGTGCTGTCTTGTTGCTATATTTACCCCACTACAACCCCTGAGACAAACCCACTTCTCTCTCATTTCCCGCACTTGGCCCTTTATCAAATCATGGCACGTTAAACAACCAAACAGAGTAGTTTTTACTGACAGCGGAGGCATTTTTTTGCATGTGAGTGGCTGTGGCTAAATGTGATTTGTATTTATACTGTATGCATCCTTGCTTGAATGTGCACAAATCTATGTGAGGAAATATGTGAGAGAGAGCTCCCTTGCTCTTCTTTTCTCTCTAAGGGCCCGCCTTTGTTACATGTTAGGAGTGCTCAAAGAGCGGGGCGCACATAGCACCGCACCAAAGACAACAGCCATCAGGAGCAACAGCAGATAAAAGACCAACTTCAAAGACATCAAATGGAGCGAAAGTGAAAAAGAAACCTGCTGAAAACTCCCTCCAATAGCACTCAGGCCAGCAATTAGGACGCCATATCGCTGCCTGTTATCGCATGCGTGCACCGTACGGGCCTGGGTGGCTAACCACAGCACTTGGTGTGGGTTGCAGTCAGCGGAGAATTACAGCATTCATAGAGCCTGACTGTAACACTGGATTTAATTTCACTGTAGGATGAAAAGTGGGTGTTCACACAGATTTGACCCCTGCTATGACCAGGGAGGCTTAACCATGGTGATTACAGACACAGAAAAACAAAAGTCTCTATCTCCAGCTCCTTCTATTCAGCAGCTAAGTAGAACAAAACAAAACAGAGGTCAGAACAAAACAAGAAGTCTAATTGTTTCACTGTTTCCTGTTTAGGTGCCCTGGGGCAATCTACACATTTTTATGTACTGGGTGCATTTTATTTGTTATTAATTCATTTCCAGTTGCAGCTGGTTTGCAGATTAGGGAGATAACATAATGTATAACTCCCTGCCCTGGGAAGAAGACATAACAAGGGTGTATGTGCTGAGACCTGTGGGCACTAGTAGCTCTGAGGGGGTTTTATTGTTTCCATTGGAAAAAGGTGACAGTTGGTGTATTGTGGAAGCACTGGGGGGTTGGGCTTGTGCACATTTTTGTGTGTACTGTATGGGTTTAAATGTGCATTGTGGTCTTGGAGAAATAGAGAGCAAAATTAAATGCTAAGACACATACAGAGAAAAAAGAGGGAGAGTATTGAGGGGCACGCAGTAAATGTTAAACATTTGGCCCATGCCGCTCTGTATTTACAAGCTGGTAAGATCCAATCATCTGTGTGTGAGTATAATCGAGTACTTGCTTTTCAATCATCAGATGTTTGTACACAGACTCTTAAATTACAAAAAGCCTCTTGGAAACACAGGCCTCACTCATCTCATATTGATTGTATTCACGCTAAGTAGAACAAAACAAAATGTCATTTCAGAATGTCACGAAATGACAAAAATGCCGACAAATCGCCCAGTATTTGTATCAGGATGCTCAAGTGTCTTTTTAATGTGGGTAAATCCGGGGAGGTCCAGGATCATTCATTCTGGGGTTAAAGGCTTTTTCAACATTCTGTCCAGAGAACCATTTATGACCATTTATATATCTGTCAACCGCATTTGAATGCTCTCTGAACTGGTGACAGACATGTGTGGTCAGGGCAAAGTTTAGATTTGATGGAAAATAGCCCCTGGTTTTCAGGATAAGCATCAATCACCTGTGTACTGTAAATGTTATACTCATAAAGCTGTTAGATGTTTTCACAAAGCCATAAATCTACTGTACGTATGTACAGTGCAAAAATCAATTCATCTCGCTGATGTTAGAAAACATACAACTGTGTGATGGATATACTGGTTGTGATTTACTTATAGTTTCTCATTCTTTAGTTGCATGAAAACACATCATAACTTTTTTTTTAAGAAATGCATTGTGATTTTGTCAGAATGTGAACTAAATAATGTGTCAACTTAAACAAAATATTCTGTTTACTATATGAAAAATAATTTGAGCTATTGGCTAATGTGTTAACAGGCAAAGTTCATTTTGGGGGGCATTTAAAGAAACTGAAAAAGTGCCATATTTTTTCATGATGATGTTAAATTGGTTATTCATTACAAAAACAAGCCTCAAGATTTGGACTCTTTAGACTCATTTAATATGCGAACTCTTCTGTCGTACCCATCTGTTCAAGTTAGTCTGAGATATATAGGCAAAGTAGTTCTTAAAGATCAGACAACTTAACTCTGTTATTGACTGTTCTTTTCAAGCACATTGTTTATTCTGTCCAAAACCAGTTATGGCTGTATAAAGACAGAAAAGTAAAAAGAAGACTGTCATAAGAAAGAAAAAAAAAGATTGGCACATCATCCCCTTATTTTCTGTCAGCACTCTACTGTCACTCTTTAGAAAAGGCAAAACATCTGCTTCTCTACTATATAAATTAAAGGCCCACATGCCTAAAAACTGTGTTTTAAAAAATGTAATACTGTTAGATAAATGCCTTCATTCCAGTTTACACAAATCATTTAATTTCCATTTAAGCAACTCTTGTACAATTCAGATTCCAAAAAAGTTGGCAAATAAATCAGAATGTGATAATTTGCTAATCCTTTTAGACATACACTTAATTGGGAAAAACTACAAAGACAATATATTTAATGCTTCACACTGAATTGTTTAATGTTTTGTGAATATATATTTATTCTAAATTTCATTCCAGCAACACATTTCAAATAAAATTGGACAGGGGCATCAAAAGACTGGGGAAACTGTTGCAATGCTCCAACAACACCTGTTTGGAACACTGAGCAAGTAAACAAGTTTATTAGAAACAGGTGATAGTATCATTATTGGGATTGAAAGGAGCATCCTCAATTGGCTCAGTCTATCACAAGCAAGGATGGTGCGAAGTTCACCATTTTGTGAAACACATGCTTGGAAAGAACATCTATTGCAAAGGCTCAGACACACTTTGTTAAGCCATTGTCTGTAAATACAGCTCTTTTGAAAGTAATTACATTCTGTTTTTATTTACAATTTAAGCAGCGTCTCAAGCTTTTTGGAATCAAGGTTGCATTTTTTTTTTTACAGTGTCAGATGAGATTGTTGCGATCACTGTGACATTGGACTGTGCCATTATGCAATCATCTACGGTAAGTATGCTTTAGTTCATTATTAAAGCATTATCCTAGAAAATTGCAGTTTACCTTTCCTAAGTTCCCTCCTGTATATTAATAAGTCTTCGGGGCAGTAGAATATGGGGGCAAGAGGTCAAGTGCTGTGGAAGTAATAGAATTTTAAGCAGGGAAGCGTTTGTCATCCAGGGCATCTTATTCAGATGTCTTCATTGATCCTGCCACTTGTGTCCCCTCATTGATACAGCAGTATTGACAGCTGTATTGCTATGGTAATTTACTCCTTGGTTGAATGCATGTAAGTTGCCTTCCCCAGGCTGGAAGATAAATACATACAAGAACCACATACAAGCGCACGAACATGTGTGCACACGTCTTATTAGAGGCTAATAAGATGAACATGAAAGCTGATTTATAATGCTAGAGGACCATGTCAGGTTCAACTGGGTTGAGTGGGTGTTGTGTGTGTGTGTTGTGTGTATTTGGTTGAGTCACTGGTGGGAAGAATGCATCTTGTTTCAGTACAGGCTAATGTAAATTGATGTCACAAGCTGAGAGAAGGGCAGACAAAAAGCGAAGAGCTGACTGAGCTGCATTATGGGGCCAAGGAGGCATCGGAGGAGGCAGGACCCCGTAGCGGTGCAACGCTCTATTGGATTACAGTGTTGGCTCAACAATCTGCCAACGTCTAATTAAATAGGCCTGCATTAGCTTCCTCCACAGCAGGAGGTGTGAGAGAAGGACACTATCTAATTCTGAAATGGGATGTAAAAATAGATCCCGCAACTTGGCCCTCACTCGCGCTCCCTCCCTACTCTGATATCGCTACTTCTCAGTGTGTGACAGTCTCTGTCTGTCTCTTTGAGTTTCTCACACTCTTGTTTTTTCAGGCTCCTCATATTGTTCTTCTAGATATAAAATAAACAAAGAAAGTGACTGTTAGGAATTGTCAGTGCCGCTGTTGGCATTACTCACAATTTAAAGCCAGATAGTGTTTATTCAGCGGGTTCATTGATGCAAATAAGATGCTGGAAGAATGGGAAACTGTTTAGCTGCTACAAGAGTGAATCTTTAAAAGTTTAACACCAAAAACGCTGGATTGCAGCGTGTACCAGCAAACAAAAGTTTTCCTTCCCTTCTGTTTTGCAATGGAAAAAAAAAAAATCAAGGACATGTCACATGTATAGAGAATGAATATCGCATGCATCCAAAAATAGCTGACACTTGCTGCGGCAGATAACTAGTTGTGTTATAGACAGGAAGGAAGCGAGCTATTTGAAAACAACTACATCTCTCAACCGACAGTGATATTCATGAACTCCATTTAAAAATTGTGACCTGGATCCTTTGACAGACTGACTGGCATTGAATTTGGACTTCAGCGGACTAGAGCTCATGGAATGTGGAGGAAGGAAGAGACAGGGAGAGAAGGCGAAGCAACAAGAACAAGGGTAGTGATACGAGCAGAGCAGATAGAGAGAACAGTATGTTGGAGAAGGTACACGGAGGTGCCAAAGACATGAGTGTGGCAAAGAGGAAGCACTTTGTTGAGCTAAAGCATGTTTGAGAGACTGGCTCTTATCTTAATGATGACAGGGACCCTTTTAAAGGGTCACATGAAACACACTGTGCGCTGGAAGTGCTCTTGTGGGACCACCTTAGAGAGGCTCAGGACAGGAGTTGGTTCAAGTTAAATCCATACCAGCAAATCTTAAGATATAACACACGGCGACCGAAATTTGATGTAGATTCATAGAACAGAAAAGTTTCACTGCAACAACTTCTTCTAATTGAAAAAGGTCCAGGGCCTAGTTATTTAAGCTTTTACATGTCAGTTTTTACATGTACAGAAGCAAACACAGGTATTTTGCAATTAAAATACATATATATTATTTAGAAATATTTTTAAATAATTGTGCTATATGAGTTTTATTTTGCTTTTATTGCGTATACATCAAATATGTGAATTTTAACATTTGATCCTCAAGAAAATAGTTTTTACATCAAGCAGTGAGTAATTACAATGTTTAACATTTCTTGATGAGTCATTTGAATGAGATTCAATTATTTGCAGTTCTAAAAACAAAAACAAACCTATGTATCTCAGCTATATGGAATATTGATAGTCTCTTTCTCTCTGACCCAAACTATGAGTTTTCTATAAAAGCATGCAATCATTTTATGAAAACATGACTCAGTTAGCAGTCCTTGACTTAATGGATGCACGGTTGTATCCTCGTTCTTCAAGGCTGATACTGGCACTACAAAATATTACATGTTATTGCTTCATATGTGGTGGGGGTTATATGGAAAAAAACATTGGCCATGTGATATTCTAAGTCAGCAAAGCAGCACAGTATAGACCTGCACCACCGCTTATAAAAGCGTTACCATAATTGTAACTTTGTTTGAGACTTGTTCAACATGTTACAAGTGCAAAATTGTAAATTCTAAATGACAATGATTACACTGTGATTGTTTTTCTGTTCAGCCTTGCATGTACATTAGAAACATGAATGCAATCACAGAAGCTGCTTCAGTACATCCTGCAGTTTACACTCTCACCAGCTTTTACAAGGTATAATTGTAGACTCTGTGCTGCTGCTAATGTCAACACTTCTTCATATTAGTCACATTTGTTGACTTTATTTCCTGAAAGCCATTTTTCTTTTGTGAGTGGGTTGGATAAATATAGCACTGCCTCTCTCAGAGAGGTTTTAGAAGCTTGTGATGCAGCAAATGTAATGTATCTTTATGATATTTCCTTTGGGTGATATTTACAATCCCAACACTCATATCACACTGATTCTCCCTAAATACTATTAGGAATAATTTGAGGAAACAGCAACATGCTGGAGTAACTGAACTTCTCATAACCGCTCGCTCAATCGGCTCTATAACTAAAATATGAAATGAAAACCTGAGTTGAGAGCCTGCAGACCACAGAGAGACAGTGTAGTGTGGTCTGGAGGGGGTGTGCGGACACAGAAGAGATCCGAACACTGTAAAAACACATCCCTCCGGCACCATTATATAAGCATACATATGGGACAGTAAAAATGGAAGACGACACTTTAAATGACATTATTATAAAATGCAATACTCCTGGAATGATCCCTTATTAAATTAGGCCCTATGATCCAAGATGAATTTCCCGCTTCCCTAATCCATCAAGAGGGGAATATTAAAAGATAGGCCTCAACTGGCATTAGAAGCTCACTCCGTCTTGACTTTCATTATTCTGCATTAGGGTGCTGCTGGGGGAGAGCCTCTTAATGAGAATTACAATGATTCACTGGCCCCGGCCCCACTTCTGACAAGTCAAATATTAACTCCTCAGTCACAGCTGTCGGAATTAAAATACTTTGTAGCCGCGGACGTGCTAAATTAAATTGGCCTTTTATGTTCCTTACATGGCTGACCCCCGTGGGGCTCCACTGCCTCAGTCGCCACTGAGACGACTATGACAGAGCAAGAGAAAGAGACAGAGCGCAGGCACTCAGTAGGGCATGCGTGTACGCTGCACACACAGGCAGGCGCCCACAAAAACAAACATTTCTGTCCCCCGTGTGTCATTCTGTCATCTTCTCTCGCTATCGCTCTATTCTCCCCCTTTTCCTTCATTCTGTGTTTCTCACCAGAGGCCGTTTCCTTGGCAGACATCTTCTCTGAGCCGTTTGTTTGATAGCCAGTGTCAGCTACTGTCGACTACTGTCTGTGTCTCGCTAGTCTCTCTCTATTTGCAGGGCCACAGACACACATAAAGGCTCCTCACCTGTTGCTTGCCCTTCGTGTTTAACAGCCAAATAGATTAACATAACAGAGCAGCCTTTTCAAAGAGCGGGAGAACTTTGTTCTAATGTGATTAAGGGTTAGTATGCAGACAACAAATCAAATTTATATTGACCTTTAAAAGTTTTATTTCAGCTAATTTGCACTCACTTAAGCAGAGGGCGAGGGCTCACAGACCCGCACTCCACTCCGCCTTCTGAATTCCTCTGTGTATGCACCAACGCATGCTGGGCGGTTGCTCCGCCTGCTCGCTCGCTAGCTCGCTCGCTCTGGCCCCAAGGTCATGTGCACTGACGGTGAGAGTGGGGAGGTTTACTGACTTTTGCCTACCTCTTTCCCCAGCAGCACTTCTGTTCTGCTCTCGTTGCCAGCAGAGCTCTGATTCTGTCTCCCGCTTCGTTTGAGCTCCTTACAAACAAACAATCGATTTCACAGGGAGAGAGAGAGAGAGAGAGAGGAGGGAGAGGGAAAATATAACTGCCAGTGACCCTGCAGTCTGCAAATGTTACACTTGAAATCGCTGGATTTAACAAAAAAAACACATATAAATGCCCCGGGACATGTCACCTCTCCCCTTTTCAAAAGTCAACTGAATGAATAAAGAAATGGATGGAGCTGATAAAGAAAACAAAAAAACGACCAAATGGAAGAGAGTGGAGGATTAATTCAGTGGGCAGATGGGTCTTGGTGTCAATTTGAGCTATTCTGATCCACTGAATTGAAACCAGAGCTTCAACCAAGCCCCAAACAAGTCACCTTTGACCCCATGACAGACATAATACCGAAACTCTATATTCATTCAGCTTCTCTGCATGCTTTGTTTTGACCAAGACCATTTTTCTTTTTACTGTACTGTTCTTGCTTTAAAACTCTGCACCTTAGGTCAAACGATTAGCATAATGCAGTATATGCTATACAACAAGCTGTAATAGACAGCTTGCTCACAGCTGGCTATAAGGTACATCGGTTCTATAGTGGAAGTGCTTACTTTGTAACACTTTAAATAATTTTTAACTTATAAATTAAAAGCATCAATTCATGCTTGACCCACGGGTTACTATTAAAGTTATTAATTACCACCCAGGAAGTAATTACTTCTTGTTGAAAGCATTTTTCTTTTCGTATTGAGCTTCTTGGTACCGTTGGGAAAAATGTATCCCCTATTATGTAAGCTATTACAATTAAAAACCACTCTGACCTTAAGATTGAATATTGAACATTTTCATGGTTCTCATTATCTAGTTATAATTAGCTTCAAGTGCTTGTAGTAGCATTCACATGTTGAGAACAAAAGTAAGCAGAGGATGGTATTAAAATCCTCCAAATCAATGTTTCCTGAAGGGATGTGCATAAATGGCTCCATTACTACGCTCAGAGGCTTCAGTAGGGAGTGATTTAGACGACACCCCTGCAGTGGACCATCAGTCACTCTTTTAGAGTTAAATAAGCCATGTGAAGGACTATTATCCTTACTGGCTTAAGCCCCCATTAATCAGTCCACTTCACCTGTCAATACAGCCACTGGCTTCCAATCAAACAACCATTACAGCAGAGAGCATCCCAATAAAGGAGATCTTTGTTTCTTATTGAGTTAATCACCCAGTGTACACATGCTGCTGTCATCAGACCAGCACTGCCAGTGTATATTCCTCTCCTGATGCGTGGAGGAGTACAGGGGTCAGGCTCAACACACATTGTGACTTGGAATGTGGAGGAGGCGTGGGATGAAATGATATAATGAAATCACATTGCAGATCATTGTTTTAGTTTGCCCTTTGAAAGAGTACCATTGATCTATGCAAATTGACGGCCAATGAAAATAAAACCTGCTCAACTGAGTGTCATTATCTCCAAAGTTATGATTTATGCTAACAGTGTGATAGTAGTGAGCAAGGCAGAGGTGAAGAAGAACTGGGCTGGAGCTTTGTGATGGACTGATGTGTCATTCCCAGTCTGAGCTGGAGGATATAGCTCTGAGCAGGTGGGAGTGAACGGCCCTCTGACAGCCCTTTTCAAGATGACAAAATCCATCCTACCGTATTGATCAGTTATTCTTCCGTCTTTCAGTGGGCATCTTCAGACCCTCCCTTCCTCTCTTCAGTCCTCTGTCGCACCACCATACATCGCCCCCACCCCACCCCTCCCCAAACCTGCCCAGCCGCTCCCTATTGATCTTCGCTGGTGATTGGTTGAACTGTAATTTGAGATGGACATTGACGGATGAGTGCAAACTGTTTTTCTTTCTCTCTGCCTTTCCTCTCGAGGGTGATGAAGTCATAATGCGAGTGACAGAGCCAGACAGGGACCAACTGCAATGGAGTGCTGGCCTGAGTAACCTTTTAGAGCCAGGGCAGGATGTCTCATGGTCTGTCGCACATGCCCCATGGGTGCTCTGTGGTCACACGACTCATAAATGTTCCCATACAGGCTGCCAGTGAGTGGATAGAGAGAAGAGAGGCTGTATCTAAATTAAAGAGAGGCAACAGTATCTATATAAAACAGGGACAAGTATTATTTATTAGAATGTAATACTAATGTTTTGAATGATTGTGATTCACACACCAAGGAAGGCCAACTCCATTGCCAGAAAAGAGTGTTTATGTTAGACAATTCAACACCAACCCAGGTGTGACTGCTGCCAAGCAGCAGAGCATTTTTCGACACCACTACAAGGTCCAAAACTAAGTAATTTTAGCACTGTCAGGACATTTTCCAGTCGTTTTTGTGGCAAAATATCTGGGTATCTGAAGCCAAAACACATGTTTTCCTAACCTCAAGCAAGTGCTTTTTGTGCCTAAACTCACCCAGACCTTAACCTCAGTGTCTTCACAGCATAAAGTTGCAGCACAGTCATAAGTTAAATGTCGGCATTGCATGTATCTGTGGTTTTTAAGGACAAACAATGCCAACATTTATTCTGGAGACTGGGATGTTACAAGTTGTCCACATCATTTTAAATGGAGATGATACATTAATGTTGTGCCACAACTTGCTTCTGATTTCCCACAGTGGCCAAAAACCCCAAACTCAGTTATGCAGGGATAATTTTTCATTAAAAAAAGAAGAAAACTACCAGTCTGAAAAAGGAATTTACTCCAATTTATCACATGAAAATCTGTAAAATAAAATCTAACTAACTTCCTCATTCTTACTTTACACCCCCCCTTTCAAATAGCACATTACTTCCTAAGTTGGCACTGAACATTTGCATTTGGAATAAAGTGTGAGGCATCCAACAGGGATGTTATTCATAAAGATGCTGGACACCTGCTGGAAAAGTATTTAATAAGTTGTCATTAAGATTGCTTTGTGTCATAGAGCACTGACACAATATGGGTTTAACTCTTCCCAGCACTCACTCACAAAACTATGGCCAAACCCTAGATAGCTTTTTGGTGTGTAGATAAACATGTAATGTAATACGACAACTCTGCAGTACATGCTAACACCATGACATGTAGAGATAGTAGTGCATCTTTATGGTCATTTGGGAGCCTGTTGTGTCCTATGTCAAGAAAAGTGAAACTGAGAGGGTCAGGAGATGCACAAGTCTCTGTATATCCAACTTTAAAAGTTGTCTTGACCAGCTCTAGTACTCTTGAAAAAGGAGGAATACTCTTGATCAGCATTTGTGGTCAATAACCAGCCAATTAAAAACAAACACACAGAATAAGAATCCTGCCAGAAGCAAGATGCCAGAGAGCAGCGTGGGAGATACTGACGTGCAGGAATAACTTTGAGAAATGACAAAGATCAAGAGGATAATAAGATAAAAGAAAAGAAAAAAAATGAAGCAGTCAGTATCTGCCCACTAGTGTACCCTCTGGTTTTTACTTGAAACTAATTTTAGTTTTATAGTCTTAAACTGTTTATTGCAATGTGTGAATAAAAGAAGTTTCCAAAATTCTATATATATGCCATTTTAACAGATTTCTTAAAGTGGCATTTCTTAAAACGGCCTTCTGTGTCTGTGATTACAGCCAGACGACACGTCTTTACAGCATCCCTGTCTCTGTAATTGCATGCATATTGGATTTTAATAATGGTGTAGAATATTATCAGACAGTGAACACGCTGATAACGAGCCTTGTGCTTTGACTGTTTGACAACTCAATCTTTCACTGCCGTTTATCCGCCTAATGCCATTACACACACAGAAGAAGGAGGAGGAGTGATGGCTACATTTAGAAAAGAAATCACTGTTTGACTGCATGTTATACCCTCTATTTCTTATTTCCTTCATTTTTCAACAGTCTTTCCCATCTCATATAACCTGCAATACCGTGTGGCCGCGTGGTAACAGAACAATCATTCTTCTATAAAGAATTGCTTGTGCCAGTGGTTAAACAGAAGACATTTTGATTAATATTTTCCATTTGTTTAGTAAGCTTTGAGCTAAAATTAGATGGCCACTTCGACAGGACAGCACTGACTTTGGTTTACCCGCCAGGCCAGTCCAACACGCACACACACCACTGCCAGGGAGGAGGAGAAGGGAGGGAGGGCTTGTGCCGGAGTAATTTCAGCGGATTGTGAGCGGACAGTAGCTCCGCTGGGAGAGCTGGCAATCATGGGGGAAACAATGTTTACATCGATCAGCTGTCAGGAAGATTTATGGCCTCATTTTGCTGTAATGGAGAATTAGTGGGGAGATTATCAGCGACTCAACACCACCGCTTGTTACCCGTGTCCAGGCCTGGCAATTTGTCTCTCCCCAGGAGCAGCCCAAACACTTGTGACAGCACCAGCACTTGCCCTAATTCAATCAAGAGAAAATGTTGGAATTAATTTGTTACAAGAAAATTTAAATATGTTCCAGTTGAGCAGTGGCCTATAGCCACTTGAAAAAGCAAAGGGGAAAAGAGAGACGGGAAGAGAAAGCATCTGATTTATTGTGCCGGGCAAGATATTGATCCAGTTCGATCCCGGCCTGTGCGCAGAGGGTTTAATGTGTAATAATTTCCAATTTAAAGCTCCTTCTCAAGATCAGGGCTGTAAGGAGAGGAGAGGAGAAGGCAGGCCGGGGCTGCGCAGCCGGCCCGCTGATTAAGGAGCCTGTTGCTAAGGCTTTGTCAAAAGCTCTGTTTGAATGTAAATGTGGGGTTATCTCACCTGGCATCTCCCATGATGCCCAGCACGGACTTTATTTGTCTGTCATGCAGAGGGGCAAGAGGACAGGGTGGATAGTCAGGCCATGTAATAATAATAATAATAATAATATACAAGTAGGAATAATTCATGGTAGCTTGTTAGTGTCCAGTCGTTACAGAAGGATCACAGAGGGTGAGAAGCAAACTGTCAATGGTTATTGTTAGAAAGTCCTGCTTTAAAACATACACATAACAAGCTTAGGTACTTTATGTAACTTTAATGATGATAATAATGATCAAAGTACAGAGCAGGAAAAGAAAACAAAGGAAATCTTAAATTGTTCCCTTGACCTTTGGTAACCTGTTGGTTCAGGTTATGGCATTAACATACAAGGGCAGTGACTATAGTTGTTTGGGTGACTGGGGTTAGGGTCATCTGTTAAGTGAGTGTTTTGTGGGTTTTGTCCATCCTGCTGAGGTGTGTCTGGTGTCTGCGGGATAGATGATCACCCTTAACTACCCCCTTCCTCAGCCCACCCAGTTTCTCTCTCTACCAGGACCCTGAGGACTGCTTGCAGCACGCTGACCTATTGATCAAGCTGTCGGTTGGCTGCTAAGAGTCCTCAATGTGAGCAGGCTAAGGTTAACAGAACACAGCCAGATAGCTAGATAACCATCGTATATATCAGCAGTCTGATGACACAGGGCATGTTACTCGATGCTGGATGTTGGGATTTTATTTCATGTAATATTTTGCTCCGGCCTGAGCTAAGCTTTATTTTTCAGCCCTATTTTGTTGGCGCCTGAAAGCTTCTATCATCTACAAAAAATGAGCCAAAGAGGGATGTGATTGTTTATTTTACCTTAAGCTTGATGAAACTAACCAATACAGTTTTAAATATTGTTTTATATATAGTATGTGAGAAAAACTATCAAGTGGTTAACATAGTGGGCTCACCCCTTTCTTTAACTCTCTATGTATCCTGTATATATGCTATATTAGGATGCAAATAAGCAGGTTTGACAATCCCTTGACTTTTCTCTGTAAACCAGACAGCCAGTGTTCTTTGCTGTTGGAGCGGCTAGCCCACTATTAACACAAGAGCTGCTGGAAACCTCCTGGCAAAAGAAAGCACAGAGACAGCGGGCTCAACACACACACACACGCACACACACTGTACATGTTTTCTCTGAACTCTACCTTTGGGGGTTCCCTGCCGAACCAGCAGCCTGTTAAGAGCGAAGCAACAAATAAACGCCTCACTTCCCTTTCCTTTCCCTCCATCTCACTTTCTCACTCTCGCCGTCTTTCTGTGAATGCATATGTGTGTGTGTGTGTGTGTGTGTGTGTATTTGTGTGCGTGGATGTGTGTGTTGCTTGCAGGCCATTCCAGGCCAGGGACACACTTAAATGAAGAGGAGAAGCAGGCTCCAGCGCTGTGACCTCTGCAGGCCACATTCTCCTCCTCCTCCAGCTTTGTTTATTAACATCTCAAGGCTTTTCTCTATTCCACTCTGATTTCATATTTTTCTATGAGAAAATAGCCTACAAGACACTGTCTGTTCCCGACTGCTGACGTTTCTGTGAAACAGTTTTTACAAATTAGTTGACAGGCGGGCTCTTAAAAAAATTCAATGCATACACATTAGCATGAGTTAATTGATGCCTAATTAATTTCTGCTGCCATGCATAAATTTGGGCTGCCTTCTCTCGCTGCCACAGGAGACTGAGACAAGGGCGATGATTTCCAGGCTTCCCATAAATAAATGAATAAACATCAAGATGGGCCAGAGAGAAGCTGGTCTCACAGAGTAGCCAGGTGTGCAAGGTTAAAGACCAACTATGTGGGCGTATAAAAACACGCGTGTGCACATACACACACAGCACAGCAGGAGCAGGTGCAAATACAAATGATCTTTGAAACTCACTAGAGGTGCCAGGCTAAAGCACCCAGCGCAGGAACACATACACAATGTTAACAGCATCCTCTCTGAACATCACACCTCCAGAAATCCAAAATGCACGTCACTGTCACAATTTTTTTTTTTGGTGTTTCATTATTTATTCTACCTGAGCATCCTGCTACATCCAAATCCCACAGAACTATTAAGAAGAGTGTGTGGAGTGGATGATAGCAGCGGCCTCTCTCTCGCCTAATTTGTAGTAATTGGTAGCTCATTAGGTGAAGCAGGTCAGTGTCACAGGGAGCAGGCTGTCAGGGCGTGAGGTTAATAACAGAGAGGAGACACAGACAGACAGATTAAAAACTCTGCCGCCTGCCATGCCTCTCCTCTGCTGGCTCGTCTCTTGCCAGAGGTCCAGCTGTCCACCATATGCGGAGCTCTGAACATATCTGTCCTCGTTGGAGAACTTCACTGCAAAGTAGTTGCTGTATGATGAGATGATGGCAAAACTCTCCTCACATTATTGTTTGAGAGACGGAGCAGCTTTTTCAGCCCAACTCTTGTCCACGACCTGCATCACAACCATAAATGAATACACATTGGAGGTTGCCCAGCTTTGAAGAAAAAATTTTATGGGATTTTTATGTTTTAAGAAATTGAGTTTTTTTTTATGGTTCTGACACTTTAATGGCGTTTGACCAAAACTGCTAAAAAAGGGGATGGAAAAAAACAAAAACTGAGAAACAGATGCAAGAAAGATAGAGGTTGTGTATAAAAAGGACAGCTGAGGTGGATTTTAACCATTTGCAACATTAAGTCATGCACACTTTTTGCACACATCTTGAAAAATGGTGGTAAAACTGTTGCAAAGGCAAAACGGTTGCAGGCAGTTAATCTTTACAAATTAAAATATTAACACTAATACAGTCACATTTTCTAATTAAAAAGGGTTTGTTTCTACCTGGTTTGCATCTATAGGATAATAACTGGAGTCTCTATTGACGAATAACTGATCCCAGCCAAAAAACTGTCCTTCAGTGGCCTCCTGTAAAACAATTAATTGTCCTTTTCACACCCAGGTTTTTTGTAAGAATAATCAAGACATAATGTGATTTTAGTAAACTTGTCTGTAAAATACTATGTTACCTTTGGACGAAGCCAAGTTTATTTTATTAAGCTGTTTTTATGCTAAGCTAACTGGCAGATGGCCTCAGCTATACAGCATATTTACCATACTTCCATGAAATTGGTATCAAATTTCTGTCTAACCACAGACACACCTACAGCTACGGTTCTCATGAGTCCACCTTGAACTCCTGAAACACAAACCTTCTTCTGATGTCGTTTTTCACACTGAATGTAACATTACCTAAGATAACTGACATTAGCAAACGGTTTAGGCACCTAACTTGGTAAGGGTGATATCTCAGAGGGGTGTCTTGTGTAGTGATGTAGGTGTGTGTGCAGTAGTCGCTGTGCAGTGAGTTCACATTCACCATACCCAATAACAAACAGCATTTCATGACACGGAGAGTGATGTCATACTGAGTCACCGCAGCCCGTTGTGTGTATGCTCGTGTTTGAATGTGAGGCAGTGGGAGTGGGTTTGTGCTGCTATTTATTGCTCCTGAAATGACCACAGGATGCATTAAGTGAGATCTATTAGGACAAGCCAACGTAAACCTGATAGTGAGATGGCAGTAAGATGCACAGACCTGTGGCTGCACTTAGCATGTGGCCTGGGAGGACGGCGGACTGCACGTCCACATCCAGGTGGTTTGAATATGAGACGGAGTCCTATCAGTCCTACTGGAGCATTTCTGTGTGTGTGTGTGTGTATGAGGTCCCTCTGTGAAAACTGTTCCTAATGGATCACATAAAGGGGTAACTGTGTAACTTAAGAGTGACAGCTAAATGAATGAAATTGAGCTTGTAAGAGCTCTTATGGTTGTGTAAATCTAACCCAAGAATCTTTTTTGTTTATCCACCTTACATAGGCCTTTTCCCATCATAACCTGGAATGGATTACTGTACCCAATTTAGATTGTGTTTCATCAATTTTCTTTTGCAAAGGTTCAAACTTCTGGCATGAATTATGGGTAATTATCAGCTGCCAGTTTCCCCAGACATAATCTGGTACTTTTGACAGGTGAGTTATTAAATTGTCCTCTGTACCTGATAAACATATTAATTTATTTCAAGATAGATAATTTCATCAGTGCAGGAGTCATATCATATATGAGGTAGACGTTACCCTCTCCTTTTTAATTATACAACTATCACAGTCGTCAAAATGACAGATTTTTAGACGTTTGGATTCTTCAGTGCCTTTTCTTCACAGTGAAGTTTTGATTAAAATAGAGAACCAGTGCTCACACAGCAGTGTTGTTTGTTCACAGAATCCTTTTCATACACTGTTTTGTATTTGCCAGTGTGTTATATTCAAAATATCAAACAGCTATTGACAGAGAAAATGGTCCTAAATAGATCCTAGCCAACGTGCTGTTTCCACCGTTATTTCTTCACAAGCATCAGTGAGCTTACAGTCAGTCCTCACTTAAACAGCTCATATATGTCAATACTGTCCTCAATGATGAGTCTGTCCTGCATTAATTCACCTGAAAGTTGTTGAGTTCTGGTAATAAAAATTACTCAAAGTGTCTTTTATGTGTTGCTGAATTAAATATAGATCTTTGAAGAAACAGTTTATGCAAACAAAGAGGCAATAATAATAAGACAATAGGGCCTTTTTGATGCTGTAACCCACCAACAGATTTACAGCAGCACAATCTCTGAATGCAATTACTGCAATCAGTGCTAACCTCCACGGAATTCATAATCTTACCTGCAAATAAACTGCTGTTGTTTTAAGTCTGCAGACGTATCAGTGACACCAGCTCATACTGACACCGACACTGCACCTGTGAAAGAGGTGAGAGATGAAAGATAGTATGTTTGAGTTTAAACTTATGGTTTTGACATGCTTGTAAATCCTGAGCACATCTGATTAAATTGAAGGAATTTTCTTATGAAGGGCTACAGGATCCTGACCATTTAGACCACATCAAAAATGTACTGTCAGAAGGTATCTCTTTGATCATTTTTGAGACATTTCCCATCTCACAGTGAAAGTGTGTGTGTATAGTAATGCCTGTACAGAGTTGAAAGATGTGCTTGCAGTTATCTCCATTAGGTTAGCTCTAACAGATAAGAGTATCTGCTGAGTATCACAGCAGTGTGTTTATGCTCGTTTAGTTGTGTCCTTTTTGCACAGCGCACAAGCTTGGAAACACACAGCCTTTGTACATCTAACCCACAGATTGCATCTTCATTCTCTACTCAGAACTCACAATCACAGATGGGCTGCTTTACATTCACAATTTTGCATTATGCAGCATGGCAATCAGTGCTGACATACGCACATTACAAACGAGTAAGCTTGTCTTGTTGAGAGAAAGAACAACAAGAACAAGTTTGCACAGATTGTTGGCAAAATGAGAAAAGAAGTCAATCCAAAAACAGTAGGAGCATTAACATTTCCCTGGTGTGGAGCTACTGTCTTCCTGTTGTAAAGTGTTTCTGGTGATTTTATGCTCTGTTTTGAGTATGATGACCCTGTAGCTATGGACCTCAATGTGTGTGTCTACACACAGCTGTGTAGCCTCTGTGCAGGCATTGTCCTGCAGATTCAAATGTGGTTCCTGGACAAAAAGATATCTGGGATCAGCTCAGATGTTTATACAGCTCATCAGCTGTGTTAGTTTTAGTAGACACACGCAGGCATCCAGGCACACACGCGCACACGCAGCAGAGGGTCACATCCGAAAGACAGCCAGCCAGATGACTGGAATTTTTAATGCCGTAGTCTGACATTCTGGGAAACACATAATTTGCTTTCTTGCAGACAGGTAGAAGAGGAGATTTATATTACTCTCATGTTCGTATAGTAAATATCAAGTTAATGTCAGTGGCTGGTTAGCTTAGCACACGGACCAGCAATGGGGGACAATGCTAGCATGGCACTGTCAAGGAAAAAAACTGACCAATGAGGCAGAAAGTTAATGGTCCCAGGCAAGAAATGGTCCTGTACATATGCCCTTTGTTAAAAGGGTGAATTGTTGTTTCTACACTTATGTCTTAGTATTAATAAAAAAAGATTTCTCCAAAATGTCAAACATGTCCAATCCAGGATTCATATCACCATACTAATATGGAAACACACCTTTGCGCTTAAACAGTAACACTTTTAAAGAAAGGAACAATTTGTGCTTTCAATTAAGCATTTTATGAAATAGTTGTACACACTTTGAAGAGATAACCTTTTCCTTTCCTGAGATGAAAGACTGTGCTAATATTATTTTGGTTGGATGATCAGATTTCAGATATTGTCTGCCAACAAACCAGTATGTCCCTCCATCACAGGGCTCTGGGGAATATCCTTGAGCCAAGATAAATTAGTAGTTTCATTTAATAATTTGTAACTTTGTTGGATAACCCAAATCAGTGCTGAGCCAAAAATCTTATTTAGAATCCTCTTCATCCAAAAGTCTTTCCAATTTGGAGGTCTGGGGGTTTGGGATTCCCTGTTTGAGGTGACCCCAGCAGACCAGGCCTTGGCCCGGAGCAGTGTGATTGACAGGTAAGGCTGACCTCATCTGTGGAGGTGGATCCCTGAGGACTGATCACCATCACACAACATGGGACAGATGGGATGAAACCCTCACTAACAACATCAATGATTGGACGCCGCAACACCTCAAGAGTTCCTATTTGTCTTTCTTTTACTTTCTTTCTCTCTTTGGTTTTCTGAATCTTCCTCAGTTAAATGATTTGTTTCTTTTAAATTTAATGACATATCACAAATATACATCACACATTTGAGGCTGTTACATGCTAATATAAGGCAAAACACCCCACATTATATGTTTAATAGATGCAGAAAACTCAGTTAAACATACTTTACATGGCTTTCTGCTGCAAACACACGCAAGTTGCATGTAATAACTCGATAATAAATTGTCAAGTTTGAAATGAAAGTAGAACATAAGGTCCGTGCTGATCATTAGGTATCAATTAATCACTCAATTATCTAAATGGTTCAGTGCGTGCGTTGAAGCAGACAGGATCTAAGACAGCAACATCAGTTAAAACAGTCTAATGAACTGAGCTGAATTCATCATGAAACACCAAATAATTAGCAACCGTGTCTTAGGGGAATACTTCAAAAGGAACCTCAAAGTGGTTCGGTTTAGTGAAGCTTTCCCTTCAAAAGCAGAACATAAACACACCGCTTAAGACTACACAGGCAGGAAAAGCTGTCCCCCATGCCTTTCATTTACAGCAATAAATAATGATTCATCACCAAAAAAGTTTAGAGAGGGAGTATTTGTTTGTATCAGAAGACTGTGACCTTTGTGGTGCTTTTCGGAGATTAAAGTGACACAGCAGCCAAACATGCTCAGAATCAACAAATTAACATAAACCCCAGCCTGTCATAGCTTTGGATGACAGGAAGGAGAGTTCAGTTTGTTAGTTTTTGTAAAGCTCTTCAGGGACCCGGTGCGGTAGCATTCATGGCAGTAGAGCTAAGAGACTTAAGGATCACTGGTGGCTACACTGCTGGGGACCACAACGTAATTAAAATGACACAAACAAAGTGAATCTAATTAGGAATCCCTGCGCTCTAGCTCGTTAGCGCCCGACAACGCTAAATTATTTTCCTCCATGGAAATAAATGAGGCCACTTGTCTGTGCAGATTTGGGGGCTGTGAAGTGCTCAGGGATGGAACTTACGCTGAAAGTAATTATTGAAGTGTAACTAGCACAGCCGAGCGCCTTGACGCAAAGTCTTATCCACTCACATCTGACATCTATATTGGTCAGTGGAAGCACAGATCAGAACAAACGCACACATGAAAACAAGTGTTTTGCTGGCTAACAGGGGTCGTCTCTTCATGCCAGCCTGACAAGTAGGTGGCTGTGAGAACGTAAGACTTCCAGCTCTCCCATCTGCTGCCTGCATGCCATTACACAGAAAATACATAGCTCATCAGAAACAGTTGGACCTCCTCGTTGTTTCTGTCCGTCTGTGGTCTGGCTTTCTGTCTCACACCTACACTCGTTCACACACACACACATATCCATGCTTTCTTTGCACTGTGCCACATCCACACCGCTCAGACCCCCCACACACACCCTGGTTGGTGTAGTGAGGTAAGTGAATCCAGTGGCTGATAGTTTTGAGGGAGCCAGGGGAGCCATTGAGAGCCCATTAGGAGGTTAAGTAGAGGAAGCTCTCCATTGTTCTGTTGCTTGATTCCTGCCCTGTGACCCACACTCTCCTGGCCAGAGCCTGGGAAACCCTGTTAGTGATGATGAGGGGGGATAAAAGACGATCACACGTGCATGAGTGCACACACACACCCTCACAGCTCGCACACACAGCCAACATACGCCAGGCTGGAACAGCACTGAGCACTGACAGTTGGATGACTCTCTGTGGACCACTGGCTGTCTGTAAGGGCGGAGAGGTTTCCGGCCAGACGACAGTAGCAGTGCATAAGGCCAACAAAAGGGCAAACTCAGAACTCACTGTTTACATAAAGGACAGTATCACTTTATTAATGGTTACTGAATCATTTACTAATGCTTTCTAGATTGGTTTTTAGCCATTTAATATGACCAACCTTTAGGATCACCAGGCCATGGAAAATCCCTTTGAGTTTGATTATTCTTCTGTTCATCTTTAGTTTTTAAGTTCATTATAAAGATTGCTTCAATAGATTGTTGGACCAGTTACCTTCTTAAAAAGGGTGGGAGGAAAAAATGAGATACTAGCAGCCCTGTGAGGCTGTATATGGC
>JAPZDY010000024.1:14497234-14519932 GCA_029783645.1 Ctenochaetus hawaiiensis
TTGACAAAGGCAACAATGTTGCAACTTTCAGCTCCCCAATCGAACCGAGTCCGCTTGGTCAGGTGTGAAAACAACCTAAGTAGTAATAATTCATTCTTTATAAGGACTTTGAATATCTATAACAAATTTTACAGCATTCAAGCCAAAAAATGCAACCAAATACAACCTAATGATCTCATGGTGGTACCAGAGAACAAGTTAGAGACTTGCCAAGGGCATTAAAATACATCATCTGGTAACCACGAATGTCTTCATGCATCTGTAGTCATTTTTTCCAATCTATCCAGTAAATGTTTAATCCTTGGAAAACGGTATACTTTGACCTACTGGTGGGGCCAAAGGAAGGGTCAGGGAATTGTCAGGAAAAAGTCATTAAGATTCATTCTGTGGGAAAGATGATTATCCGTACCAAGTTCTTTGGTTCTAATAAGTTTTTATGATTGATCTTAATAGCAGCACTTGATGATTTATTAACCAGTATTGGCCATTAGTTGCAGCTTATGAAGCCTTTATAAAAGGTGTATAATTGTTAAAAGCTGTATAGCAAGAGATCCTAAACTGGTGTTTCAAACAGCTCCAAAATCTCTTCACCATCATGTGCAGCATATAAAAGAAGATCAAGCAAAGTTCCTCTCTCCCACTGTATATCCATTTTTAGGTCTATAAAGCATCTCACAGCTCTGGTTGATCATCTTTAGGGGAAGCTGGTGGATGTGTAGGTAAGCGGGAGGAGGTGATAGGCACCACAGGGTGCAGGAACATAGGAGGTTGAGATTGTGTTAGTGGATGGGAAGAGAGAAGGGCAGGCAACAGTTGAGAAAGAGGAGGACCAGAGGGTAATGTGGGAGATGGCAGCATAGTGGGTGGGGACAGGAAGAGAGTGGAGGAGAGCAAAAGAGAGGAGTGGGGGGGGGGAGGCAAGGCTGGATGTCTTGTTTGGCTGATAGTAATCTGACAGCTATTAGAGAGGGGAGAGTTAGAGACCTGCTGGCTCGTGGTTGCGGGTGGTGGTGTTAGGGTGGGGGGTAATGGTGGTGTTGGGGCGATGTGATATATGCTCCCCTTCACACAGAAACCAGCCTGAGTGTGTGTGTGTGTGTGTGTGTGTGTGGGTGCATCCACAGCCACAGTGTGTGCATGTGTGTGTGCGTGTGTGTGTGTTGTCTATATTACTTCATTCTTCTACATTCAATTCTCTCTTAGCCTCAATGGCCTTTCTCTCATCTTTCCCCCCTTCTATTTCGTGCTTTCTCTCTGTCCTCCCTCAATCTCCTCCCCCAATCTCCCCTCTTCCTCTGGTGTAGCGGGTGTCACTGTACATTTCAGTGGCTCGCTGTGTTACAAGGCTTGCCCTTAATTTGACAGTGTCACAGGGATCCATCTTCATTCTCTCACTCTTTTCATAATCTGATCCTCTTCCTCTAGCATCCAATTAGTGCCCCTCCCCTTTCTCCCTCCTCCCATCACTCCGTCCACGGTCCCCTCGCGGCTCCGGAGCAGCGTGCCGCTGCCCCCGCCGAGCGGCCTGGATGATTGCTACAGCTTTCCCTGTGCAATCCATTTAGAGCCGGGGCCCTGTAATGAATATGTACATTGAGAGGGACCTCGGCAGGGGGGAGGGTCACGAGCAATCAACCTTGAATTCAATTATGCCAGTGAAGGTTAATGACTGTGCTCAGTGGTCAGAGGCACGCGCCACATCGCCCATTAAAGCAGCTTGTCAGAACTGACAACGTGGGGGCAGGGATGCACTGACTTGGAGGGAGAGTGTGGGTAAGAGACAGGGGAAGAGATAGAGGTGGAGGGTGGGAGGGGGAAGAGGAAACAAGCGAGAGGAAGAGAGGAAGAAGACTTTGGAAGGTGGGTGGGCGCTGAAGAGGTGAGGAGGGAGAAACAGAGCCAGCCGGTGAGCTGAGGGTGGAGTCATGTGTTGCACGTAGCCAGATAGATGGACAGATAGATAAAACGGTGTCGGTCGGAGGTGCTAGATTACATTGAGTTCTCTGGGACAAATCACATTGTAAAGTTCTTCAACCTCCACTGTCGCTGCTTCTCCCCACCCTCCTTCCCCCCCGTCTCCCCCTGAGGTGAAGCAGAGCGCGCTAGCTGTAATATGATTAGTCTACATAAAGACGTGTCTGGAGTGTAATTCACTGCTCACTAATGAGGCCCTGTCTGAACCCAGGACAGATGAATCCTCCTGGTGGCACACACTCACCTGCTGCCTGAATCACCCCCTCCCACCCCCGTCTTAGTCAGACCCTTTAGTCTTCTGTATGTCTGCTTCCCCACCTTTACCTCTCCCATTGTCTATACTTCACGTCACCCACAAAAGTCCTCCCAAATTGCGCACTGAGTGACGCAGTGTCTCGTACATAATCGAATGGCTTTGTCCTAACTCATGCACTGTCTTGTTGTCTTGTTGGATCTTATTTGGTGTACTCCAAGTCAGGTCTCAAATGTGAAACACGCGTCAAAATTGTAAGTTTTTAAAGCCAAAAGACTAAAGCTGATCCGAGACTTAACGTGATTTGCCTTAACTTATTAAATAAAGTAATGTATATATAAAGTCAAGTCTTGATTAAGCACGATTAGGCTCAAGTTAAGTATTAATGTAGCATTTCAACTTAAGTATGGCACAAATCGGAGTCTCACCTATAAAGCTCCTGCACATGCATTTCCTCCATTCTCCACATTTCTCACCAATACTTCTCCATACATTGTCTTTTACTCTGAATGTTGGCTTGCATCGCTAAATGACTCAGCAACTTGTTTCCTCATCTATGTAATACATCCCGCCCTGTTACAGCTCAGAAACTGCATCAAGCAAGAAATGGAGAGAAAGTTATGAAACAGAAACCTGTATCGAGTGCTGCTAGGTTGATATATATTTTCATAGGCCAAACCAGAAGAAGGCATCACCCTTGCTTCCTCTACAAAAGCCATTGTGATTTTTCCATTGGATTTTGAATCATTGAAGGAAATAAGGATTTTTTCGTCCCTTTTAATGCAAACAAAAATTCAGGTAATTCACACGTTATGTCAGCATAATTTTCACAAATTAACATTATTGTATTTTTTAAAGAAAAATTTTTAATCAACTTAGGTACAGGGCATTGTTAGGCTATAAACAAACAATACAAGTCACATGACTTCAGTTTCATCAATAAGTTTTTTACTACACTATGCACACATAATGACTAATAGAGTCAAAAGTTGGAAAAGTTTGAATTGTGTGAGTATTGACAAATAAATGCCGTAGAGTTGGACTAGTGAGTAGATTAGTTAACAACCTAGCCACTTTAGCCACTTTTTAGCAACCACCTTTTTGAAAACACACTAAAACTTCAAAAATCACAAGTGCAGTAAGTACTTATTTGAAACCTGACTTAAGACATCTAACCCTAAAAACATTATTAAAAACAAAACACAACAAAAAAAAAACACTGACTCTAAGACAAGGGCATGGGAAGTTTAACAGTGCAAACTTATTTCCAGGTTTCAGGCCTTATGCCTGCACCACTCTATCAAAGAGAAATGAGTATACTGTGCTTAAAAGTGGTCAAATATTGCTTCAGAGAGAATTCTCCAGTAAACTTTTATGAACCATTTTTTAAATTAACAAACAAGCAATATGAAGAAACAGAAAAGCTGCACTAATAAAAAGAAGGATCAATAAATAAAACGGCAGAATGCATTATTAAAAAAGTCTATTTTTAAAAGGACTTTTAAAGCTGAATGCTGAATTATCCAAGTTTAAACTTTTATGATTTTTTTTAGAGTTTAGAAGGTTGGACAGTGAAACCTTGCTCACCTTTTGTCCTTAGTCTAGAATTGGGAGCAGCCAAGAGAGCCCTGCCTGAGGATCTAAAGCCGAGCTTTGGCTGATAGGGGGTTAAAATGTCAGTGAGGTAGCAAGGAGCAGGGCCTTGATGACCCTTAAAAGTTTGCTTTACAACCCTAAAATCAATTTCAAACCTGACATCCGAGTGTGAGGATGCCAAACTGGGTGCAACTTGGTCCTTTCACCTTCTCTTGGTACTGGTCAAAGTCCTCTCGGCATCTCACACCATCTGGAATCATGCCATGGCTTGTTGGTTACTTGTAGTCATTGACAGACAATGTCTTTATTGTTGGATTGGGTGGATGCTTTTAATGGCTCTAATGCAAACACAAGCCTGTATGTGTGAGCATCTCCACACACACACAGCAGAGGCCGTTTTTGGTGATGAAGCAGCGGGCTGAGGGCCATCTGGACATTGATGCTTGTAGAGAGATAATGATATTCTTGGGGACTAATGTCTTTGATGGTGATACAATACAGTCCTGGTGTACTGTTGTCTGGCCTCTTCATACTGGCCTGCTGGCTTTTTATATCGGCATCTAACTAGTTACGCTTAATGTAGCAATCGTTTGAGAACACCAATCAAATGTGCTACTACATTGATTTAATCTCATCATACCACGGATACTTACTATAATCAATAATAATTCATCAGATGCAGGATAGAGAAATGTGAGCATCTCATGCACACTGAAACACATTAAGCTAAAGAGAAAAATGACGGCAACACTTGTTTGTTTAAATGTGTAACACAATATACTATATGTTTACATTTTTATATTTAGTGACAAGTTATTGTCCTACTGTGAGGCAAGCATACAAGATGTGTAGAGTTGTTACATTGCTGCAAAGCCTATAAATAAGGAGATTATACCAACAATCAGTATTGTTTTTTTTTTTTATTTTACCATTATCACGACCAAAGGCTCCAGACCAATGGCAAAATAGTAGCATATGCTACCATATATGGGAGTGCTTCTCATGTTGGTTGGCAAACTTTTAAAAGAGACCAGCTGTATGTTTGAGAGGCATTAGAACACACAGTTGGATGCTTGTGTTATGGCCTTGAACTCCATGGTTACATGGTTATGGACATGAAACAACAAGTTAGGTAGGTTGATCAAATGACTTGTAGTGTGTCAGATTTATCAGTACAATTTAATAAAAACATAAAAAATAGAGTCTTTGAAAAGAGTTAGACCTATCAGTGAGAGTAAATGATATATAAGTAGAGCATGCATGATTGTGGACACTAAACTTACTCTGTCTGTAGTGTGTGTGTGTCCCATTTCATGCTACTCTAGGCCCCAAACATGCCCAGTCCCTCTTATGCTGACTCTTGCTGTGGTATCCATCATGAGAGAATATCCAAAAGCACATTTAAGGACGGGAGGAAAAGTTTGCCACACCAGCATCCTCTTTAAATAGTTTATGTTGTTCCCCGATGAAGAAAATATCAAATTCCAGATGAAAATTTATGGAAATTAGATCAATGCTATTACAGCAGCGACTTTTTAAAGCAATATATTCTTTCCAGCGACAGTCTATGTGCAGATGATAAATAGAAGGTAGTCAGATAGAGTTGTGAGGGTCTTTCCTCCTGTGGAGCGGACCTACGAATCTGTTATTGCATTTCAGCCTAACAGGATCAACATGCATACTAAAAAATGCAGCTTCCCAAGAAAACCCCCATCCCAAAATCGGTGTCATTCTCTACCTCTCTTTCTCACTCTCTTTATTTGTCATCAAGAATCTAATACCATTTTCACCACTGTGGAGTGTCAGGTTATTGTAAATAAGATGATTTTTTCCAGGGTGGTGTGTGTATGCGCGCGTGTATGTGTGTATTTGCAAAAGAAGACAGTAAAGCTTTATAATGTTGATTTATCAGCTTGTCAAAATCAAGTATCTTTTAGACACTAATGTATGTGTGCATGTGCGTGCGTTTGAGTGGCAGCAGATCACACGCACGTCTTGTGCACTCGCTCTGGTCCTGTCACAGTCCAACAATCTGTCCCTGTTTCCAATCAGGTTGTGTTTGCAGTTGATTCATGCACATATTAAACAAGCTTCTTAACTCTGATCACTTATTGACTGTTCTTTCATCTCTCCTGTAATTCAGCTGGCAGGCTGGTATTGACTGTTTAATCAATGTGCTGATTGTTATGAGGAGGTATGTATTTATAACTTGTTCCTTTCTTCGTCTCCTCTGACAACAGGTAACAATGGTTTTGTATTTCCCGAAAGCAGCTGTTAAGTTTTTTCTTTCAGACAATCAGCACTTAAAAAAAGATAATATCACTGGAAGTGAGGTCTTCTTAACATTGTCTTACCTATAATCGCCATTTCTGTAGCTACAGGTTGGAAACTGTGTGACTCATAATGTGTGTGTGTAAATGTGTGTGTATGACAGAAAAAAAGCTCCTTCTCTAACTCTTTTCCTAACCTTAAAAAGAAGTTAGATTAGGGGACTACAAACACCACAAGAGTTTTGGGTCATTGTCAGGGTTATGGGTTTAGAGTATGGGTTTGAGTTTCTCTTTAAGATAACTTTTAACTTTTTATTGGCAATTAGTGTAATAGATTACAATTTTAGTTTTGCTTCCCAAAGTATCAAATCGGTATTCCAGCTTTCTTTTTTGTTCTAATTTTTTCTGAACTAATAAGTAGTAAAGAAATACAGCTTGAATTACAGTTTTCTGCTAAAACTTGTAAAAAAAATATATCTACTATAACCAACATACATGTCTGCAGAGGGCAACCCAACATTTGCATATTCAAATCAACATGTGAATTTAATAGTAAAAATACATCATTTGCACCAGTGCTAAAATCCACTGCAACAACTTGAGTTCAAGGTGACCTTAACAGCAGCAACAACATGTGACAATCAACAATGAGTTTTTGTTGTGAGAAAACTATAAAATTGGGATTTTTATACTATTTGAAGATTATCATGGTCATGGAGTTGAAAACGGGGACTTTACTAACTGAGGGGCACTCTGTCTTTGTTTCCTCTGTCTCCTGTGTAAATGTGACTACAGATATCTATTGCAAGTTTTGCAAGCTTTTATAATTTTTCATTATTTTTCACACAGACAAAAAAATCATGGGTCAAGGTCAGGAGTACACATAATGTATGTTTTGCAAACCCTTGTGATTTTACAAAAAAAAAGCTTGACTCTTACTCATTGCTGTATTACAATGATGTGACTACTTTTTGGTCTTGAACAATGCAAGGCATTATCAAATTCAGTTTTCTGAAACCCACAAACATTTAACATTTCAAGTGCTCGAGATTAGAGATTTAACAATAAAAAAATACAGGTTTAGATTGAAGTATCAATCTCTGGACAAGCTCAAGGCCTTTTCTAACACAAACACTGTACAGTTTGAGAGCTACAGTCTTACCAAGGTATTATGGTATGAACAAAAACAATACAATTATACAAGAGCACTGAATACTCACACTCAATATATACAGTATAAAGCAAGGCAAACACAATCAGATAACTAAACTGACAAGAGAATGTCACCAATAGTTTTTTTCTTTTGCAGTGGGCCTGCCAGCTAGCTGCCCGGGACAATGAGGTCCCAAAATGAATGCAGGGAAGTGTGATAATTACTGCTATTCTGAGAAGCAGACACAGAGGGCCGGAGAAGGAGGGAATTATTGTTCTGCAACTAGGGAGGGGAAATACATGTTTCCTTTCCTGGACCTAAATATTTACCCTTTTCTACAGCCAGCTGACTCACGCTCAGACGACGGCGCACACGGACCCGGAAAGGCCCCCATCGCCGGGTCCCACTGAAGTCTAAAACACCACACAATATGGCTGCCATTAGCGCTCCACTGGGTTTACCTCATACAAACACACACACACATACACACACACACACACACGCTTTCCCTCTTGGAGACACACACACACCCAGTTTCCTGATCTGATTAGTGGACTGTGGTGCCCTGTTAGCCCGATGATAGCCCTTTCCCCATTTTCCCATCAGACCACTGCCCTGCCCTCGTCCTGCATGTGACATTTGTTGCATTAGGTGACAAAAAAACTGTAGGAAGTGAGGCAGGGTGTGTGTGTCGTGTGTATTATGAACTCGAGCCATTAAGCAGAAGCCTGCTTGTTTTACAAAAAAAAAATTTAAAGATGAGCAACATTTGACTACCTAAAATTTTACATCTGTGTTGTTTTTTTACTTCTGCTTTTTTTTAAACAGTAAAGCCAAAATCCAATGTATTGTTTAACTCAGCATTTAATGTAGGCCTAAGTGTCTAAAAACGTAACAGTCCTCATGGCAGAAGTTTGAGCATTTTATTCTTATTTAGCATCCTGCTAATTCAGACAATTTATGGAACAGGTGGTCAGACATTTTCCTTACAGAAAAAAGACAACTTTATACAGAAAAGTACTGTCCAAGCGGGTGGTGACATAATTAAATAATATAAAGAGAGGACTCTAAATGTACATTATGTAATTCCTGCAGCTAGTTGTCTTATCATCTAAACGACGAAAATAAAAGAAGTGGTTTGATGAGGTCGTGAAGTGTATTTTATTGTTAAACAGCCACCTTTGCTCATGAAAATCTATCTGACTGGCTCAAGCTGAAATGTTCACAGACATCGCAGGGATTTAAGTTTTACTGACATAATGCTTAGCCTTGATTTCTGACTTCTCTTCAAACTCTGACTGGTGACAGGTGACAATAAAACACACCTTTACTTCGATTATCATTACAGATGTCTTTGAGATGGAACATTGTTGGAGTTATTATGGATAATGTAACAAGTGCATAACAAATATATATTTTAGACATTTGAATGTGAAAATGTTACAAGTTTTAGAGCAGAGTTTCATGTTGACAATAGTGACTTGAAAGCTGCAGTGCTTCTGTCACCTGTGTTTAGGTTTTCTTGTTGTTTTACTGGTTTCTTTCCACAGTGTGGTCAATCTGTCTTCAAGATCCTTACGCATACGCATACGCATACGCATACACACACACATATACACACACATGGTTTGCTGTACAATATTCCAAGACCTACCACCTCCTCTGCTTAGGCTGCTGCAGTAATTGAGCCACTGAGATGTCAGATGGTTTACAAAGACAGAGCCATGATCCAAAACAAGTGGAACACAAACGAAAACTTCTGAGAGGAAAACATTTATATACTAAATCAGAAGAGGGCATCCTTTATGCTCATAATTTAGTGAATGAAACTTCATAGCTATTTAAATATTTAAAGAATCCATGTGCATTTCCATGGGTCTGGGCTCAAATTGTTCACTGTGATTTGTACTTGGAGGGATCAAAAAAGAACCTCAAACCAGAAGCTCAGAAACTCCACCTGCATTTCTACCATAGAAACCAGGGACTGGTGTCATAGTTTACTTCCAGTAAAGCATATTTTTCTTTTTCTTTTTTGCTTCTGCATATAATAATTACACCTGAAACATTTAAGTCACACAACAGTGAATACACAAGACAACAGCATGACTCCTTTTTATTGTTTCCCTACTGCTGCTTTTTCAATTTGTTATTTATCTTGTTGCCAGACTTTCTAAATATGCAGTGGAATCACAAATAGAAAACAGAAATGCGCAAAAATGCTCTAAAAGGATTTTCAGTTCTTAGTTGACTGTAAAGCCTGAGTTTAGATCCTGAAACTGTTTGGTCTAAAAGGACATCATGTTAACAGTAAGAGTCTGCTTTGTTTTAAGGTGGAGAGGGGGGAGGAGAAAATCTTAGCAGGTTTGAGAAACATGCAACAGCAGAACATTAACAACAAAACTTATTTCTGCCATTCTGCTTAAAACTGTTCTGTTTGTCTTTGCTCTTTGGAAAGAGAGAGAGAAAAGGAAGGAATGAAAGACAGATAATATAATACTGTGTGTTCTTTTTTTCAATCCAGTTTTTCCAACTGACAAATTGAATGTGTGTGCTTTAGTGAGTTTGCCTTTTTAAACGAGTCTCACACCCTCACTTTAAAGCCCTTTTGAAGGCTCATAGAGTCAACTGCTGCAATCCCGAATGAAAACAAAAGAGACAATAAATAATAAATGGTGCTCTTTAAGCTGTGTTCCTAACATCAAAAAGTAATGCCTCTAATATGCATCTAATATCCCATATTTTGTCTTTAGCGGAATCTAATGAATAACAGAGTTATACCAATTAGGTGCAGGAAGTTACTGTTAATTACATTTCTAAGTTCTATTATGTAGTTAGCATGCATTAATCACAATGTTATTTTTGTAAATCCTTTTTGTGGTTAAAGCAGAGTCAAAGTGTATTTGGAGAGGATTATGGCTTACTACTGAATGTAAATTTCTCAAAATAAACTGTAATGGACCATGGTACGTAGGACTGCATGGGATCTGGAAATAAAAACACATAATTCAATAATACGCATTCAGATTCAGATTGTTAAAGTTTAAATACTGACTGATAAAAGCGAAGACCACACAAGACAGAGTGCATTATAACTAGGGACAAAACAAAACAGTTCAATATAAAACTACTCTGAGCAAATAAGCGGATGCGTTTTGCGACCATTTTTACATCATGTCCACTCATGAGTTGTGTAAATAAAAACATACCGGATCTGTGATTGATTTGGACTCCCTTCCTTTAACCAACCTACGATTACAGACACGCAAACTGCAGATTAATTGCAAAATTGTACCATCACAGTGTGAAGTATAGTTTTATGCCACTGCTACTTTCTAAGGTAAACATTTTCTGAACCTTTGTGCAGAGTTGCAGTGAAAAGAGACAACAGAGGTGCGAGCTGTGTTTTACTCCAAAGCACGATATTTGGGTTGGGGAAGAATGACTGATTAAAAAGCTGTCCTTTTCGCCTCTTTTTAGTGAAACCCCACAAGCTGTGACTCTGGGCATTTTCAGTGGGAAACTGGGCATGTTTGTTGTCATAGGAATAGATCATAAGATTATGATGTTTACTGCAACTTTGGCAAAATCGGCTGCTTTTCCTTTGACACACAGCTCTGCTTGCTCACCGCAGCAGCTCCTGTCTCTTTAGCCTTTCTGTGGCACAGTAGCCTTCAGTGTTGATAGAAGTGTAACCATGATGTGATCCGATCCGTGACTCAAAAGCGTGATAAGATCTAAATAGCAAGTTGTGTGATTCTTTGCTCCCCCAACAGTAACAATTACCTAATAGTCTGCAACTGCCGACCGCTCTGTGAGGTCATTCTCACATTTAACTCCACTGTGAAATTAGAATGCTAACATGCTCACAGTAACAATTTAAATGTGTTGGTGTAAGCAAGTATAATTTATACAATATTTATTATCTTAGTTTAGCATATTTAGTTTTATTTTACTTTTGATTAAAGTGGTAAACAATAAATAGCTAGGGCTAATAGGAAAGTAATTCATTTTGTGTTTAGGTGTTAGACAAACTCAAATCTGGACACGATGACGTTGCTAGATAGAAAATTTAATGAATTATCAGACTTCTTACAATTACTCCAGAGGGGGGAAAAAAAATTTAATGGAGGAGAGTGACATGTGGATGAGGGCTGAAAGAGACAATAATTGTTTTCCTGAGGTCAAAGAGAGAGTGTACAGAGACACACTTCCGTCTAATCAAATCCAGTACAACAGTTTGCCGTTTCCTCATCTCCACTCTGTAAACTCCAGAAGAAGGAAATGCTTGGCTAAACAGGAAATGTCAGATTATAAAACCAGGAAGTAAGAGTTAGGTTATCAAATCAAAGAGGAAGAGAAAGTTTAAAAACTATGAGACATTCTGAAACTTAAGTCATGCATGCCCAGCACCTTGGAATCAGATCCTAGTTTTCTTTAATCAACGTAGCCCCTCCATCCATCTATCTATTCATTTACCCATCCATTTTCAACCTCCTCTCATCACCCTGCTGTCTAACATTCAAAAAAACTTCTCCCATTCTAATTGTGTGGTTAAATTTAGACATCTGCAGGCAGAACAAACCAACAAACATGCATTTACCCAACAATAGACAGGGACAAGAAGTTTTTTTTTTCCAGGGTGATGCACAATAGAGCTTGTCAGCATTTTGACTGTTTTAGCCAAGCAGTCCCTATAAATAGACAAAAGCGTTTAGTAAGAGTAAGAATGAATGAGGAGCAGCAAGAGGTGAAAGAAGTTGAGGACTGCATCAGTGTAACCATCTCCTCTGACCCTAATCCACTATTCAGGAACCAAGACAACCTATTGGCATCCATTAATCCTGAATTGGCTTACAATCAATGAGCTCCTCAATAACTCCTAATTCATTCATTCATCAATACCTAAAGAGTACTCATGGTCCTCATGTGTCCCACCTTTCTCATGCCTGTCCTTCTACCCACAGTGTCTTTCAAAATGCTATAGTTTTTTCAGCAATGTTCCCATTATGGGTTGGTTGGTTGACTTTTTTGGTCCTGAGCAGAAGATATAAACAACCATTGGAGGAACTGTCATGTGATTTCAGCGATCCTCTAACTTTTTCTCTAGCCACAGCAGAAGGTCAGAATTTTACTATGTATTTAGAGCAGTACTTTGAATTTTTACTGAAACTATCACATTCCGCTCATCCTCAGCTGTGCATTGTGTTTAGTGTTAATTAACAAATATTTTTCGCATTAGTGATACTGAAAAAAGGTGATCACGACAGGCAATACACCTCCTAAAGATCAGCATGTTAGCATTGTAACTGTGAGCAGGTTAGCATGCAGATGTTAGCATCTGTAGCTGAAGATTCTTGGTTTCATCTCTTTTGATTGTTTTCAGATTTTCTTTAGTTGTAAAAAAATGTAGTGGCTTTTGTGTCTCCATGCAGCTCCTGTCATGTCACAGCTGATGACCCATCCGTGTGTTTGTTTGTCTGTGTGCGTGCGTGTGTGTGTGTGTGTGTGTGTGTGTGTGTGCATGTGCGTGTGTGTGTGCGTGTGTGTTTGTGTGTGTGTGTGTGTGTGTGTGGGCTGGACAGGATGGGGACATCAGCGCGTGGCACTGACACTTTGTGATGACATGCACATGTGAAGGGGTGTGTCATTGTGCACAAAGTAAATCAATTAAGCAGAGGGAATCTCAAGGGAGAGAAATTGAGGTTCCTCTCTTCAAATCCCCGAAGACTCATGAAATACACATATAATTTAAAATGTAATCTGTGTTTCCATTACAGTGTCTATAACTACACTGGTCCTCATGGTGCAGTTGAACCCTGTAATTCTACATCCTATAATAAAATGTCAGTTCTGATTTGATTCCCCTTGCTTTATCTTGCTCATATATTTGAGCACCAAACTAATGTTGCTTAATCATATCCATATTTAATCAGATTAGGTTATGATGAGCCATAAAGTCTAATCAAGTCTTCTTGTACGTCAGGTGTTTGAGTAAGATTGGCAGCTAACAATGCTGAGTGTTGTCTACCATGATTCCAGATTGCACTCTGAAATATATATCTGCATTAACAATGATTGTAAACAAAGATGAATATTTCAGTGATCTTTTTCACTGAAACCACTGCAGCATTGTGCAGAGGTTGTGAAGCCAAACCCCAGTGCTCAAAGGTTGAATTGTCCCTGAGGGGAGCAGGGAGGGGTTGCGGCGGGTGACGGACGGGTGCATGTGGTATGAATGGGGTGGGGCGAGCATCTAGGGTACGCTTAGCTTCTTCAAGAGGAAGACACAAACCCTGCTCCTAAGAGAGGGGTACACAGGGACAGAATCACCCTGTTTTATTTGAAATTCATGAATAAATCAGGCTCCTGAGTCTAACTTGTGTGCAAGCAAAGTAAACACATAAGAATAAAATAAATGGGAGCATCTGTTAAAAGTAAGAGATTCTGATTGGATCTTTTACCAAAACAAAAATGACTCACAACAATTCAGCTTCACTAAAACATCCTGGAGCTGACCTCACCCTCTGCTCTCCCACCTCCATTCTCACCCTGAACCTTCATCTTAACTCCCTGAGAGGCAGAGTGGGTGCAGGAAGGGGACACAGACGATGGATGAGGGCAATGGAAAAGAGCAGTGTTTTAATTGACACCCTTTAAGTTATCCGCAAGATAATTATGGCCAACAGCTGTAGACGGTACAACATGCAACAATGGGACTTATTTGCATTCTGGCAGAGATCTGTCGGGGAGTGCCAGACCACATGAATGACTCCTAAACAATGTTGATATATCGTATATGCACACAAACATGTACACATTTATACACAGTGGAAATGTTCATACACAAAAGACATACACACAAGCATACACAATTGCCTCATGATGCTTTGAAAGGAGTGGGAAAATAGTTCAAAAGAAGCCGCAGCTGATGACTTTAGTTATTTGTTACATCGAGGGGTCACAGCTCTTTAAAATCCACACTCTCCCCTCTGCCTCAAAGCAACAGCAGACCCCACTGAGCTTAAGAATATGTGCTCCCCATTTTAGTCCTAATGCGAGAATTAATTATGAATTAATTAACATTACACTTAGGAGCGGCTACTTTTAAATCTCTCTCTTTTTTCTCTCTCTTTCTGTGTAGTCAGGAATAATGGGCGCCAGAGCCAACGAGAGACAAAGAGGAGGGATCGAGATATGGATGCATTGTCTTCTCATGTGTAAGGCTATCTCCAGGTTATGAATTAGAGAATGTGTGTAGAGTTTGTTTCTCCCGGCAAACCATTAAATATTTCATGGAGGGGGATAAATACTGGGAGAATGCCACCCCTCCTAACCTGATCCACATTGCAATTAAAGGCCCATTATCCCGCTCTCAACCCTCACGCTCTGTACAAACTGGGCCTCAAAAGCAGCAATAAAGAGCGCTGTGATGAGATATGATCACAGAAATAATGAATAGAATACTTATCTTTAGGATTTATAATGAAATTACACTGTTTTGCTAACCCGTGTATTTTTATAGGTCATTTCCCACTAAACATCATCAAAAAAAGGAGGAAACCCTCCAGCTTCCCACTATTGGGTTTCATTCATTTCATTTGATTTGACATATCATGCTTCTGTGCCTTGGCAATAAGGACACAACATTGCAGCATATTGGCAAGCTCATTTGCTTTTCATAGCGAGCGTTGTGTCCAAAAAAAAAGTGCCCCCTGGGATAAACACGTGTACGGGGACTGCGGGCTCGCCGCCCCAGCAGCAGGTGGCCCATTGCTGCCTAATGAACACCGCAATCTGTTACTATCGCAGCGGTGCTTTTCACCAGACAATTAGGCGACTAAGCATGTCATTATTCCAGGCCAACAAGAAGAGCCTCTTCTCTAATTTCATCTTTTCATTCCTGTTTACTCACCCACACTCCCCTCATTAACGAGAGATTTTCCAGTCCATGCTAATTGGTTTCAATAACATTCATTTTAGTTGAAAGGAAACGATTCTGTTAATTGAGGAGCGCAGAGAGAGGAGAGAGGGAGCGAGGAGGGGAAAAAAAAGCGGGGCTTCTTTTCATTTTCAAGTGCGTCCATGAGATGATGCTTTTGAAAAAGCGCTCTACAGGTTCAGAGCTAATGAAATTAAGTGATGCCGGCCGTGGCAAAAAGGGAAGCCTAAATTAAAAGCAATTTATTTTCATTGAGGCATGTGGCACTGTTCGGGCACAATTAATGGGCTGAGCATAGACACAGAGATATGGAGAGAGAGGGAATGAAAAAGAGACAAAGATACAAAGAATGACTGGTGGCACAGATGAGTCAAGAGAGAGTGAAGTCTGGACCTGGACAGATTAACTGCAATGATTTAAATTATTGTATTTTTAGTTATGTTTTATATTTTGCCAAGTTTGAAAAGGGAATTTGGGCACTGGCTGATCAAATATTTTGAAAAAAAAAAAATTCAAATATTGTAGATGTTTGTCTAATGTCTGACAAAGGAATACTGTGTTTTTTTGTGTGGCTTACCATCAGAATAACTACAGTCAGGAATGAATCACATTACAAAAGAAATGGTAAAAGAGGTGATGGCGCCAACCTCTTCTGATAATTTTTGTTTCATAATGTTTGGTTGAAATGGATTAAAAAAGCATTACAAATTACATTACAAAGCATTATCTTATAATTATTATTATTAATTAATTTGTATCTTCATTCTTGATATCCCTTTATTTTACCACTGCTAAGCTGTCATGACTATGAAGTCCTTGCACTATAACAGTACTTACATGATCATCATTTTTGCATGGAAACTGCCTTTATTTAATTGAGAAAAAAAAATCACTTCATAGTACATTAATTAGCTGTTTCTTGGGTTTTTGAATCTATCATGTAATCTTCATCAGTAGATTGATTTTTTTCTGGTTGTCATGGAATATAATCTTCATTTAGAGCAACTACAGCATTAATTGATTATATTAAATCAGAGTAGATTCTTTAAAGCCAGCTAATGCAAGTGTGTTCCTTTTGTTTTGTTTTTATTTTCTGAACAAAAATGGAATGAAAACTGGGCAGTGCCATCAGCTGATACAGATCAAGAGATGTGTTTGAAAGCTGTAGAGCAGATACTAAATGGACATTATAATGAAAGGGGTTTTTTCGAATTAAAGGGAGTCTGTTTTACATATTAATAACAAATTTTAAAGTTGTGAGTGTTAAAGTGAAATGAGCTCTTAATTAACTTAACAAATATGTACTTAAAATTCTTAGGTTGAAAAAAGACATTTGAACACCTACAATTTAATGATAACTGGGCAAACTCCATCTGCTGATGAAGGTCATATGATTTTATCAAAACCTCCAGTATAGCTAATAAATAGACCTTGTAATGACAATTTCTCAATTGCTGAATCCAAGATCAAGGATGGAATTTAAACTTATTGACTCATTTAAATGTAAATGTCTATTATAATGCAAAAATATGCCTCAGAAATAATATACCTTAAAGTGCTGTTCTGTCAAGTTTATTTATCAGGGGACACTATTTAACAGCAACCTATTCTTTTTAAAATGCTTTGCCATGTGCATCTCTGCACAGTTCAAACTACAGTAGTTAGTGCAATTTTAAAGACCTTGCAGGCAGTGTCAGCCTAAGAACAGAGTCTGTGATCTTTCAGAGAAACACATATTTCAAATCTTACAGCCTAAATAGAGGAGCCACATTTGGGTTATGACCCCTCCATGGCATTCAGACACGGTCAGTCAGCTGCCTAACCAGGCGTTGCATGGTTGTTTAGTGATGGCAGAGTGAGCATGTTAATGGCCCATCTAAATAGTCTCAGCTGGGCGCCGCAGTAAAGGGGTGTGTGTTAATGTGTGTTTTTCGTGCTCTGTGGACTCTGGAGATGTGGCAGGTTGAAGCCTGTAAAGGCATCTAAAGACGATTGGAAAAAAAAGAAAAAAAGGGATGCTTCAAGCAGCAATAATCATTCCCGATCAATATGTTTAAAAAGGAGGTGGGAGCTTGGGGGGAGGGTGGCTTGAGATGGAAAACAATTAAATTGTTTGCAGAGCTGTTTGCTTCCTAGCTGAACCATCAGTATATCTGTCTCGGCCTGTGTCTCAGCCAATGAGAAACCTAACTAGTATAAAGTATGACTAAATGCCCTGCTAGTCTCCGAGGAGCTCTGAGTGCGGAGCGAGCAGGAGATCAGTGCAGTTAATTTACATAGCATTTGCATTATGTCAGGACATGAGCTACAAATAGGTATGAGTGTGTGGCTTAATTAGAAATGAGCCAGGCTTTTCAAAAACACCCTTTTGCATCATAATTGAGTCAGCTCACTGCTGGTGTAAAAGGCAGTGAGAGGGGGAAAAGATGCCTGTTTCTGAACATGCTCACAGATTATTGGTAATTATGATACACCTACCTGGGCTCAGAGCTACTTCCATTACTTTTATACAGAATATTTGTGAGGTGCTCTTTAAGTTTTTGAAACCATTATGGACCACTGCTAACATCACAAAGTCCAAAGAGCAGGTGAAAACAAAAGGCTGAAAGTTAAAATGAAACACATACAGAGTGATGTTTTTGCAATTGTGGCTATACCTTGGTTTACTAAATATTTAATGTAGGACAGAGTTTATAAAATAACTTGACTTTGGCTGCATTCACACAAGTTTTCTTGTTAAAAATAACTTCAAAACAACTTTTTCTATGTTTACACCTTGTGTCCACTCTACTCTGGTGTTTTGGCATGCCTAACACAGAGACTTTTGGAAACACTGCAGACCTTGATTTAGTTAGAAGACTCCAGGCTCGCATTGTAGTCTGGATAGACAGAAACAACTGAGGATTTTGGAAATCATGACGCAGACTCCCACATTCACGTCCTGATTGGATTTAATCAGTCACAACTGGTGCTTTTCTGATTCATCACGTCTTTAACACATGAGCCTTTACTGGAAAAAAAATCAAACTATATCAGCCTGTGTATATCTGTGAGCTCTGGATGCCAGCAGTTAATTCAACAGGGGTAATGTATATCTGACCTTGTTGTCTATGCTAACAGCAGTTAAATTATGCATTTATCAGGCTACTACTGCCTACATGTGAAAGGGGCAAACAGCACCATGAGCACACTTCATGTGAATGATCATGTGATCATGGTGCTGTTTCAGATTAGTCTGAATGGTGATTAGTTCTGATAAATTCTTGTCTAAATGGAGATCATTTTAGGTTGAAATGCCATTTTAAAGACAACCATCCAAGTGTGGCTGTAACTTTTTTGTATTTTTTGGGCGAAGATTAAGACTACAGGCTTTATTGCCCCAAAAGTAGATAAGATATATACTACGCTATTTTGTCTACTTGAGAAAGCATATTGGGCTCAGTGGTTATCTTGGGGGTTCACAACCCCAGTAAAGTTCAGTTCCTACGAGTACAAATTTATTTACATATCAGCATCTTCTCTATTTTGAAATCTTTAAGGTTAAAGGCTGACAGATAAAACAAAGGAAAAGGAAAAAAGTGTTCTTTAGCTGGGCAAATCAACAATCTAAGTGTTGGCCATCTTCATTTTCATAAATAAGGCAGCTATTGCCGTACATGTGCCTCTTTGTAGTGTTGAAAAATCCCATGAACCAAACTACTGGGCTTTATTTCAAGATGTGAAAGCAACAATCTGCTAGTCTGTCTCCATACTCTTAGGGTACTTTTGAACACATTTGCTAAAATAGTATGTGGGACTGGCTCAAAATAAATTACAGTATCAGTTAAATCATCACTGAGGAACATGCAGATCCCCTTGGCTCTGTTTGAGTCCTAGTATGGAAAGAAGGCTTATTTCGGGTTTAGCTTGTCCAACTATGGCACGCTAAAGTATGTTATTGACATGATTTTTTAGTTGGTCAACAGTTATCACCCACGTGGCTTTGATTAAGCCACAAAACCTCAAATGAACATCTGAAGTTGATCTGCGGCCGAAGGGTAAACCTTCCGCCCCATCTGCATACTCTTCCTACATTCATCCACTTTTCAGACTCTCTCTCACGTGTTTGAATATTTTTTTTCTGTATGTTCGCCTCTGTATTTTAATATTTGCACGAGCCACTTTAAGTGTGTTATGTACTGTACTTTGATTCACTCTGTTTGTGATTACATGTGTTTCAGCATTTGAACTTGCTAAGTGATGTGCCAAAAATGGGTATGTGTTGTGGAGATGGGGTGTTCAGAGTATCCTGGGTTACCAAGGTTACCAAACTGAATCGTCCCCTCAGACATGGCTGATCTACATAATTTGGTGGTATCATTCACAGCGTCTCACTGTGCGGGTGATGAATGGCACCCGCAGAAGATAATATTTCTGCTTGGATGTAATAAATCTTATGTAAAGTGCTCCAACGCTTATATAGCAATGGCAGAGATGTGGTAAAGAAAAAAATAGTGCACTTATTTTTTTACACTCCCTCCATTTCTCTTTTTCAATTTTTCCCTTCTCATTGTCTTTCAGGCCAAGTTGCTCCCATGAACAGCAGGAGGTCCAAGTGGTATGTCCAAAAATTGTGTTGCTATCTGAAATATTAGTCAACAATCTATGATCATGTACTAGACATTTCACTGAAGTTGTTTTTCTTTGTATACAATAGATGTGCTTGGGTTCTATAGTGTGTGGTTTATGATGAGGCTGATCTCCTCAGAGACGTCCTCTCTGCTGCTCCCCTACCTGTTGTATTGATCGCAGCCCCAGTCATCCCCTCACAGACAGCCCGCAGTGTCCTGCTATTACTAAACCAGCCCCTGGGTCATGAACTTGTGACCTCCTGCTGCTCAGCGCTGCTCAGTAAGGGGCCATGACCCCCACAAGGGGCTGGGAGGCCAGGGACATTCAGGATAGCTGTTTGCGTTATTCATAGCTCCTCGATCATCATGTTTTTGCATGTGTTTATCATGCATTAGCACTTATTAAAAAAAACAATAAAAACTGGAAACAGCTTTGTGATAGAGATTCGGACTTGGCTACATTCTTTGTGATACAACAAAGCTTGTAGCAAATAAAAATAGATGTTGAGTGATTTGAATGGATATAGACTTCTAAAGGTAGATCTGTGCAAAAACAGAGCCAAATAGTCGCTGCCGGGGAGAAACATTGTAGCTTGTTTGTTAATTTTACTTAATTTTATAAATCAATGCTAACGGCCACCATTTATACCAGTCTTTGGATTTAAGAAACATGCAAGTATCTGACTATCTTTAAAGACACAATACCAACCAATGACTGTAAAATGATGTATGACATGACATTCTCAGAAGTGAAGCCAAAACATCTTGATTGCCCCCTGCTGTCTTGCTGCAGTACAGGTCATAATTTCCGCCTCTCCATGTTAGCAGAAGGGCTAAGGGCCAAGAAAAGAAAGGGTAAAGAAAGCACATGTCGAATAAATATTCCCCAATAAAAATCCCACTAGTATATGATCTGGTATTTACATTCTGATACAGCTGGTTACAGTTAATTATTTGATGCTAAAAAAAAGGGTGTCAGCTAATTCTTATCTGTAACTGAGTAGCATAGCTGCATGGGCAGGACCTTAATACCGCATCTCCAACTGCGGATAACTATTGCGTAGAATCTGGCCCCACCAGCACAAGATGGCAGCACCTGTATCAGGGATATTTTGGCTTAATTTCTGTACAGTCAAGAGAGTGGAGACTCTTCGCACTGATGATGCAGTGTTTAATTATTTTTAAGACATAGACTTTTTCATACATCTCCCAAAAAGTAAAGGTTTTGAACATACAGGGCTTCCACACAAAAACAGCAATATGCAAATTAAATGCAAACTGTGTGTGCTGCTTGTAGTTTAATGTGATATATGGTATCACTGCTCTAAAAGTCAAAGTCAAAAAATGTCTATTTATTCCAAAGGTTACTAATCACAATTGTTTACTAATTAAGTTTTTCGATCTCCTTCTTCCCATTATGCCTGTTTTTAATAAGCTGAGAGTCAGGTGTACTTGACAGTAATGAATGACTGATTTTAGCTGATCGTTATTGCTGCCCTCCTCTTGCCTGTGATGCGCAGTTAATGTGTGTGTGCGTGCAAGTGCATGTGCGTGTGTGTGCGTGTGCCGCGGCTGCCTAATAAAAGGGATAATTGTTCCATCTTTGCTTGCAGACACATAAAGCAGTGTGTATTGACTGCTGACAGGCTGTGATTCCAGTAAAGCTAATGGCTTTCTCAATTCTCCTGCTCCATCCATCAGGCCCCGAGAGCACCCCGTCATGTTTTCAATTAATGAAGAGAAAACCATAAAAAAGTTAAAAGGCACTGTGACACAGTGGACGACAGAGTGTACACACACTCAGACAAGGGCACACACACAGAATTTGTAATCGCCGATATGAAATATACACACACACGCGCACACATACACAAAATTGCAGTTTGAAAAAACGAAACAAACTTGAAACTTAAAAGCTCTCGAAGCTTTTTTTTTAAACCATGACACACACACTCACACACACACACACACAGACTGCAAAACTATCATATCTGTTGTTTGCTGTGGGTTTGAAGCCTGTCTCTGTCTCAACTTCACACCCTCAGCTTGTAATCATAATGTATATGTATTCTGGTGGTGGGCCTGCTTAGTTTGGGTGCAGCTTGGTGGCTTTATGTAGGAGATAAAGGGAAACTTCCGATCTGCCTGGGTGAGCGATAGTAAAGCCCTCCAATTCAGGCAGGAAATTATGGAGTAAGTGGCTTGGTGGCTGATAGTCAAATGAAGCCATGGTGGCTGGATACCTGCTCTAATTAACCAGCTGGCAGGTTTCAGCGAGATCAGGAATACCTACCGGCTAACCTGATGACAAGACCAGGGTGCACATGTCCGTAAATATGCAGGATAATGCAAACACATACAAAAGTACAGATACTTACTTACAGACATGCAAGCAGGCCAACACAAATCAAAAGATACCTGCTTGATCAAATCAATCAAAACCTTGCATGTTTGTGAATTTAAAAACCACAGTGAAGTAACATGCTTTCTTACTAACTGAACAATTCCCTAGTTATATTCTGTCTCATAATCACTTTCCAAATAAGATCAATAGCAAAGGACAAAACGAGCAGAAAACATAATCTTAACATTTTCTTTTCTAACACAGTTAGCAGAAGAGCCCATTTTCCATAAACAATTCCCTCCACTGACTAATGACGGCTCATGTCTGAAGATCAGCAATCTAACGATCACATCATCAGGCGCTTTACAGAATTAATTTTAAATGACTGACAGTCTTTTATATGCATATCACTTATCTCTGTAGTTCTCCATTACTTATAGAAAATGGGGAAAACACTGTTAGCAAAACAATCAAGTGTATAAGAAAAAAAAATGTTAATGTTAAATTAAATAATCAATTATTACTAATAACTGTATTGTGTTTAAAGGACCAACTGCAG
>JAPZDY010000024.1:14520032-14548172 GCA_029783645.1 Ctenochaetus hawaiiensis
TAAAGGACCAACTGCAGTATTTAAGTACTCGAGTCAATCACTTTTTGTTACCGCAGAGTATAGAGTTACATTACTGGGAAACAGAAGACTATATAAACTCTTGGAAATATTGGCTAGTGAGGAAGAGATGTATGCCTTTTCTAAAGTTTTTATTTGCCAGTCGGCCATCACCGGTGATGTGAAAGTAAGCTAAAAAGAAAAAAGTGTCACAGGGACAAGAGTGCCTGCCGAGACATATTCAACATGACTGCCACATTCATGGAGTCTGCTGACAATGTTTAATCAACATAGGCATATAAAACATGTATTTCTACTGCTGGTTTCACTGGAATTAATCAGGAAAAATTCTAAGGTTTAGGGTTAGAGTTAGATCATTTACTTAAATATTCCTGGATTTTTCTTGCTTTTAGGTCTGTCACACCACTTATACATGTTTGACACTACGCAACTACGAGAGCTTGCGTATGTGAGTACTTTTGATTTACTACAATGGTAGTTCAAACCTTTAGCCCTTCCGCTTCCTGACCAGTAATAAGTTTAATAAGATGAAAATTTAAAGCGGGGAAAAGAGAAGTTAACTTGGTGAGAATGACTCGGTAGAAATCACATGAGCGTCTTGTGCTGTGCCTGCACGCCTCTTCACTTAAACCAAACAGAGCTGAAGGTGAGAAAGCTACTGGAGGATAGATGAAGACGGCATAATCATGCGTGGGAGTAAGATATAACCAATGCTTGTCAATCATCATCAAGCGCCCTTCTTGGTTCTCGCAGTTTGACTTTCCTCCTCGTTCGGGATAAGTTCCAACTCGACACACTTGCTGCTTTTTGAATTTGACGGAGTTATTTTTCACTTTGCTTGTGCATGCTGAATGTGACACATACCTTACTCTGTCTCACTAACACACATGTATTTTCATAGCAACGTATTTTCAGAGGGGAGAAAAAGGAGGAATGGCAGCCGAGGATAAATGCATTTTTCATTATTATAGATTCTCTCCACTTCTCCGCTGGCAGTGAGAGCAACCTCTGCTTAAACATCTCTTCTCTGCCCCTCGGCGCTTCCTTGCGTTTGGACGGCGGCCAAGCAAAAAGTAATTTAAACATTACAGGAAATTAAATCTCACATTTCCAATTTTTACCCTAAAGTTTAAGTACAATGAAAATGTCACCCATGAATTATGGAATCAAGCTGCATTTCTCCTCCAAACTTTAAACTGTAAATGTAAATGTCCTTGACAACAAGGTGGGCACTTGGAGGCTCCTCCGCTCCCTCCCCCTGATGTGGTGCTACAGCCAATCAGAGGCAGATAAAGAAGAGGAGAAGATAAAACCGTTTTGTTTGGCTGTGTTTCTCTGCTGGAAAAATGAAAAAAAGATCAGACGAAAGTGAGATGCAGTGATCACTATCGGCTACATTTTTTCATCTGATTTGTATTTTTCTTGCAATGGTAAGAATATCGTACTTCAGCTTATGGTTTCAAATCTATTTTCAGGGCAAACTGTTGAATCTTTTGCAAAGACATCATCTGGTCAATATCATCTATCACAGTATCTAATGTTACATCTTATATTAAGACATAATACCAGTCAAGTTCACAGTTATCCTAAGATCACCTGTTAAAATATGTCATTGTGATATTTCATTCTCTAAGCACAGTATTACTGCAAAGATAATACATCCACTTGATATGTCTCACACCCAGACCAAATTATATTTACTGCTAAATCACATTTCTGATGGCGCCGCATTATTAGAAAATTACATGTTGTGCGTTTGATTTATGTCCCAGCATATCTAGAGAAGAAAAAAAAAAAACACATCCACCCTCCCACGCTTGCAGGTGAGATGAGTTCCTGCAGATTGCTGTTAGTGTCATCCTCCGGGCGAAGTGTTGTATATTAAAGAGACATCGCAGTGGATTGTCACCCTGGCGCCTCACCACCTAGCAATGGGCCATCTTTAATTACGGTCCGACAGAGGTGAATGCATCAGAAAAGGCCTGACAGAGCGGCCAGTGTGTAGATTATTTTAATTTGCGCCCCGCCCCCAGGTGAGCGATGCGGCCGGCCTTGACCCTCCTCTGACTGCATGGATTAATGCCTGGTAATGACTGCTGAGGCTATCATTGCGGCGGGCATCATTAATTATCCTTATTGATTGTTGCTCTCAGAGATAAAGCGTTCTGCTGACTGGAAAATACCCTCCACGCGCAAGGTCAAGGTAAAAAAAAAAAAAGTGGAACTTAGATAATCTCATAGAGGCCACCACACCTACTATTGAAGATAAATATGGCTGCCGCCCACTGGGCCTCATGCTGCTAATGTCACACTCTCTCTATCCTGTCCTTCGCTCCTGTCTACTCCTCTCTTCCTTAATCTATCTGTCTCATCATTTCCTGTCGACCTGTCATTTTCTCCCAACAGGGACTGTAAGAGAGTCCAACAGGAAACTTAAGCAGGTTACATTAGGTCTACACAGAGAAGACACACAGTTTTAGCATGTGTGCGCATAGACTAATGATATGACGGAAAAAGCTGGTGAGAAATGAGGGAAGATGCTGGGAGAAGGAGAGGAAACAGTTGGAGGATGGCAGGAAAGAAGCGACAGGGAGCACAGGGAGACAGTAGTGAGGTATGCTAGCAGGCATCTGTAGTGCTCAGGCAGATTAAGTTTCCGCTGCTGCCATAATGGAGGAGACAGCAGGAAGTCAGGGTTTTATATTTACACTACTCCAAATCAGCCTGGAATCATTTAATGGAAACAGGCACACACACCCTTTTTACTAATATCTGACTCTCTGTCCCAGCCCAGTGTCCACTCTGAGTTTATCGCACAAAATCACACAAAACCTAACCAAAGTAAAAACTATTGGATGATTCAACGCTCAATGATCATGTATTTTCATGTCCAAAGCTGCCGTTTCTAAACTTCTCACTTTCAAAAAATTCTGAGCAAGGAAACATGGCTTTAGATGAAAAGATCAATACCATCATCATGTCAACACAGTCAACATTAAATACTAAAAGAAGCTGTTTAGGGTATCTTGGTTGTTAAATGACATTCTTGGCTGTGAAATCATAGTTGCTCATTTGACAGTAAGGGGGCAGGTTCGTTTTTAAGCCTGCCTCCTTTGCAAGATGCCTGCTGTGTTTCTCTGCCTGTGTGTGTCTGTGTGTGTCTCCCCTTCCTGACTCAAACAGGCTGATCCAGCAGACAAGAAGTGAGTGTGACAGAAATGTATTCTCTTTTCAAACGCTGGTTGGAGAGGCTGCCGTAGCACCTCTCTTGTCCTCTCTCTTGCTTGCCTTCTCCAAGCCTTGTGATTGGCATGCCTTCATATGTGGATCCTGTTCTTCCTGCGACTCGCCTCCTTGCACAACTAGCTGGTGTCAGCCAACAAACAAGTAAAAATAAATCTATCCCAAAGCTTAAGGGCAAGAAGAGGTAGAAAAGGTACAGAGGAAGAAAAACACTCATTTATAAAGGTTGATATGGTCCTGCAAGGGAATATTCTGGTTTTAACGTTCTTAAAACTAATATGACAAATAAATTTAGATCCACACAGCTGGTTTTGGTGGTCTTGATCCATAAATGCACTTTGCCTGGGTTTCATGAGGCAATAGAGACACAGGCAGTGGAGGTAGGGCAAGATGAAGGAGCAGTCTGTCTTTTTTTGTTAGTACCTGTTTGAAGTGTATCAGAAGAAGCTTTCCAAGGTCTGGAAATTCATTACTGGACAGCAGCTTTGAAAGAGGTCTGTTGGATGTACAGTATATGGGATTTTGTGTGTGTGTCTGTGTGTGTGTGTGTGCGCGTGTGTTTGTGTGTGTAAGCCTGCAGCCCATTGTATTCAGAGTGGAATTGCTAAGCAGTAGCCTGAGGCCATGAGAAGGAAGCTATGGCCAGGTATGGCTAGCCATTACTGCAGGGCATCAGACTCCATCAGACTCTCTGGAGAAAAGATCACACGGGCCATACACACCCATATAGGAAGTGTGTGTCTATTTGGGTGTGTGTGTGTGCATGCATTTTGCGACAAAGACTAGAGAGTAAAACACACCATTTATGTCTCCATTGTAAAGCCTTTACAAGATGCAGAGCATTTGAACTTGGATTGTGATCTTATTCAGTGATAAAATGACTTGTTTGATCTGGATCAAATGACCCTGCTGAGTGTGTGTGTGTGTGTGTATGTGTGAGCATATGGAATAGAGGTGTAAAGAAAGCTGAGAAAGTGAAGTCAGACTGTGTTGTTGTACAACTGTTGGCAAATCAATACATGACCACAACACTGACAGGAGAACCCAATCAGGGGCCAAAGGACAGAGGTACAACTACAACGCTTACAAACACACACGTTTACATGCAGAAGTATTGAAAAAAACTGCTGCACTGTGCTTCTTCTTCTACTCTTATCTTTTCATAACTTTGATCAAACATTAGATTACAACTGAAAGTGCCTGAAGTTTTCATCAGGATATAAGATCCTTGGGGCAAAAGAACAGACTCTCCTCAAGGACAAAGATCAGTTAGATGGGCTCGACAGCTACGAAAGTCCCAGTATACATCAATCCTGTTGTGTGACGAGAACTAATCCTGCAATACACAGTATGTGGTTCAGATTGCTTCAGATATTAACTGCAATGTAATATAATGTGCTCATTCTTTATGCAAGAGATAAGAGAAGACATATTACACCTAAGTTTTTGATAAATATGATATGAACCTCCTTTTTTGTTAGTGCAATATCTAAAACAAATCTGACTTATAAAATGTTTTGCATTCACTCATGGGTGGAAGGGACAGGTTAAGTTATGTGAGAAGCACCTATATGATAAACACACACACATGCAAAACAATTTAAGGACGAGGGGGGGGCTGGGGTGTAGTAGCATGATGCCCATCTATCTTTCTGACATCTCCTAACCCAATCCCACTGGGGCTAACTGAATTCAATCCTCAACATTAGATAAGCACATACACCCTCCCCTCTGCATGCGTGTGCGTATGTGTGGCTATGAACATATCACACACATAGCAGCAGGTTTAGATTGTTTCTACAGTCAAGTGTTCCTGTTCAGGTCACACTGAAAGAGGGGGATGGAGGCAGAAATCAAGAGAAACTAGAATTACTGCCTTGTGGTTTTATGCCTCTGCAAACAGGTCAAGCTGCAGTTAACGTCCATGTTTGTCCAGACTCATATATGTTGAGTAGACTTTGAAGGAATTTATTAAAAGGTATTAAGTATATTATTTTGGCGAAATAGCACCCATCACTGTGTGAATTGGCATGTAGGATTTAACTAAATAATTTCCAGCATAAAATGTTTTCACATAGAAACTATTTATACAGCTGATTATAGAGGACTGATATAGAGCTTCACCACGTGGTGCAACCACAATCACCTGAAATTGGAGATCCGCAAAACAAGTGAGCTTGTGATGGACCACAATACTTCAAATATGGATGTCATCACGAAGAAGCTACAAATTCTTAAATGTGGATGCTTCATACACATCTTTAACCCAGCACAGATGATCTAAACATTCAGCATAGTTTCAGAATAAGTGTCAATAGGTCAATATCAAACCAAATGTAAAATATGGTCACAGTCTCTCCTTATGTTCCTGAGTTATGGCATTAAATAATGGCCAGAAATGTGTTTTTTCAGAACATTATGATGTCACGGTGAAGTTAAACTTAGACTTTTGGGATATTCAATGCCCTCATTTAATTCTTTTATTCCAATAGATATTTCTGTGAAATAATGTCATAACAAGAATACTAATGTATTTTTTTTAATGTCAAAGTGACCTTGAACTTTGGCCTTTGACCACCAGATCCAAATCATCTTTAAGTCCAAGTGGACCTTTGTGTCACATATGAAGAAATTTCCACAAGGTTTCCTGAAATATCACACTCACAAGCATAGGACAGATGGGTGGAAGTATGGACAGACAGATAACCTGAAAACACCAAGTGTCCAGCCACGGCTGTGACCAGCGCAGAGGCATAAAAAGCCAACAGACCAGGTAGACAAAGAGAGACCCTGGCAGAGACAGAGGGAGAGAAAGAGGTTTGACGTTGCCTGTCTGGTGGGAGTCCATCCTCTGTTTCTCCCCTCACCTCCCCACCCCCCACTATCTTTCTCACTGTCTACCCCCTGCCTTGTACCACCCCCATCCCTCCAGTTCTTCCCTCTCAGCAGCGCTCCGCTGATTGTTTGGGCTTCCTGGTGCCTATCAGGCCCATCGCTCTATGTTTCCATCAAACGCAGCATTTATCTTATCATTGCCTTGACAACTGCCTATTAGTCCAAAAGAGTCTGCAGGCTCTGTGTTCCCATGGCGATGACATGGTGACATTGCTCGGCAGCTCTGAACCGCCTGCTGAGGTAGTGTACCCTTTCTCCTCTCCTCCTCTCACCCTGTTTTTCCCTCTGTCCTCCTCTTTGCTGATCCCTTTGCCTCCTTTTTCTCCCTCTTTTGGCAGCAACCTCTCATCCCTTGAGCATGCAACTCATAAAAAGTGTGTACACATGAGTGTGCATGTGCGAAACATGCACATTTATGGACAACAGAAGGGAAATTCTCCAGCTTGTGCCTATTTGCCAGTTTATATAAATGGTGTGTTGTTTAGTGTCACCAAAGAGGGCAGAATAGAGGTTCAACAAACACCTGGTGAGAGCTTCTACAACTATGTTTTTTCCATGTTCTGTAACAGTGTTTAAGGCGTTATATGACCTCATTAGTGTCATTTATCTGACAGAGATTTAAACACTCCACTGGAAGAGAGAGGAAAAAGATGCAGTCACCTGTGATGACAAGAAAGGAGGAAAATGATTAAGACAGCATGACTCTGTCCTGTAACACCCGTTTGTTCTGATGCTTATCATCAATGGCAGCATGTGTCATTACAGAGAAACACAATATTAACAATTACAACTGCAGCCTGAAGAGCAGAGAGATTGCAAGCAGAAAAAGGAGAGAATGCATTCATATTTTTAGAATAACAGGCTTCAAGCCCCTAAACTTAGCCTTTTATTCCCTGCCAGTATTATTTTAGGATAAAGAATAGTGGTTATCAAACAATAACCAGGTGAGTGTTTTTATGTGAAGCACAAACTTGGATGAGGACAACTATAAATGACAGTGTTGGAACATGTGTGGTGCTGACTAAAATCCTGTTTTCTCACTTCCTCTTTGCTCACTTCCTCTTGTAATTTTACTGGGCTCCTGGGAGTATTATTACGAGAATTCACAGCAGTTTATAGGGTTAACCTGCAGAACTGCATCCCCTTGTCTTATGCTATTTCTGCAAGGTGTCTTAATTACAACTTGTAATCTGGCATTTGAATTTGTGCTTCTTAAAAGAACAGGAGAGATAAAGACACACTTATGCAAACACTATAATTTTACCTCTTATCAGCATGTTATCCTGTGGTCAGTGATTCAGTGCATTAGCTGTGTAGCTCTCTCACTGAATCTGAACGAGGGAGGAAGGGGTCTCCGAGGGCAGCTCAAAGGGGCCCAGCTCTAATAATAGAGTGTAAATCTCAGTCATTACTGCTCTGACAGGACACTGTGTCATCATTGTCTGCCGCACAAGTCCACAAGAGTGGGGAAGCTTCAAGTTAACTACTGGTTTTATTGTGGGCAGCCCAGAATCCCTTGTAGTTTGGTAAATGACAGAGTGTGAGGGGAGTTATGAGGGCAGCACATAGGATGTTTGATCCAAGCCGCAACAACAGATATCATAATTTAATACTGATCTTTGACTTGCTGCTCATCGATCAAGAAGACTATCATGAGACCAAAAAATCATTTGCTCTACCAAAAGGTTTTCCTAAGTGCAAATATGCAGAAGTTCCCAACAAACATGAAAACTACTGTTCCTACACAAGTACTTTATAGGGCTGCTTTCCGCTGTTAAAACAGCATCCCACTGAGACTGACATTCCATATCCTGTTAAGCAGGAAATCATCACTGGTCTCAATAACGGCGGCCAATAAAATCAAATTTCAGCATCCATTGATTTTTATTTCATAGTAAATGGCAGGTAACAAACCGCGGAGCTGCTGAGAGCTGCAGTGTAAATGCGCCTCTGATAAACAGTTAAAGAAGTCCATCCGCTCTGCTGAACTGCAGCTTGGCGGCAGAAAAATCAACACTAATCTGATGAGAGGCAGCAAAACAAATTCTACTGTTGTGCTCTTGACACAGAACTCAAGGGACAGGGGAGGAGAGGAGACATGTAAGAAAGAAGCCAACAGGTGAGAAAAGACAAAGGAGCTGAAAAGACACATTTGAAAGGTGGTAAAAATAACAGGATAGAGGCTATGTACATGAAGATGGAGAAAATTAAAAAACTGGGAAATTAGGGTTGAACGATTAAATTAATTCACAGATTTTTCTCACTCATTTTTTCCTTTTGCCTCTTTGATGGTTCTTTTTCTTAAATGACTATACCATGGTATGAGCTAACTGACTACAAATCATGTATATTTTTGTTGACAACATCAGCTGTTTTTTAAACCCTATTTTCAACACAAATCAATTGTTTTTGGAAGTTAGGGTCAGATAATGAAACAAATGAATAAGCTATTTGGATTTTTGGGGTGATTTTGTTATTTTTTTTTTTTTAATGTAATGGTCTGCATCTGAATGAGTGAAAGCAGCTAATCAGTTACAAGGCAGTCATTTCTGCAGGTGTGTGTGGTGCGAAACACACACACACACAGGTCATACACACATGCTTGTACAAATATATCGGCAGTTACTGGTTGTTCGCTGACAGTGGTTGACTGGAGTATGTTAACATTTCGCAAAAAACCCAATGAAAATCAACTTGCAGACTTGAAACTTGCTTTAAACAAGTAAAACAATGAACATTCAACATTTAAGGTCAAACTCATGTCACAATGATATACTACTCTCTTTTAACAGTGCCTTTACATCTTTGAAAGTTACAATATACTGGCATACACTCAAAGCAAATGGCTGGAATTCAATCCAGAATCTAAAAACTGGATAGCAGTAAGTGCTGCTGTAATAGTTTGTAGACTATTTTACATGCAGGTTGTAGATGAAGGGTTAAAACATGAGTTTGTCTGCGCAAGAATACCAAAAACTATCTTGTATGTTCTTTTGACACATTTCTTGAGCTCCCTACAATCCCCTTTCTCTATATTTTTTCCTCTTTCTCTGTTGCCTTTTACCCTTTAGTCTTTGTTGTCTCTGTGCTCTTTTTGGAGAAAAATGCCAGTTCAACAGAAACGTCACATCCAGGATGAGGGGCTTACTTTTGTATCTTCTAATTGAAGTGCCTTGCTACCTTAGTGTCTGACAGCTCCTTTTGACAAGTGATGTGTTTTTTGAAAGTGAATCAGCTTTCTTTGGCTCTGAGTGTTATAGACAGCAAAGATCAGTGAGGGTCAAGCTGAATGCTGGGCTCTATACTGAGATACTGCTGCCTCCTGCCATCAGAAAGCTTGTCATTCATCTCATCGTTAATCCTGCCTTCTTCCTTCAGCAGATACATTGTTTTCATGAGTTTTTTCCCCCTAAAATATCAAACAAGAAAAGCAGACATGCAGTTCACCAGCCCAAGTTAAAAAATGCTTAAAGGCACACATAAATGATTTTATTGTAACATTGAGTTTAATTACAATATGTAATGTGAGAGAAGTCATTGTACTGAAGAACTAACAGATAATTATCACCTGACTGATGTTTTAGCATCTTTCAGCACACTGTTTTGGTTTTATGACCCACAAATGCATGTTTTTATTTGCATCTTAGTGGTCTCATAGATGGTCTAATAAACCAGACATATGCTACTTTCCTAGCATTAAACAACATTCATAAAAAAAAGGTAATTGCTTAAAACAACCTGTTTGTATTTTCCTCACAAACAACCTGATCAGGGATTTGCAAGCAACGACTTGCCTCTCTGAGTAGCAAGGAGACCTTTGTAGTGCCATAAAACATGCGTGCAACATCAGAGGCCACAGTTTGCATCCTGTCTCCCACCAACTGTGGGTGTTGGTTTCTTTTGACCATAACCACAATCTTCCTCAAACCTTAACCAAGTAGTTTTATGGCCTGAAAACAATCAAAAGTTACCACAGAGGTGACAGATCAGAAGTAATTCACTTTATGAACGGTCGTATAAATCACTGTGGAAAATACAGAGAGAATACCTAATTTTGTCATTTAGGTAAGGGGATTTGCCACATAAAAACATATCCACTTACAAAAGAAAAGAGAAAAATCAGAGCTGGCTGGCTCTACCTTTTACAGTAGCTGCCCTGGGCAGATTCTTAAGATCCACCTTTACCAACGATGCTGAACTACTGAAGTGATAGTAGGTGTTATTTTCAGTGTTACCATGTCCTTCCATGATCCTTGTGGGATTTTATTACAAAACGTGATGTCTCAGGCATTCATCCTTTGGTCTGTGTCTTGTGGTAATAGTGGTGTAGCACAAAACTCATCCATACCCTGCAGCTTCTGTATGTATAATCCCATCTTTGCTTGCACTGTTTAGAATTGCTCTATCAACAGCCAGACCGTGAACCTTCAATTAAATCTTTGACCAACACACACAGCCAGTACTCATCACTGGAAGTCAGCCACATCCACATGGAAAGGAAATATAGCAAGAATCGAGTCTTTTTGTCTGGAAAACTTCCTAAATGTTACTCCCTCTGCCTCTCCTTGGCATCTTCCCACTTTACCACTCCAGCTCTGTGTGTGTGATATTATGAAGAACAGATTTTCCAGAAAGGAAATGAAAGGGCTTGTTAGCAGAGGAGAGAGAGAGAGAGAAAGAGAGAGATCAGAGGGCCAGTGTTGAGGCTGACAACAGCCTGGTCTCCCAGCACCATCGACCGACCCACCCAGCAGCTAGCCAGCCTTCACAGGGCTGCATAAATCCACATGCAGGTCACATTACTGCTAGCCTTCATCAGTGTTTACTGGCATGTTAAAGATTGTAATAACATCGGTCAGGACAGAGATTTTTAATTTAGATGTTTTTTTTAAGGGTTTGTGACCCAGCTGTGGTGAGGGGAGACATAGTCAGAAAGAGACAGATGCTGGCACAGAAGAAGAGAGGTGTAACCACATTTGGACTGAGATGAGAACGGGCCTGCAAGGTCATGCTCTATAAACACTCTTCAAATTCGGATGCTAAACTTTTGTTATACATTCTGGGTTCAGTCAACAATTTGTGCATGTCTTCATGTTTTCAGTGGTCATTTGAGTTAAAATAATAAAAGCTGTTTGAGTCATGATGGTAAACATTCAGCTACAGCAAGAGAATAGCCCACAAAAACAACTGCGCACAGGCAAATCTGAAATTCCCCTTTTTACAATCGCCAACATATCTCTCCCTCTTTCCTGCGCTATAACTTCTGTGTGAAGGCCTGAAGCCGAAACATGGACTGTCAGTGTATTTTCTTTGGGTAGCGGGCTATAGCTCCGCTCAACTTAGATATATTGGACTTTGATCAAATACTTGAAAAGTGGCACAAGGACTCTGTGCTTATTTAAACTGTAATGTTCAATACACAAATCAGACTGGGTGCTGTGATGAGGCACACACACGCACATGCACACACACTTGCACATCCCCCCTCTGCCCTATAGATTGTTGCTGGGTTTAAGCTTTAAGAGCCTTGCCTCGCTCAAGGTTATACACCCACTGTTCTGTTCCACTCAGCTGTGTAACCATAACAGTTTAATGACATGGTATTACAGGGCTATCACACTTACAGCATCATGTTAACACCACAACCACTGCCTCAGTCCCACACAGACAGTAGGCTATATCAGATTTAGGCCCTAATCCCACTCATTTGGCCTATTGTTTTGTACTTTCACATAGACTTTTCTTTGTTCATTTTCTTCTTTTCATTTTCTCTTTTTGTTTATTTCTTCACAATGGTGGAAATTTGCAAAAATAAGCCACTGAAGTACTTCTACGGTTGTATTTAGCTTTAATATTTTTTTCTGTGCTATTGTATTTCTTTGTTACACTTCACCTCAGAAGTGAAATTATTTTCTTCCACTGTTATTTCAAAGCTTTATTTACTTTGCAATTTTTTAAAAATCAACTGCATCCTATTAAACATTTTTATACGCAACGACCATATGAAATATGATGCATTTTTGTATAGTACATTAAAGTGTCCAACAGTACATAAATTAATTAAAATTTATTCCTCCTCCCTACAGCATTAAAATGCTGCTTTCTTTTAGTAATCCATCAGTATTTATATTCCAGTAATGTAAGAGAGAGGAATGGGAAGCAAAGCATTCTAAGAAATGTGCACGAGTAATAAGAATTGTTTTTAACAAACAAGTACTTTTGATCTTTCTTTTTAAAGCTGCACTTCTACTCTTCACTCTTCTACTTGAAGTGCAAAGTTTAAAGCTGCCTGGAAGAAAAATCCAATGACGCATTGATGATAGACCGAAATCCAGGACTAGATACATCCTCCAATGCAACCATTCGCAACATCTAGCCACGTTTTTTATACCAAACTATAATTGAGACAAAAGTTGCAAGATACAGTTCTTGGTTTGCCTCTAAAAAAGTAGATATCCCTGTTTTTAAAAACTCCTTCTACAACCTCTGCTCACTGATAAAGTGAGTTGCACACACTGTGGGTGAAAATGGACTAAGCTAACATTAGCTATTTTAATTTTTCTTGTGTAATGTCATTAATCTTTAACATCATGATAATGAAATTAAAATTATCTTGTAGCTACAGTGGTCTGATGAGCTTTTAAATGAAAATTTGAAATCAATAATTATTTCATATTTTTTAATAATACCCATTATTAATCATTATAATAATTATTAAAAGTGGAGAAATTTGGTACTCTGAGTAAGTAGTAACGAAGTATTTTTTTTACTTTTACCTCTCCAATAGCCATTTTTATTTTTATCGAGTTACATTTTGAGTTAATTTTCATGCTAGTAATTGCAGTTTCACTTTTTTACAGATTTTTTGGTTCTCAATCACTGCTAAGACATAACTACATATAATACTGACAGAGGCTATTTTGCAAATGTAAGTCCTATTACATTTGATTCTTTTTCTACATTTTGGTGAAAAAGATGCTGTACAAGTAAAACAGAATTTGTCACAGAATTTTTACTAAAGAGTATTTGGAAATTTGTATTAGTGTTTTTTTTTTTAATAAACTGAATACTTCTTTTACCAAAATCTCTTAGTCATTCCGACGCTGGATACCTCTTCTCTCAGCTTCATTGTCAAAACAGCAAAAGACAAAATATTTCTTGTGTAGTCTGGTGTGCGCAACAAACAAATCTGGCCTGACTTGTTTATTTTGATGCGTTAAACCTGACCCTCGGCCTTAGCCACAACAGCAAACTGATGCCAACCCTCGAAGCAGAGCTTGTCACTTGTGATTTATTTCATATTTCCATTTGATTGGGGGCTGTTTTGGGGTAATCAGGCTCTGACAGTTGGCCCTGTGCTGTGGCTGAGCTGTTTACATAGCTCTGTTGGAGACATGTTGACACTGAGGAGAGCTGAGACGAAGAGCCGTGCTGCTCTCAAGGTCTGGACAGTATTTGGATATAACTTGGCCTGTTGTGGCGAAGATCAGGTCAACAAGGGCAAAGGAAGAGGGTAAAAACAGGCTGGACAAAGGACAGGCAGAATAAAGGGAAATTAGAGTGGAGTGAAATATATATATAGTAGTGTTAAAGGAAAAATCCATCCTGATCTAACTTAAATACCCTTAAAAGCAGCTACTAGCGAAGGCTCTGTATTTCTTGGCCCATTTTGTGGTTTGGTGGCACACTGTTTTTCTTTCCGCCAATAAGTGGGTAGAATTTAATCATGTTAAAACATCAACATTACGCAGAATCTGGTGTCAAGTACAGTCATGCAGGGAAAAAATGCATCAGAAAAAAGTAAAGATATCAATTTCTTTTCCAAAATTAACTGAAAAAACTGAATGACACATAGCTGACTTTAAAATGTTCTTAAATAAGAATTGTGATAAAATATTTACAACTTTACCCTCTATACAAGATTGGCATCAGGTCACTTTTGAGACTGTAGAACACCACTTACTGAAGCAGAGGACAGAAGAAGGTTGAATGACAAAAAGGAGTTAAGTTTGGAGTGAGGACCGCTGGGCTGAAATGGACTAAAGAAAACTCTAAAACCAAACTGGGAAAAAAACACCTTTCTTTCCATGATCTCACTTGCAGGGTTCATATCTGTGAAAGTGTCCTCATATGCCCGAAAATGAGATGATACCAAACGTCTGCAACAAGTCTTGAAAAAAGTGAAATTCCTGAGATAGAACATACAGCTGGAGCTGTCACAATGAAAAGAGGAGATCTCATCTCCTCTTTTTCTCAACAGTAAAAGACCCCATAGATAAAGTCAACAGCCCCCATTGCACCTGCTCCAGCGGAAGGCCCCAGGTCACTGACAAGAGACGAAAAGACATGTTTGTGAACTTTCCAGTGAGCTAGTGGAATATTGAACTTTTTACATTGAGTTGCATCAAAAAACCTGAAAAGTTTGGAGAGTCTAATCAATTTACCAAAAGGTTTCTGTTTGACTGCAGAGCAAGAGTCAAATCTTTGAAAAGCAGAGGCTGACATCCTTGAAAAAAAGGCACGCACTGAACCCACGCCTTTGTATTCTTTTGGTCTTTGTTTGTAGAAGGTTCGTACATGGAGGAGGAGGTGGTTGGCTCTGAGTATCAACCTCAAGTAATATCGCACACACATGCGCGCACACACATTTGTTCAGTCTTTAAAAGAAATGTATAATGCTGTTAGATATTATTTTAAGTCGAGGTACTGATTTCAATGCCAAATGTCAAATCAGATGTAGATGACTGGGAGGGATTTTTATGCTAATAAGGTGGTTAATATTCTGATGATATGTCTACATGAAGCCTGAGTGTGTTTTAATATCCCACAGTAGGTGTGTGTGTGTCTACCTCCACAATGAGACGGAGATGGTGCACCCAGGGGCGAGCCAACGCACCAGCTAGCCTGTGTCGGCTCGACTGGAGCGCCTTGCTGTTTTACCGCAGGAAGTAACACAAAAGAGCAGCAGGAATGTTTATGAGCACCTCAATCCCTGAGGACCTGCGGGCTGACCTGATTATCGCCTGTCTGTAATTCCACAGTCGGCAAGGTGCTGCTTCTCCTGGAGGGGTTTGAAAGGGTGTGAGTGTGTGTGTGTGTCTGTGTTCTATCACTGATAGGTATCATTAAACATCATTAGAGGGTTGGAAGAGTCTCAAGCTGCTTTGGTTTTTGTGTGTCAGACTATACTGTCAGACGCACTCTAGGAAGATCACTAACAGCGCAGCCCTGAAGATACACACACACACGTTTAAACACACACTGACACACACACACTGAAAAGAGGGTATTTATCAGTCGAGCTTGTTTTGTTATTGCATGCATTCTTTTGACATGAGCTCTGACTGTGGCCTTTGTAAAAGAGGAAATCAAATAACAGGGCCAACAGGAGCAGAGCTACAACCCCCTGCAGCATATACAAACAGAAATAAACCTCGGCTGTCTATATCTAACAATAGGACAACAACTTTTACTTCAAGGCTATTGCGAAGTTTGAGCAGTCATTTAAAAGGTTTGTGTATATTTGTCTCCTTGTGTATTCGGAGATGGCTGGCATCTTCTCATTCATTTCCCCAGACAGTTATTTGTTAAGTTATGTTTAGTATTCACTGCCAGGATGTGTCATGAGCGATTCTGTTGATCAGCTGTTGATTCGTGGGCTGATCCAGGAATGCTGCGGTTAACTGGTTCAGCATGTTTAAATGTAGAGTGCAGCAGTGAGGACCGGGCCCCCAATCAGCCCAGTGACCTACACTGTGTAGAGTGCACAGCCACGAAACATCTCTATCCATCATTGGACGCAGCATATCCATGAACAGACAGTGGACACAATAGAGATCAGAAGAGGCTAAAGCATAGCTGGGTGCTGCCATCTTCTGGCCAGGCGCCACATGAGGCTGGGAAATTCAGCCAGTGGAGAGTATCATCTATGTTTTTTTGTTTTTTTTTACATTACACTTCCTACTGTTTTGCAGTTTAAACAATGATGGATCAATACCAGTGAGGTAAATGCTGCAACACTTTTGGCCGTGTAACATCCTACACCAAAACTTATATTTGTTGCAGCTTAAAAATAAATTTAAAGCAGACAGAAAACACCTTCAGAATGTTCTTTAATCTTTGTGAAACAAGCGAACCACAATGAGCAACTTACAAAACTTCAAAGCTTCAACAAGCCGCAGTTCTTTACAGCCGAATACGCTGTATCTCCTCAGGTGATTGTACAGTACTACAGAGCAGCTGTAAAACCTCCTGGCTACCTCTCTCCAACCCGGCTGAACGCGTCAAGCTAATATGTGGTGACGCGTGGTGAGTTATTGCACTGAGTACCAGGCCGCTGGTTCTGCTCACAGGCCTGGTTTGATCTTTTATTTACACTCCTTTTTGCTCAGGATTTCAGGACAATTTTCCCAGCTCTTTACAGTCAACAAACTACAAAGCAAGGCCCCCGTCTCTGGAAGGCATGTTGAATAGAGAAAAAGACTGCTGGTTTGGCTGCTTGCTTTAGGAACGAAAAATACTAAATCGGTTGAGCCACTTTGGACTTTGTGTTGGCCTGGTAAATACATTGATCTGAGAGTGACAGCTTAGAAATAAAGGTAGGTGGATGTATGGTAAAGGGGCAGCTGTGCAAGAAGTAAGCATACAGGACAACAGGACAACAAACTGAGAGACACACACATACTTCAGACAGACAGGAAGACCATTACATAGTCAAGGTGGACCATTTTGACAGTCAGTACGAATGCATATTCACTCAAGTGGCTGTCTGCATCAGAGAAATAGAGCCACTACCTAAAACTATTATTCCGCCATTAGTTTTCTGCAGGTCACGATTGTGGCATAATGCAATAGCATTCATCTATTTCATTCATTTTAGTTCTTAGAGAGCGACGCACAATTTAATTACCCATCCTTCTCTTTGGCTGTTGGAGCGGGAGCAAGCGCCTCGCCCCCCTCCCTCCACTCACTCACTTCTCGTAAAGGATCGAGGGTGCCGAAACAATGATGGATAGAGTCTGAAAAGTGCATTATTTCTGATGCATTTTTGATTATTTCTACCCTTTCCCTTTTTTTCAGGTAATGCAATAAGCCTGATACGCCCTGAGTTCTGTCAGAGACATGGATATTGCAACAGCTCAGGCATCGCTTTCTATCGGTAGGAAAGTCATTGTTTCTGAAACAAGGAGTTCTCTGGTTTTTTTTATAGCTCTTTTACTCTTTTTCTCCCTTTTTTCATTTTTTCGTCAGAGTCTGTCTGTCTTTGTTCACAGTCTTTGTGATTTTGTTTGTCTATTCGTCTCCAGCTTGGAGAAATTCTCATTTGGACTGGTGCCTTGGATGCCCCAATAGACTGCCACGATAGTTCCTCATCGAAACAATTTCAAGGACCTCTTCAAAGTGAATGAATCAATAGTGCTCATATGTGGGGTTAAAGCAGAGGTTACGCTGATACTGTTCAACTTCAGACACTCCCTTAGCCCCAACATGCTAGCCAGAGCCAGTAACCTCTTGTTTGGTTAATATAATTCATTCTGTAAATAGAGAATATCAATTTCTCTAAATATAACCCCACTTTGCCCTAAACAAATAAATATATATTTAAAAAACACAAAGCACAGGGCAAACCTTAAGGCTAATACTCTAATGTCTAAACTTGGTTTTTCCACAATCAAACAATGCAAATGTTTCTGATGTCTGAAACGTAGGTGCTGCCAGCCAGAATTGATCCCACAGTCCTCAGAGCTATTCTCAAACAAACCAAATGTGAGTGCTGTTCCTTTTATACAGATTGCTTCAGCAATATTTTTCTCACTAAACATAGAACACTTTCCTCACTGGTTTTTCATTAGTTGATATTGACGGTGCATGTAACAAGATTACTCTATTACATATTCTGAATATTTTCTCTGAGAAGCAGTTTACATAAAAACAGTAGAAACTAATTTAAAATTATTATCATTAGCCACAACAAGTCTCTGTTTTGAAAATGTATGAAAAAAATTCAACAGACTTTGTAAAGATTTCTTAATCTGTGTCAAAAATTAAAGATCGTAATAGTCTAATAACTGGAGTCTGAAATAGCTTTTGCATTTTGCATTTTTTTAGTGAAGTCTGGCCATTAGAACAAAAATGCATGAGTCAGCCTAGTGCAGACATACACTTTATATTTTTAGAACCATGTGATGGCATTAATATGTTGTTATTTATTGGGACAGCTGAACTGCAGAGGTGCATTAATATCATAAGCAACAGAGGGGCTTTTCGGCTGCTGGGGAAAAAAAAGGCCAGTTTCCTTCTTGTACAATAATGGTTTTATGGTTTTATCTTGTGACCATTATTGGGAGGCTTTAACCGTATGACTTTAGTTTTATTCTCTAAACAGGAATCAGATACCAGACCAAACAAATCAAGCTAATGTTCACTTGAATTTACACTAGAATTACTTTACATCATGTAACATAAAAACAATATAAATGTTTATGTAGCCTGTCTTCTTTCCAGATCTTTGTGGTACAGGGGCTGCTTTGGGGTCCAGGTCTGGCGTCAGTTGGAAGTTGCTCAACGTCAGTGCTGATCCATATTCATATTATAATTTTACAATTGTTATTTCTGTCTGCTCTTTATATACAGCATCTATTTCATATTTGGCATCCTTCTTACGTTGCTCTACCTGAGGCATGCCCATCTCTTTCCCATTTGAGGACTTTTGGTAAAGTTTTCTTTATTTGAATCTATGATCTTAGGATAAAGTCTGCCTAACTTTGTACAATTTGCAAAACACTTAGCTAAATAATTATCCCATATGCAATTTTTAAGCAATTTTTTTTTGCATTCATGGCAGTACATAATACTATGTGTTTCACTAAAAACTCACCAAAGAACCAGCATTTGGCACTGTTGAGCTGCTCTCATTCTGTGAGTGTATGTCCTGCACCTCGCTAACCTTTCTCTCACATACCAGTGTCACACACCACTTTTCTTTGATTCAGCCAACAGCTCTACACATACAGAGCTGCACTGCACCACTGGGTCACAAGCACAGGTGAAGCAGTCCAGGTGAGCTTGGCAGGAAAACGCAGATGGCTGTCTGTCGGACGTGAGACTCAGATGGGCTCTGAAGCGTCGTCTTGGCATCCCACTTCACACAGAAACACAATGTAACCTAGGTAAGGTAACAGTATACGGTACACAGCATTGGCCAGGCTCCATCATGCATTTGATTGGCTAGAGTCACTTTCTGTAATTTAAAAAAAAAAAAAAAAGATCGCTGATTGTTTAATTAGTGCATTTGAAGCATAATCATCAGGGGTAAGACCCGAGCCTGCGGGATGTAAATTGATTTCCTGACAAATTAATCAAAGTATATTACAGTTTTATTGTGCTGTGTTACTCTTAGTTGGTTGTCTCTTAACAAACCTATCAACTGCTGCCAATGTGTTGAAGTGTGGCATTATCTTCTTAGCCTCCAGGGTGATCTCAAAAGACAAAACTCAACTTTGTTGCTTTAATTAGTTCAGAAGTTGCGGAAATACCAGCTTGTAATAAGTTTGGTCCATCATGTCTTTCTAAATGAGTGAACTGTCAAAATTAGTAAAACACAGAACTTTCTTGCTGCAACTAAATATATAATCCATATGTGCTCCTCTATTTATCTCAATCAGGATGTTCCAGATTTTCTGTTCTCTGTCACACATACACACACACATGCACACATACATGCTCACACACACTCAGGCGCTTAACAGGCCCGAGGTCTCCTGACATAGCCTCTCTAGTGACATTTCGTCAGAGGTTGAGTGTGGCATCCCAGCCGTGTTGATGTGATTGGCTTTGTGCTTTGCTGTCGTAGTGACCGAGGGAAGATTGATCGTGGGGGTGTAGAGTGTGTGTGTATGAGTGTGTGCCTGGTGTGTGTGTGATTTGGGAGAGGTTGGGGTGGCGATGGTGGGTGTTTTAGAGAGGGGACAGGCTGGAAAGGTCAGGCTCTGAGGTGAAGCCTCTGATATTGACTCTACAAAGGTTCGCTCTGATGAGAGTCTAATACCTGTGATCCCACAGCTCCACGGTGCAAGCACACACACACACACACACACACACGCAAAGTCACAGAGAGACATGCAGACAAAATAATAATGCTGCTCTGAGGGTTCCTACGAATTGATTACAGCAATATCAAACAGCTAAAAGCCTGGAATAAACAACAGATTATTTTCCTTTGGTGTGTCCTCAGTTGCAACAATTCAAATTGTCATTTTATGCTTTCGCACTTGAAACACTCTAGAAACTGTTGTACCTTATTCTTTGCGAACTTTGAAATTCTTTATCCAGCTGATCTAAAGAGTCGTCTGACACTAATGTTCAGTGGTGGAAGAAGACCTCAGACATACTATCGTAGTAAAAGCAACACTAATCTGTAAGAGTACACTGTTATGAAAAACCCCTTCTTACGTAAAAGAAGGGATTTGAGTGCATATTATAATACCGTCATATTATTTATTTACACTGTCATATAGCATATTCGCATATCAAAACTAAGCATAGTTTAACGCAATTTGTGATATGATTAATGTCTAGGGATTTTCGTCAACCCTGCAAATAAAGTGACTGATTGCTGCTAGTCAATTAAAACTGCTGGGATGTGTTAGCTGTTAGGAAAGATGTTATGATTTTTGAATTTTTTAAACAGCCATTAAAAAAAAAAAAGCCCTAACCCATTGTTCTTTAAAAGAAATAGGTCCTCCTGGCAGTCTTCACATAGTTATACAAAGCTGATTACTTATTAGCTTAAAGATTGCTACTGCACTAATAGCTTAACCTACCCCTGATTGTGTTATCAATCAACCACGTTTACATGTAATCATATAAGGTATGATGGCTTGTGTTTAGTGCAGCCATTGGGACAAAACACAGTGGCACTCTCGCTCCTAACTATCCGTGCTGCTGAGCTAGAGGATGGCTGAGACACTAACAGCTGAGAGGCGACAAAAAAATGTATTTTCTCTCAGAGATGTACACTGGTCTTATCGGTCAAATTGGTCTTCAATGTTTCCATTTTGTAGCAGTCTTAACAGTTGAAACAATGAAATTCATGTCTAGCAGTAAATGTCTTAATGTGTTGCCTAGATATTACAGAGGCAAGCCAGGCTACCTACATGCAGAGTGATACAGAATTGTGCAAATAAATTAGACCTGATAGCTGTTATGTATGGTAAGTATACCATAACTAACGACCAATTAGATGGCTTAATAATATTCAAGTAAAACAGGAGCACCTTCGAAATAATACTTAAGCACAGTTATTCCTCCACCTTTGCTCTTTTTTCCTTTCTCCGTCTCAACAGTTTTTCCTTTTTAACTCCCTTCTTTCGTCTTTGTCCACTGTTTCTCTTTCCTCATTCCTCGTCTTTCTTTCCAGCCTTCTTTCAGCGCTGGCTGGTGTGTTTTCTCCAGGACATTTCCTATCATTGTTCTTCAGTTCGCAGCACCATGCCTCTATGTTTCCTGCCCCGTCTCAGTCTGTGCCCTCGCCCATTCGTCTTACGGCCACCTGGCAACGCGGACTGCCTCTCAGCATTTCCTTGTCTGATGCTGCTCTGTGGATCCAGGCCCTCTCACTAGCTCAGCCCCGTGCCCAGGGAACCTGGCTGCCTAATTAAAGGAAAACAAACTCTGCGCTTTCCACCCGCTCTCTGCAAAACACTGCTTATTAAGGAGTACAAGTCAAACTTCATGATTCATTAAGAAGAGGAAGTCTGAGCAGACTGGACAGATCAGTGAGCAGTGGAGAGATGGAGCGATGGAGGAAATGGGGGAGGGTTTTGGAGTGTATGTGTGTCTGTGATTGTATGTGTGTCCCACATTATTTAACAGTATAGGATGGGAGAACCCAAATTCATTCCAAGTGGACACTTGGATATACTGTAGTTAGTTTTGATGATGCTACCTTAAACTGGTGTTACACTTTTTTTAAAGGCAGACACATTCCCAAAGTTCTAGTATTCCTTTCTACTCTCACTCAGGTCTTTTATGACTTCTTTCTTCTTTGTCTCAAATATGAGTCTTGTAATTTCCTCTAGGACATGTGTTGAATGAACTACTAAGTGCTGAGAAGCTATCCACACCTGTGTTGGCGTAACAGTATAGAACAGATACAGTATGGCATCAAAATAGATGCAAAAGATTAGATTTTTTGAGCAAAGGTCTTTGAAAATGCTTTTTTTAGGTTTATGCTTAAATTTTGCACAAAGTACTCTATAACACTAAAAGAAACAATTAAGGTGTGGTGTTTAAATCAAGAATTCAGTCTTTTGCCTCAGTTTAGCCAGCTATAATGCTTTGTCATCATTTCATTTATGGCAGAGCATATAAGAAAAATACAGCTTTAGGCCTAAATTTTTTGAACATATTTAACATTGTAATAGGTGTACCAATATTAGGTTCTGTCAGTACATCTTAAAACAGTCATAACATGTCATTTCAGTTTTATTTTTAGTGTTATTTCAATCAGTCTTCTGGCACACTACATGAGTGCTGCAGTTTCTTTAATGATGTGAGTCCAGACTTCAAGCTATCACAGATCTTTCAAACAAATATGACTTTAAATGTGTAGATTGTCTATAATTTACTTAAACTTTGTAAACATAAAATATGGGCAAAAAATCTCAACAGATTTTAAAACAATATAAAATAAATCAAAGTACTAAGTTTAATCTATTTGTTGTTTTGACAATTAGTCAACCTTGTAACTGAAAATAGTTCTGCTAAGGTGAGCAAACTGCCAACTGAGAAGACATTTACTCAGAAAGAAGATTATGTAATCAATTAAGAACAACCCCGACAGCAGATCTCCAGAGGAGAACTACCTGGTTGTATAAGGATGAAAAAACTCACAAATCCAGCTATAAGCTATAATCCAGCTGTTTACCAATAAGGGTGGTGGTGCTGCCTGGTCTGTCACCACTGTCAATGAAACTTTAACTTGAATTGCATTATTTTCATATTTGTCCTGAACTGCTCCTCGTTGTACCATCACACCATCTGCATCAGTAGACCACAAGAGTTTGTCAAAAGGAATAAAAGCAGCTGGGGTCTTACTCACTCACTGTATAATAATTAACTTTTTAAGAGACTGCAGACATATATTGTGAATAATTGTATAAAACTGTTTCTTGCTACTACTGACACGACCAAAGAAAGAACATAAGGATCACTGACGTGGCTTTTAAATTAGGTTAGAGTATCATGCATGTGTGTAACTGCTTATGTTTGTCTAGGTGTATATGTGTGCTGGCATGCATGTTTACATATGTCATCAACGTTTTAGAATAACAAATTAATGCACATATCAGTAGATGTGCCAGCTAGAGTGGGTCTTTTAGTGTGCACTTTATGTTACAGTGTATGAATGTGTGTGTGAGTGTGTGCCCTATTCCTCCTTTCTCTCTTCTCCTCCAGCTTTCCTCAGTGTGATGTTTTCCTTTGGCTCTAATGAGTTCTAAGTGGCCAATACTTTCTTCTGCAGGAAACTCGTGTCAAACTAATTAACTTTTAATGAGAGGAAACCCACTGATTAGAGTGTTTTTCTTGGCAAACGAGGCTATTAATTCTGTTGGTTTGAGCAGCAGGGCCGAGGAGTGGGGCAAGAAGAAGGCCTCTCTTCAGCAGTCTGCACCACTCCTTTTCTCTCTCTCTCTCTCATGCACACACACATACACACAGCTTCAGTCTGAACCCCTGCTCAGTCTGTTTGGCCAGCTGCTGTAGCTTGGGCTTTTTGAGCCCTCACACAATTTTTACATTCTCTATTTGTCCCCCATACACACACACACACACACACAGGCACACACACAGAGGCAGACACACACAAACGACTGGCATCTCCCCTCTTATCACTGCCCAATACTGCTCTCTAGTGACTGAAAAGATTCTTGAGGATTTCTTGTCGTCCCATTTGTGTGTGTGAGTATTTGTCTGATTAGAACTTTCAGGGTGAATCCCTATAGGCAGACTCTTCTGCCTGACTAAAGAAAGTAGAGAGAGAATGGGTTTCTATTCTTCTTTACAGGCTCATATCAATGCATCAAACTACTGAAACAGTTCCTTAACAGTTATAGGGTAGTAATTCTTTTTTTTTTAACGTTGTAATTCACTAGACCTTTGTCATTTTACATAAGTTTGTGATATGAAACTATTATACCATCAATCAGTTTAATGTCAGGAAATAATTATTGTACACTAATACAATTACTACTATTATTACTACTACTACAATTTCTAAGACTACTAATAATACTACCTCTTCTCCTGCTACTTCTACTTCTACTACTAGTTCTACTACTAATAATAATATTATGATGATGATGATGGTAATTGTAATAATAATGATGGGTATAACTTATGAGGAATCATAACAATTTGATAATCAATTAATTATTTCAATATCTCTTCCAATAAAAATGCCATACTTTCTCATTTCTGACCATATGCATCTTTTTTTTTTTTTTTACCATATAAGCAGCTAAATATGGTTAGCTTTTGGGCTGATAGTTGGAAGATATAAGGATCATAAATAAATATGTTCACTATTTTCTGACATTATTAGCAAAACTATTATCAAATGTAAAATTCAATCATTAGCTACATACTAATATTCATTATTAAAAAAGGATGCAAGAAAAATCTTGTTTGGCCATTATTTTTAATGTGGACATGTGCTGCCTTAAGTCTTGAGCATACTGTTTACTATGTTAAGTGGATTTCACTGATGAGCAATAATGAAAAACCATGTGAAATGATTTAAATAAAAGTCCAAATGTTACCGCAAAGATAAAGGCTACAGTAGATACAAGACTAATATCATGGCGCTCAGGCAGTGGGAAGGAAAAAAAACTTTTTGACACGGTTGTCAGTTACTCCCTTTGTGGGGCAGCATGTGTCTGAATTAGGCTTCCATTACAAATCTATGTAATGTCAGAATGGCAATCACATGAGGGCCACACGTTAGGGGGCAATATTTGAAAGATGGTAGCAGCTATTTTTTGAACGTGTCTGTGTGTGTATGTGTGTGCTTCAGCATGATCAGCAGAGGGCCTATTTGACTTGAATTTTCATATCAGAGTGGGTTTAACTGCCAATAGACCACATTAGAAAGTACTAACATCTTATTACGGCAGCATTTAGATCCAGTGGGAGCGGAGCGCCGCTCTCTGCCATTCCCTGGAATCCCGAGTGGGAGCGTTTGATGTACCGTTCGAAGTGGGCCTCTCAGAACCTGGAAAATGTGTCTGTTTCATCTCTCAATTACTGTCAGGGTTTGAAGTACTGATGTTCTACCTTTATCTGTCACAATATGGCTCAAGTTTGTTGAAGTATCTGGAAAAAAGGCAAGCCAAACGAGTCCAAAAGAGAAAGAAAGAGAGACAAGCAGGCCCGGCAGCTGGTGCTGTTTCAAAGCCTGCCCAAGCCCTTAAAGATGAAATCCATTTTGTTTCAAGTTCCGCACCCAGCTTGCCTGATGAGGGCTCCAGGGGTGAAAAGGGAGAGAGAGAGATGGAGAGAAAAAGAAGGAGAGATAGAGAGAGAAATCTGTTTGATTTGTCAGAAGTTCTTTAATTTAATCTACAGCTGTCAGGATGCTGACGATCCAGACCTCATCACTGCCTTTTATCTGCCTGATTTCACCCCAGGCACCAGACACTCTTCTCAAACACACACACACACACACATGCAGACACACACACATACACAGGGTAAGTGAATGAGAGAGGGATAAGAGATGATGAACACTATTCATTTATTAAAGAACACAAAGAAAAGCTAGAAAATTAAGGTGAAAAATAAAAGGGCATGTCATCTACTGTCTGGGAGTCTATGGCAGACTCAGAGCGACGCTTCATGTATTTGGTTGACTTTGAAAAACTCCAGAGTTTAAAAAGAAAAAGACAAAGCAAAAAAAGAAAGAATAAAAAGATTGAGGATCAGAGCATGTTAAAGTTTTGCCCTGTGGCAGATACTGAGGTTGGTTTAGTGATATGTACATGTTTACTGACACATGTACAGCAAGCACACTCAGACGGATGCACATGAATAAATAGATGGTATCCATTAGGTGTCAATTGTCAGGTAACTTATCACTTGGAAAATAAATTAACTGTTTTAGTAATTATTAAATAAAAAATACAACACATTCTCTGAATTAAGGGATAAGTTGAGAGAACGGATCTGACCAGGCATTCAAAACTTGTTGCACTCTGAAATCTTCAATATTTAGTATAGAAATATCTCAAATATTCTAAAATAAAAATTGACAGTATTATACCAAATACCAAACATCTGGGTCTGTGTGTGTTTGCCATTGACAAAGTGCAATAATAACTTTGTGCATATTCATTATTTTGCTCCTTTTCTGGCTGGTTATCTAGGCATATTTGTGGCCTTTAAATGGCTAGTCTATGTCCTGTACAACCTCACACATGTGTATGCATGTAAGTATGTGTGTGTAAAAATTCTGAGTAAATGTGCAGATTTGCTTCTGTTAGTGAATATGATTTATGAAACAGCTGCGGTTTGGAAGTAATTCTGCTCTGTACATTTATTACTACATGCAACCATATCAAAGTTTATTGCATTTGCATTTGATGGCTACTTTGCAAAGCTCGGATTATGAAAAAACACATATTTACTCAGTTTGGGTACATGAGTCATACTCTCCCAATCCTCGAGAGTTACGATCTCCTCCATGATGAAGACAAAAATGCTAGAGGTGGCCTAATTTACCATAGTTAAGGTGAAATGTGATATAAAAACTGTACATATGAGAAGTACAATGACATAAAGTTAATGCAAATCAATGAAGCAGCCTAAACAAATCTTTATGTTTGTCTTTAGAGCAGCTCATGGCTGGAGGGTATCACAGAATACACCTTTAATCCCTTGGTTTTACCTTTGGAGAGAGGTTGTTCATATCCACTGACTTCACCGCCATATATGTTTGGAATAAGATAGATAAATTAAACTTCAGCTACACAGTGAATTTTCCCAATGAAATTCACTTGTTCTCCACAGTTAAAAGCCATATGTTCAAAAACCTCAACTGTCCGAATGTTACTTGCAAGTGTTCTGTTTTCATTTTATTCCATTTTTGCCTCTCCACTTACTTTTCAATATCACAGCACTTCTCCCTCAATCTAAGTCTCTCTCTGAGGTTGTATATCCACCATCAGCTTGTCCTCCACTAAAAAAAGCTTTTATTTCCCATACCCTCTCAATCTTACACAAGTCCAGTCACTTACTCTTCTACACATCCAATCCACATCTTTAAAAGAATCTCTCTCACACACACACTCAGCGGCCCTCATGCAAGCATCAGACCCTCACCCCTACACACACCATTATTCTCCTTCCCACTGGGGGACCCTATTGCAGATGGACATACAGTCCTTTTGTGTTAGCTTGTGAAAGAGGAAATTAGAATTAGACACTCAGGCAAAGCCTGGCCCTGCAGAATGTGATCCTGCTGCTCTCCCTGATGGTTTCAAATGCTCTTTCTCCTTTAACTGTCCTCAAGATAGCTGTGAATTGAGGAAACCATGGACGCAGGAGAGTGCTATCTTGTTATTGAATCTGAGGACATGACAAGAAAAATAGGCTGCCTAAAGCTGCACTATGTCCAACCGCTGCCAGAAGACATCCAGCAGTTCACCAAACTTCTTCACCCCCTTTTTCCTGTCTTAGCTGCTCTATTTTCTTTTTTCCATATCCTGCATTTCACTTTCACCTCTCAGTTAACATTTACTGTCAGCCATACAGGACTGGGATTAGGGTAACTCACAATGCATTCACAAGTGTCTGGCTAACGCATTTTGAGATTGATTTATCATTTATGAGTACACCAGCACTTATTCCTTGGCTACTTTACTTTTCTTCTTCATTGCTGCTCTTTGCCCCCCCCCCCTTTTAAAATCCACCCCTTCCCATCTGACT